>JAODAL010002714.1:0-189559 GCA_025379985.1 Phyllomedusa bahiana
CCGGCCGGGGGGCATTACTGGCTACGGGGGGCATCCCCTGTCTACGGGGATCTGATGCTGAAAAAGTGGGAGTCTAAGATGTTTGTTTTGTACATTCTACAGTGAAAGATTTCGAAGCCGGGAAAAAGATGTCATGGCATCTGGGACAGATGGAGAAGAAGAAGAGAAAGAGACCAATTTCTTCGGGAGACGTCTCCTGTAAGTGCCTGGAGGGTAACTTTACTGTAATCGATTATATGTCTGCAGGCCTGTGTACAGGTGGTATCCTCTTTTATATGGTCACTGTATTCTGGTAATATTGGTTGTAGTTAATGGTTTTATACTCAGTATGGTCAGTTTGTAATTATTCGGTCACTATGTGCTGGTGATTTTTTGGTCATGGTGTGATGGTATTATTATTCGGTCACTATGTGGTACTCGGTGTCGCCGTATTCGGTCACTACATGCTGGTGATATGTGGTCTTAGCAGGACATTGGTACTATTAGTCTGGGATTCTGGTTGGTGTAGCGGTGCTATTTGGTTACTGTATGACTGTCACGCCTCCACTATACGCTCAGGCTATATATATAAGCATCTTATGTTTCTTGTATTCGTACACCGTAGTTCTGTTTGTTACGATAGCTCCATCTAGTGCATGTTGTACACATTGCTAGTTAACATTAATGCTAGATTTAAACCCTATAAGTCTGCCATAGCTATACATGTGATTTGCTGATGTCATAGTCCCCTTCATCCAGCCCCCTTTTCTCTCTAAGCACATGTAGTGAAGACATGTCCATGTTCTCTCCCATCTAGATCTACAGCTTGCATCGTGGTAAGATTAAACTACCCTTCTGGGGCTGTAGATTGTACAGCATTGTTTTTCTATGTTAATAGCTGTTGTTTTACAGTTAGTTGTTATGCCCATTGCCTGTTGGGAGACAGCATCCTCCATTTCTGTGTGTCTGCGCCCCCCTCTTTGTAATGTATTTCATTCACATGTATGTTCATACATGCCAACTCTCCCGTTTTTGGCGGGGGGGGTCCCGCTATTTTGGGGTCCCCTTCCGCCCTCCCGGGGGAGTTGGCATTCCCCCCGCCCCCAGCAGGGGGGGGGGGGGGCTCTTTAAATGGCCGCGGCGCGGGAGTAGCGCTAGTGCGTACTTGGGCGCCGCCCGGGGCCGCTCTACAGGCGGGTGAGCGGTCGCTGCGGCCCGCTTCACCCGCCCGGAGTCTCGCTGAGCAGGGAGGAGGCAGGAGGGATCGTTCCCCTCCTCCCTCCTCCCCCCGTATGTCCGGCCCTCTGTGCGCGCCGTGCATACAGGTCAGCGGGGCGGGGGGAAGTGACGCGCGGCTGCAGGGGAGTGACGCGCGGCTGCTCTCACTTCCCCTGCGCCGCTGAGGAGATCGGTCGGGAGCTGGCAGCGCTGCAGGAGCCTGGTGAGGTAAGTGGATTTTATTATTTTATTTTTATTAGCTATATGGGGGGGCTCTGCCTGGCAACAGAGGGGACATCTAACTGCAAACAGAGGGGGCACTACCTGGCAACAGAGGGGGCACTACCTGGCAACAATGGGGGCATCTACCTGACAAACAGGAGGGGGCACTACCTCGCCACAGAGGGGGGCATCTACCTGGCAACAGCGGGGGCACTACCTGGCAACAGAGGGGGGCATCTACCTGGCAACAGAGGGGACATCACCTGGCAACAGAGGGGACATCTACCTGGCAACAGAGGGGGCACTACCTGGCAACAATGGGGCACTACCTGGCAACAGAGGGGGCACTACCTGGCAACAATGGGGGCACTACCTGACAACAGGAGGGGGCACTACCTGGCAACAATGGGGACATCTACCTGACAACAGAGGGGACATCTACCTGGCAACAGAGGGGACATCTACCTGGCAACAGAGGGGACATCTACTTGGCAACAATGGGGGCACTACCTGGCAACAGAGGGGGCACTAGCTGACAACAATGGGGGCACTAGCTGGCAACAGAGGGGACATCTACCTGGCAACAGAGGGGGCACTACCTGCAACAATGGGGGCACCACCTGGCAAACAGAGGGGGCAATAGCTTGCAACAGAGGGGACATCACCTGGCAACAGAGGGGACATCACCTGGCAACAGAGGGGGCACTACCTGGCAAACAATGGGGGGCACTACCTGGCAACAGAGGGGGCACTACCTGGCAACAGAGGGGACATCTACCTGGCAACAGAGGGGACATCTACCTGGCAATCAATGGGGGCACTACCTGGCAACAGAGGGGGCAACTACCTGGCAAACGAGGGGACATATACCTGGCAACAGAGGGGGCACCACCTGGCAACAGAGGGGGCACCACCTGGCAACAATGGGGGCACCACCTGGCAACAGAGGGGGGCACTAGCTGGCAACAGAGGGGGCACTAGCTGGCAACAATGGGGGCACTAGCTGGCAACAGAGGGGACATCTACCTGGCAACAGAGGGGGCATCTAACTGGCAACAGTGGGGGCATCTAATGGCAACAATGGGGGCACTAGTGGCAACAGAGGGGGCACTAGCTGGAAAAACAATGGGGCCCCTACCTGGCTAAAAAAGGGGGGCACCTTACCTGGCTACAGAGGGGCATCTACCTGCCTGTAAGGGGCACTACTGCTTATGGGGGGGTTATACCTGGTTTATAAGGGCTTCTACCGGGCTTTCTTCCAAACCCGTTTTGCAGTTGGGTGGAGTGGGTGTTGGCTTTTTGAAGGGGGCGTGGCATACCGGAAAGATGGGCGTGTCCATGCAAATTTTCGCCGCCGTCTACAATCTCCTGCTTTTTCATTTTCAAAAGTTGGCAACTATGATGTATGTATGTTTGCATCGCTTGTACATATTATCGTGTTATGTATCCTGTACATCATAGTAAGTCTATGTTTTGTATGTTCCACAGTTTTACACTATCCTATGCAATAAAAGTTGAAACCGGATATCTCTCCAAGTCAATGAGTTGCTGGGAAAGAGTTTAGCTGCCTGTCAACTTATGCTCCATACACATAGGGAGGACAGTACAATGACTATTATTTAGTAGTGTTATACCTAGATTATTTCCAAGTGGAAAATATTCAAGACAGTTGATAATCTTACCAGGCATGACTTAAAGTGAAACTAGAACTAGAATTTCAAAAATAAGTAGTACATTTCACATGACACATTATTAGTGGTCATTGGTTACTAATAGTGCAGATACATGGAAAGCCTTATGGTTATCAAGCATAAAAAAAATCTAAATGATCAAACAAGGAAAAAGTTTCAACATCCAAAATTGCAAAATAAAAATTAAAAACAGCTTTTATTTCGAACATTAAATTATAGTGTGAAAGGTCAGGGCATCTGATATACATATTTCAAGTTATTTGGGTCATTGGGTCAGAGTACAGAGACATCCTAGAACTAAAATCTTAAAAAGAGGCCATGATCAATTACATTATACAGCACAAATGAACAAAGCACAAAATGTCACTAAAAATCATGAATATCAAAAATTAATGAAAGATGAAAAAAGATGTCATCAGTAGAAATGTGCATCTTGAATAGTATATATATATGTCAGCTATCCAACAGCTAAAACTTGGGGTCATTGAACAACAAAATTCCTCCAGAATAGGGTGAAACTGATAAAGTCTTACAAAAACACAATTACTTTAAGTTATTGCTGCTAAAGGTGATTTTACAAGTTACTGATTCATGGAGTCTACATAGTTTTGCACAAATTGATCCTGCATTTTGGCCTAGTTTTTGTTAAATAAATAATGACATGGTGGATTCTGTTGTGTGTTGTTGTTCATCTGAGGCTGGATTTATCTAATTTTTTTATGCTCTAATACATAAAAGCACAGAAATATAGGGCGAAATGTTTGAAGCTCGCCACGTCGGAGCGCAAGTTTTCGAGCGCTCGAACATGAAAGCTGCGCCTCATTTATGTCGGCGCCCGAGAGCGCTCATACATGCGGGTGTAAAGTCCACCATGCCCCGCCAGTGTGTGAGACGCAGTGCGGGACTTAGGCGCAGTGCGGGACTGCGCCTAAGATTCGCCGCCTGAGGAGGTGCGCTCATACATGCGGTGAAAAGTCCACAGGGCCTCGCCAGTGTGTGAGGCGCAGTGCGGGACTTAGGCGCAGTGCAGGACTGCGCCTAAGATTCGCCGCCCGAGGAGGTGCGCTCATACATGCCGTGAAAAGTTCACTGCGCCTCGCCAGTGTGTGGGGCACAGTGCGGGACTTAGGCGCAGTGCGGGACTTAGGCGCAGTGCAGGACTGCGCCTAAAATTCGCTGACCGAGGAGGTGCGCTCATACATGCGGTGAAAAGTTCACCGCGCCTCGCCAGTGTGTGGGGCGCAGAAGGGACTTAGGCGCAGAAGGGACATCTCCAATCAAGAGTTGTGTGTAGCCAGCTCACCGCATCCATATGAAAGGTCCCATCCGTGCACGTTAGGCGTCCAAGGGAGACGAAAGCACATGCAGGAATCGAGCGTGGATACAGCACCGAACAGGACCAAGTCAATTGTGCAATAAAATAGCTTCTTTATTAGAACTCCATTAAAACAGAAGTAGCATCCAAAAATTCGTGATCTAACGCGTTTCGGGAAACAGAGCTCCTTACTCATTAGCCTTTGGGTTTGTTAAGAACGACATTATATACAATATACAATTAAAAGGCATTCAGCTCACCTGATAATCGCGGTGTTCATCTGCACGGCGTTACACCATACTTCCGGATACATATTAGCAGCCTGCATAGGCAGACAATTAATACTATGTATGAACAAATTCTACACTATTTATCCCACAGTGGGCTGCATGTATACGGCCAAATCTGTAATTTCTAGTAATGGAACATAATTTCTCTCCTCACATTTAATATGTATCCTTTTTTGTTATTTCCTCCTCCTTTCTTCCCTCCCTTTTTCTATTCTATGTATTTGTTTATATTCTGGTTATACTATTAAATAGGGAATTAGCGATTCTTTCAAACTTTTTTAAAGGTCAATAGGTCTGTGTGTTTAATAGGTTGCAATATTTGCATTTGTATCACTTGTGTTTGTTTAATATTACTATCAAAAGGAAAGCTAGAAAGTGACCTATAAATACAATCTAATTATGTATCATGCCAAATGTTTCTTCTTTGCTTTTATTTACTTCCTGTTTTTCGCGCTGTTCTTTTCCAGAGACATATGTCTCTGTTTGAAACTTTTTGCCCCATGGCGAATATTTGCCAGGGCGGGCCCTCATTGAGCCCTAGTGCGCATTGTCCGGACGTCACTTCCGGTCCCGGGTCCGCGTCCGGAAGTATGGTGTAACGCCGTGCAGATGACCACCGCGATTATCAGGTGAGCTGAATGCCTTTTAATTGTATATTGTATATAAGTGTCGTTCTTAACACCATTGTTAGGCTATGAGTAAGGGAGCTCTGTTTCCCGAAACGCGTTAGATCACGAATTTTTGGATGCTACTTCTGTTTTAATGGAGTTCTACTAAAGAAGCTATTTTATTGCACAATTGACCTGGTCCTGTTCGGTGCTGTATCCACGCTCGATTCCTGCAGAAGGGACATCACCTAACATGTATTCCTAATCGAGACAGGCTGAAATGAGCGAAAAATCATTAAAGATGTCCGTGCGGCATGGAGTATGAATCAAAAAAACGTTTTCATTACGTGTAAAACATTATCTGAAAAAGCGCTCAAACCTACTAAAAAATACATAAATAAAATCACTTTCCAAAAATCAAGAACAGTGCAACATCAGGAAATTGGATATTGGAAATTGCCGGGAAATACAGTAATTCAAACTATGTAAGCTATTCTCATTGGTCGGCAGAAGCCAGCCAATCAAAATAGGAGCAACAGTGAACCATTAAAACCAATGGAGAAGTATTGACCAATCAAATTCAAAGGCGGGACAGTTCAAAATACAGTTAAAAAAAATGCAGAAAAGAGCTGATTGGTTGAGCTGCGGGGGGCTTGGCTATCCCGGCCCCAAACAGAGGCGAGCTACTTTCTCCATTGTTATGGGGCAGATCGGGGCACTGAAAAACTCAGCGCGTGAGGCATGGAGTATGTTGAAATAAATCGTTTTTATTAAGTGTAAAAACATTCTCTGTAAGGGCTTGTTACAGCGTTTTTGTGATCCGTTTTTAGGGACCCTTTTTTTAGGCCGAAAAAAGGACAAACAATTGTAATTTGTGTTTAACATTGAGTTGAAGGGAAAAAAAAACGATCGCTTTTCCCCAAGGGAGATCAGGATGCGCTTTTAAAGCTCTCCTGCATGGCTTTTCGCATCCCCCTTTTAAAAATTGAAAAGTCAAATTCTTATTGGGTTTACGCAAGGAAAGCCCCATAGGAGATAAGGAGTCCCCCTTTTGGCACTTGTCCCAAAAGCGCTCCACACTCCAGGTACGTATCAGCTGCGCTTTGCATCCTGAAAGCGGATGCGGAAAAGCGCACTGGGAGGCTGGATGGGGATCGCTGGAAAGGTGTGTGCCGGGCCAGCGGGGCGCAGGTGAGCGGCGGCGGGAGAGGAGGTGAGCGGCAGCGGCGGCGGGAGCGGAGGTGTGCGGCGGCGGGAGCGGAGATGTGCGGCGGCGGCACAGGTGAGCGGCGGGAGCGGAGGTGTGTGGCGGCGGCGGCGGGAGAGGAGGTGTGCGGCGGGAGCGGAGGTGTGCGGCGGCGGAGGTGAGCGGCGGCGGTGCAGGTGAGCGGCGCGAGCGGAGATGAGCGGCGGCAGCGCAGGGGAATCGGAGGTGAGCGGTGGCTGTGGGAGCGGTGGTCATAAGGTGCGGAGATTTGAAATGGTGGAGATCCGGGGGTGGAGAACTTGAGATGAGGTGTGGGGGGGGAGAATTTGAATAAAGATGGGGGGGTGAGAAACTTGAATGGAGGTGTCGGGGAGGAGACTTTGAATGGAGGTGCCTGGGAGGAGAATTTGAATGGAGTGCGGGGGAGGAGAACTTTGAATGGAGGTGCCGGGGGAGGAGAAACTTTGAATGGAGGGTGCCGGGGGAGGAGAACTTTGAATGGAGGTGCCGGGGGGAGACTTTGATGGAGGTGCTGGGGAGGAGAACTTTGAATGGAGGTGCCGGGGGAGGAGAACTTTGAATGGAGGTGACGGGGAGGAGAACTTTGAATGGAGGTGTCGGGGGAGGAGAACTTTGAATGGAGGTGTGGGGGAGGAGACTTGACATGGAGGTGCAGGGGGAGAACTTTAAATGGAGTTGCCGGGGGAGGAGAACTTTGACTGGAGGTGCGAGGGGAGGAGAACTTTGAATGGAGGTGCCGGGGGAGGAGAACTTTGAATGGAGGGGTCGGGGGAGGAGAACTTTGAATGGAGATGCCGGGGTAGGAGAACTTTGAATGGAGGTGTGGGGGGGAGGAAATTTGAATGGAGGTCCCGGGGGAGGAGAACTTTGATGGAGGTTCGGGGGGGATAACTTTGAAGGGAGGTCCCGGGGGAGGAGGAACTTTAAAATGGAGGGGGGGGGGGAGGAGGGAGGGAGAACCCCCCCGAAAAGCACCCGGAAAGGGAAATGCTTTTAAAAACGAAGAGAAAAAGCATTAAAAACGGACCCAAAAATAAATTTAAAAAATGCTGCGTTTTCGGTCCGCTTTCCGGATGCCTTTTAAAAGTCCCAAAAACAACCTAAAAAATTCCAAAACTGGTATAACCCTTTAAAAATAAAAACCTTCAATAAAACCGTCACACAATTAATTCAAATTCAAATCAAAAAACAAATTTTAATTTCATTTTTCATATTTTCCAAAAAAAAAAAACCGGAGTCCTTTTCCATTTTTGAAGTTTTTGACCAGAGGAAGAAAAAAAACCCCCCAATGATAAAAGCCAATTGCCCCAATTTTAGGGAAAAAAAAACCCCACTCCAATCTGGCAATCGGAAAACCCGGGGAATCAAATGCCCCCCCCAGATTTAAGACATTTAAAAACCTGTTTTTATTACGCCCCCAGAAATGCATCAACCCCTTTTTTTGAACTTGTCAGTGAATTCCCCCAGAAAATTTCCCCCCTTGGAGAAAATTTCCCACGTTCACTGCTCTTACAGTAAAAAAACCCTTTCTATTTTATGTAAAAAATTTTTTGTTCCTAAAGACGTGAGTATCCCCCCCTTGTTTGATTACACCCCTGGGTATAAAATAAATCTTGGGAGAGATTCTTATATTGCCTTTTGATGTTTTTTAAACAAAAATTTTATTATGTCCCCCGAACCCGTCTTTTCTCTAAACAAAATAACCCAATCTTGTAATCTTTTGGGTTTGTAGCCCACCAGTCCTTTTTATTATTTTTGTTGCCGCCTTTGTACTGTTCAAGCTCTAAAATTCTTTCCTGTGATGGTCCCCAAAAAACTGTACAAAATTTTCCTGTGTGGTCAACCGTGATTGTTTAAGGGGGAGAAAAAAAGTTCTCATCATGTGCCTCTATCCCCCTTTTAATGCACCCCATGATCCTATTTCCTTGGGGCAGCTGCTGTCGGACAGGGTGTAAAATTTTAGTTTACTGTCCACCAGGTTTCCCCAGTTTTTCCCCTTCATTTTTTTCCCCAGCTTTTTCCATTTAAATGTAGCATATAATGGATTTTTCCCCCATGTGCATAACCTTGCTTTTATCGTGTTAAACCTCATCAGCCTTTCCCCCCCAGGCCCAACGTATCAGCCCTTTTTGTAATAACACATTATCCTCTATTGTTTTGATTATTTTACAGGTTGTATCTCTGCAAAGTTCGATATTCTACGTGTAATCCCTGTGTAAGTCATTAATGAAAATTTTGAAGAGGATAGGGCCCAATATGATTTCCCCAAGTCTGGGAGTATGTACCGTTAATTATACCCTTTAAATTTTCTTCAGTGAGCCAGTTGTTCCCCATTGCACCTTTTTTTTCCCCAGTCCAAGCATTCTCATTTTATTTCCCAACCCTTTTATGTGGACGTATCAAATGTTTTAAAAAAAATTAGATTATGAATCAGTGCCTCACCCCGATCCAGTCTAGCACTGCTTCCTCAAGAAGTGATCAGATTAGTCTGACAGGCCCCGATCCTTCATAAACCCATGCTGAAACGGGGTTTTAACATTTTTTTTCAGTGGATACTCCAGGATAGATTCGAGAAAACCTTAAAAATTTCCTAAAACAGAGGTCAAACTTACCCCCTATAGTTTCCTGGATCACTTTTTCCCCTTTTTAAAAATTGGCACACTTTGCATGCGCCAATCCTTTGGGACATCCCGTTATTGACGCCCATAATATTAAGAATAGGGGCCCTTCTATGACATCATTAAAAACTCCTTAGGAACGGGGGTTGTTTATCCCCCCCCCCCCTTTCTACCTGGGGGTTTTTGTCTTTTTTAAATCTTCTTAAGACGGAAACTGCCTTTTTCCCGGGGTTGGGAAAAGGGAAATTTTAAGTTGGATTTTACCCACCCCTCTGTTCAAACGGGGGAAGGTCATCCTCCTCGGAAAATTTTACAGGGAGAAAAAAAAGTTTTTAAAAAGTTTTGCTTTTTTCTCTCGCCCTCTATTGTCTCTCCCTCATTTTTTTTCTAAGGGCCCAAAATTTTCTGTTTTTAAATTTTTTTTCTATTTATATGTTTTAAAAAAAAATTTTGGGGGTTAGTGTTTTCTTTCTATAGCGAATTTTTCTTTCCGTCTCCAGTTTGCTTCCTTTATCTTTATTTTTTCACCTTTATTTTTTTCCTTATAGCTTCTTAGTGCCCTTTCATACCTCCTGTTTTAGTAGCTGAAAACTTTTTTTTTTGATTTTTTTGGGGTCTTTTACATCCCTGTTGATCCCATTTGGGGTTTTTTGTTTTTTTAATTGTTTTTTTTACCATAGGTATGCCCTACCGTGGTGCCCAGGTGTTTTTAAAAAATATCCATTTATTTTTTGTTCTGCTTTTAAAAACATTGTCCCAGTCAATAGGTTTTTCGGCCCCCCTAAGCGAATAAAAAATTTGCCCCCTAAAATTTAGTGTTTTTTTTGGCTCCTTGACAAAAAACCATTGAAGGATAAAGGAAATTTATTATATTATGGTACTATTTTTGGTCCCCTCAACGTGGGCCTTTTTTACTCTGTCAGGGGCTATTTGTCAATATTAAGTCTAGAGGGCCTTTCCTTAGCGGTTTTTGACATTTTGGGAAAGGTTAAATTTCATTAGTTATTGACAAAAAAAACCCGTTTCCCTTTTTGAGAGCTCAGGTTTCAGATTCCCAAATTGATGTTGGTTTTTTTAAAGCGCCCATAAAAAAAACCTCTTCTGATTAGCGCCTCATCTATTTTTGGGGAAAAACTCTTCCCGGGGGGTTTTTATATTTGGGGGCCCCAAGCAGAATCCTATTAGAATTTTTTTTTAAAATGCTTCTCATTGGTCGGCATAAACCAGCCAAACAGAATAGGTGCGACAGGAACCTTTTAAGTAGGGGGAAGTATGGACCAATCACATGAAAAAAGGCCCGGGGGAAGTTTTAAAAATACAGTAAAAAAGCCCCGAAAAGAGCTGATTTTGGCTAGCGGGGGCTTGGCTATCTCGGCCAATCAAAGCGCGGTACTTTGTCCCATTGTGTCTATGCCCGTGGGGGAAAAAAAAAACGCGGCTCTCAGCCCCTGCGGCAGGAGTTTGATTAAAAAAAAAAGTTTTTTTTTAGGTGTAAAATATTATCTGAAAAAAGCTAAACCCTTTTAAAAACATTAATCAACAAATCCCTAAAAAATTGTTTTGTCGCGAGCCAGCGCTACATCAGGAATTGCGATGTGAGATTTGCCGGGATATACAGTAATTCAAAATTTTGTTTTAAACCCTTTCATTGGTCGCAGAAACCAACCAATGAATAGGGCGACGTGAACCTTTTTAAAAAACCCATGGGAGAGTATGGACCCAAACAAATGAAAAGGAGGGACAGTTCAAAATCAGTAAAAAGGAGAAAAGAGCTGATTTGGGTTTAGACCGGCGGCAGATATGAATCCCCAATCATATGTAGGCGTTATTTTAAATGGAGCAAGAAAGGGGGCGATGAAGGGCGCCTAAAAGTTATTTGTCTTGGGAAAATTTTAGTTTCTGTGATTGGTTGGGGAAAAAAGGGGGCGTCCCTGCTTTGCCCTTTTAGTGGGGAGCTACTTTTTAGAGTTTTTTAGGGGGGGAAAAAAAATGAAGAGCGGGGCTTTGGGTTTTTGATTGGCTAAGTTAAAAAGAGGCGCGGTTATTTGGGACCTGGGAGGCGACACGCTCTTTTGGGGTTTTTTTATTGCAAAACTATAATAAAAAATTCATGGCCAAAATCAAATTTAAAACCCAAGTTGTCCGATGTGTATTAAAATGAACAATAATTGGGGGTAACGAAAATAAAAAATAAAAAAAGAATTCATTTAGTTAATTTTTTTTTCTTTTTTTTGTTAGCCAATGAACATAAAATGGGTTTTAAACGAAAAAAAAAAACCCAAGTGCGTTGCGGCTTGGTTTTTCGGGGTTCTGTCTTGTGACAGGGTCCTACTAAAAATTCCCCGACAAAAAAAGTAAGTCATGTTTTTGGGCGGTGGAAAGGTAACTGGAGTATATAGAATTAAAAAAGAAAAACATTTTTCACATTTTTTTTACAAAATAGAGTTTGTATAAGACATATAGGAATTAGACTGTAAGTCCTTTTTTAACAACTGACTCAAAAATGCATTCTTTGGAAAAGTGAAATAATTAAGAAAAAAATTAAACTTGGAGTTCTGCATATTGTAAAAATTACTGACATACGTATTTGAAAAATGCACAGTGTGATTGGGAAAATACGTTGGTGCGGGGTGGACACACCACTGGTTCAACCTCTGAAGCGGCTCATTAGGTGAAGGGGCCATATCACCTTTCAGGAAGCTTTCTATTGTCCCTCAGCCTGCACGTAAATGCCTAAAGTAACCAGTGTTAAGCTTAAAGGGGTTGTCTACCTACAAGGATTGCTTTTTATGTTAAAGATCTTGCAAAAACAAGTCACTTTGCAATATGTGTTCATTAACAGTGTCCCCCTTTTCTGAGATATCCCCCCCTGTTTGGGCTGCATCACTCCCCGGTGCTATAGTACAGACCTGTTTGTCTCTCCCGATAGGCTGCCAGCACTGGGTTTATATTTTACAGACCTCTTTACTGCAGCCTAGTAGAAGCCGTAAACACGCCCCCTGAAGTCAAAATGAAACCCCCAAAAATCGGATGGGGGTTAAAATAATCAATTTTTTTTTTTTTTAAAAGATAACCCCCTTTTACCATTACTGGGTAGATTGTTAGAAAAAAACTTGGGGAATACCCCCTAAATGGCATGTTGGATAACAAGAAGCCCTTATACTGTTTCTGATATGGACCCTCAAATATTATTACTATTACTACTTGTTTTAAAGAGCCATTACTTCCAAGTTGAAAATTGGCCAAATCTAAAAATAAAAACCAGAACAAATACAAAAAAAGAAAAAAAGAATACCAAAATAACGGTTTTAGAGAGGAACCTGCCCCCCAAAGTTACAGTCAAAAAAGGGGTCAGAAGGTAAGGGATGGACATGTTTGCGTGGTGGTGTAGTGGCAGCAGGGTTGTTGTAGGTTATTCTGAAAAGAGGGTTTTTGCGGTGAATTATTTAAAAGTGGAGGAGAGTCTTATGTACCAATGTACCAAATTGGAACTTGATGGTAATGCCACGCCCTTTTTGTGTATCTGTTCTTAAAAAACCAGACCAAATTTTTAATCTTTAGGCTATGTTCAGCGGGGGAATACGGGTGCATTTTGCTACGTATTTGCGCTTAATAGGGGGAGTGCCACTGAAATTACCGTAATCCATGTTTCAAAGAGAATAGGGATTACGCCTCCTCTCCCGCTCGTAATTCGTGACAAAAAGTGACATGTAAATTACTGTGATAGCGCCGAAATAAATTTAATGTCATGGGGCTCGTGGGCTGCCCCCCCCCCCCTGCCCCGGGGGAAGTACGCCGATTAGCCGATCCCCCTGAAACCATGATGTACTGCGGTGATTATGTAAAATGTGTGAACATACCTTATACACCCTGCGCTGGAATAAAACAAATTCCCACAATAAAAGATGCCAGGTTAACAAATCCAAAAATTTTATTCAAGTCCAAAAAAAAGCTATTTGGGAACAAATTTAACAATCGGGGGAAGATATCATAGTGTGTTATCTGCCATGTTAAGATTTGTTACTTATGTATTGTGTCAGAGTATGAGAGATGTACTGGCTAAATCGTAGAGGTGGTTGTGTCAGAAGCAGACAGGAGAAGAGCAAGGAGTAAAATAAGCTATGTGAATTGAGATGGTTCCCCAGTATTTAAAAGGGGGTTTTTCTCATACAAGGAAATTTCTGCTTTTTTTGTTAAAGATTTAAAAAAAAAAGTCATTTGCAATTATTTCCATTAAACAGTGTCTATATTCCAAGATATCCCCCTCTTGTAGGGCTGCACGCTCCCTCAATTGCTAAGCTACAGACGTTGATCTCTCCTGTAGGCTGCCAGTCTGGTTCTATCGTAGCTACGCCCGTGTCCTCAGCAGTCCATGGATGCCATGTAGCCAGTAAAGCCAGTTACCACGTCCTTGAATTCAAACATGAAACTGAGAAAACAGGAATGAAGTAAGATGAATTGATGAAGTGAGACAACCCCGTTAACTGCATCCCTTAGAAGTCTGGAACAATAACAGAAATCTACTTCTTTTTTAAATGTTGGGTATTAAAAATGATAAATTTAGTCAAAAGAACTCAGTCCAAATGCAATTAATCAAACATGATAAAACAAAGAGACAGGTTAGATAGTGACTACGCAGGGCATGTGGTGAGGTTGTCATACTGTAGAGGGGTGTACTTCGACCTCTTGTTAAATGAGTGCACTATTACACTGTTTTGAATTATGTTAAAGTTATAATGTCCCATTATGTTTTAGTTGTTTTGTTTTGGGCCTGTGCTTGGTACTGCTGGGTTTGGCAGTACTGCTGCCCCCACTTTGTTATCTTGTACATTCAAAGTACCTGTCTGGGTATTGTGAAAACAATGTACCACGGCAGATACTGGACTATAGCTGCAGTACCATAGTGGTCTACCATGCAGGATGCGCATACCGCGGGTTAATAGAGCAAATACAGTCCACATAAACTGCGTTTGTTCTATTCATCTTACCCTGATGAATAGCTTCAACATACAGGAAAACAAAATGTGAACCTAGCCTAATGGTGGTGGAGGCACTGCTCCCACTGGCCACTTTTGCATCGTGTGCTTATAGCATGAGAGATGGGTGTCCTGGGAGCTTTGTTGATGTAATAGGAAATGTCTCTGTACTGTGACATTGAGCCATGACATCCGATGGATAAGGTAACGGAGGCCTACCTATGCCTTGTTTTGATGCCATACCAGGTCATTGAGAGCATTGTGTATGAGTAGAGTAATACAGCCTTGGCAATTGTGAAGTGAAGACCATAGGAAAGACTTCAGCAGAGAAACTGCTAGACAGTTAGCCTAATCAACATCAAGGAAGATTGCTAGCATCTGTAAGTGACCTGTGAAGAGAATGAACCGGAGGTGACATGCAGAGCTGTCTTAACAGCATTATGGGCCCCTGGACAGAGCACTACAGTGGGCTCTGACCAAATACCTGACATCACACTAGGTCATGCCTGCAGCCATCCCCAAGCACACCCATATTGTCACGACACTTATGGTCTGAACACCAGCAGCCTGCAGCCTACAAGACTAATTGGCAGGGCAGGGAGCCTTTAGCTCCCTTCTCCACCATGGTTTTTAACTGTTTGCACATCCTGAAAACACGCAAATAGTTAATTAGGCAAAGCCAACCAAAGGATCCTGGGTATGTTTCGTGTATTCCTGAAACAAACATACGCCTCTAGGGGCCCCTATACTTGTGGGGCCCCCGGGAAACTGCCTAGTGTGCCCAATGGAAAAGATGGCCCTGGTGAGATGGATGTCCCATATATCTCTGTGCCACCATGGCAAATGTCTGGAATGGTCCAAAGTCCAGGGAGAGGATGTTAAACTTTATTAAAGGGGTGTTATCGTTTGAACTGTTCGTGCTCTTTTGCTGATTCTATTATATTGAGTTTGAAATCCATGTGAGAGTCTCTCCTCTCAGTAGGCGTGTCTCTCTTGCCAGGAGGCATGTCTCTCCTCACTGAAGCTGTGACATCATCATTGTGTGTGAGGCAGCCGAAGCAGAAGGATGTCTGGAGAGAAGAGATCCTGCATGCTTCTCTTGTGTCTGCAGAGCCTTCAGGCTCTACAAGCTCCTTGCTGTGCTATAACCAGTTATACACACAGCCTGAACTGATGAAACACATGTGAGGAAGAACACTGCCCTCTCCTCTTCCTCTTCTGTTACCAGACAGGAGACTGTATAACTGTGGTATATGGAGGAATACACACTGCCCTCCCCTCTCCCCCTGTTACCAGACAGGAGACTGTATGACTGTGGTATATGGAGGAATACACACTGCCCTCCCCTCCTCCTACCAGACAGGAGACTGTGACTGTGGTATATGGAGGAATACACACTGCCCTCCCCTCCTCCTACCAGACAGGAGACTGTGACTGTGGTATATGGAGGAATACACACTGCCCTCCCCTCCTCCTACCAGACAGGAGACTGTGTGACTGTGGTACATGGAGGAATACACACTGCCCTCCGCTCCTCCCCTTCTGTTACCAGACAGGAGACTATATGACTGTGGTATATGGAGGAATACACACTGCCCTCCTCCTCCCCTTCTGTTACCAGACAGGAGACTGTATGACTGTGGTATATGGAGGAATACACACTGCCCTCCCCTCCTCCCCTTCTGTTACCAGACAGGAGACTGTATGACTGTGGTATATGGAGGAATACACACTGCCCTCCCCTCCTCCTACCAGACAGGAGACTGTGTGACTGTGGCATATGGAGGAATAAACACTGCCCTCCCCTCCTCCTACCAGACAGGAGACTGTGACTGTGGTATATGGAGGAATACACTCTGCCATACCCCTCTGTTACCAGACAGGAGACTGTATGACTGTGGTATATGGAGGAATGCACACTGCCCTTCCCCTCTGTTATCAGACAGGAGACTGTGTGATTGTTATATGGAGGAATACACACTGCCCTCCCCCTCCCCTTCTGTTATCAGACAGGAGACTGTATGACTGTGGTATATGGAGGAATACACACTGCCCCCCTCCCCTTCTGTTATCAGGCAGGAGACTGTATGACTGTGGTATATGGAGGAATACACACTGCCCTCCCCTCCTCCTACCAGACAGGAGACTGTGACTGTGGTATATGGAGGAATACACACTGCCCTCCACCTCTGTTATCAGACAGGAGACTGTGACTGTGGTGTATGGAGGAATATCAGCGGACGATTTTGCAACTCATTTCTTAAATAAGATCAACCTCATCAGAGAAAGCTTCACCCCTCAGTCCCCACTACCCACCTCTATACCCCTACCATCGCCATCACCCACCCTCACCCTGACACAGTCCCCAGGAACACTTCCATAACCTGCCCCTTTCCCCCTGTTAGTCATGAAAAAACCTCTCCTCTCTAGTGTCCAAATCCAACCTCACTACCTTAACCTTGACCCACTGCCATCCTACCTCACCCCGACCTCAGCACTGTTATTTTCCCAGCCCTCACCCATCTTTTTTAATCTATCATTAACCCTCTGGCATCTTCCCTTCCTCTCTTAACACGCGACATTCACACCTATCCTTAAGAAACCATCTCTCGACCCCTCCTCACTGTCCAACTATCCCCCCCAAACCCTCTCCCCCTCCTTTTCCCCTTTTGCATCCCAAAACCTATTTTCGAGGAGCACTCTTCTTCAACCCCCTTTTCCCCCCACCCTCCCCCCCCACCCCTTTTTCTCCTTTGGGCCCACTCCCCAAACAGGGGTTTCCCGACCCAAAAACCCCTCCACTTAAACTGCCCTAACCCAAAGGGCAAACCAAAAGACCCAAATAACTGCTTTAAAAACCTCACCCCCCACTACTCCCCTCCCACCCTCCTAGGGCCTGTTTTCTGTCTTTTTACATTGTCCCACCACCCACCTCCTTTCAAAATCCTCTCCCCCCCCGGAATCGAGGGCCTGGCCCTTTTCCTGGATTCTCATAAAACCCCTTGAAAAAGGGCTTTTTAGTGTTCCCCTCCTCCTGCACCCCCTCCTCCCCCCCCGGGGGTCTTTTTTGTTTTTTGGGGTTTCCCCCAGGGGTCTGTCCGGCCCACCCCCTCTTTTCCCATCTACACTCTTGGTCTGGGGGCTCATAGCCTCGCATGGCCTTTAATACCACCTGTACCGCGGGAAAACCCCCCTTTAAAATTTTTAACCGGGGCCCGACATTAACTCCCCTTCTCTCCCCGGGTTCCCCCCCAAAAAGCCTATCATCCATTTCCTCCTTAATTCCCCCCTCCCCTCGCTTAAAACTTTAAATGTAGATTAAAAAAAGAATTTTATCCAAACTTTCCCCCGCCCCCTCCCACCCCTCCACCTGAAATTTCTACACTGTTAATGGACACACCCCTCTCACCAGCTCCCAAGTCCCCCGCTGGCCTGGATAAAACCCTTTTACTCCTCTTTATCCTTCAAAACCCAAAAAACACCCAAACCCTCACCTCTTTCCCGGCCCCCTCCACCCGGAAAAAATATTCACGCAAACCGGGGGCCCTTTTCTCCCCTCTGACACCCCTAAAACAATGTCCCATTTCCCCGTCATCTCCCGCCTTGAAATACTGCAACATACTTTCTGTGGCCTCCCAAATTAGCCCCCGTCCCCTCCAACCATCCTAAAAATCTTCTGCCCCTGATTTTAACCCCTCCCTCGTACTCCTCGCCTCTCCCCTCTGCCCCCTCCCTTCACTGGCTGCCCCTTGGCCCCAAAGAATTCCAAAATTCAAATTACTAACCCTGACCCAAAAAGGGTCTCCAAAAACCTCTCCCCCCATTTTTTAAACCCCCTAATTTCCAGATAACCTCCCCTTTACGCAAACTCCGCTCCTCACAGGACCTTCACCTCTGCTCCCCTTCCCTTCCCGCTGTCCATAACCGCTCAAGACTTCCCCCCGTGCCCCCAAACCCCAATCCCCGGGGAAATCATTAACCCCCAAAAAATCAGGCTCTCCCCAACTTTCACCAGTTTCCAAAAAACAACCGAAAACCCATTCTTTTCAGGAAACCCCACAAACCCCCTTTTAAAACCCCCCCCACCTACCCCCGGCCCCAAACATGTCTTTCCCCACACCCTTCTGTCTCTCCCCCCTTTTTCCTTTTAGATTGTAAACCCTCGCGGGGGGGGTCCTTCTTTCCTCTCTGTTTCAGTTAAATAGTATTTTTGAAAAACCATTGTATTTGTTAAAAATTTGGGGTTTTTGTATGTTTTTTCCCCCCTTAAAAAGGTTTCAGCGCCCTGGAAATTTAAAGGGGCTCTAAAATAAATAATAATAATAATTAAAAAAAATAATAATAATACACACTGCCCTCCACCTCTGTTATCAGGGGCAGGAGACTGTGACCCGTGGTGTATGGAGGAATACAAAAATGCCCCCCCGCCCCCTCATTTTCCCCGTTTTCAGGGAGAAGACCTTTTGGGATATGGAAGGGAAAAAGAGGCTGTAACACTGTGTTTTTATTTAGGGGGAAACTATGAGTTAAACCGCCAGTAAAATTTCCCAGGGTCATTTACCCTACAGCTGGGAATGAGTATAGAGCCCCGCAGACCTTGGTTCCCACTATTTAATTTTAAAAGGGTCAGAGGGGAGAAAAAAAGATGTTTTTTGCAGGGAGCCAATCACAGCGCAGGGGGGTGTCCCGGGGGGTTTTCCTGTTTGGCGTGTTTTCCCCAACCCCCAAGGGAGCAGAAACAGATCGGATTTTCAGAAAAGCTCATACTGTTAAACCCAAGGGGAATGGGTTAATGCAACCCAATTACAAAAGGTTTCTATCACTGTTACATGGGGGTAAAACCCGCAGTTGTCCCCCGTTTTGCTTTCTATAATCTATTCGTCCTTAATTTTAAGGAAGGGGAAAAAATTTAGGGGTGATGAATGCTCATAGCCTAGAACAAAATGTGAGGGAAATAAATTTTTTGCTGTAGACCATAATATACCTACTTCAAGTAAATTTTAAAAGTATACTTTATGATTTTGACCTCGATGAAAAGATTGCCGTTTTTAATTTTTTTAAAACCTATTAAATTTTTTCCCTTTTTTGGAGAAGGGGAAGGAAGACTCATAACAGAGAAAATGTGACTGAAAAAAAGGTGTTTTTCTTGTTTAAAGGGGATTGTTTTTTTGATAAAAATCTCCCAAATTTTCTTGTAAAAACATTTGTTTAAAGGGGGGTCACACAAAGAATAAAAGGACTTAGACCAAACTTTTTTGTCAACCCAAAAGGGTTTGGGGTAGATTGGCCAAAAGGGGTTGGGGGATTTCTGTAAACTGGTTAAAAGGAAAAGATGCTCCCAAACCCCCTTTGATTCCCGCCCCTAATTCCATGCAAAAAACTCCCGATTAAAGGACAAATTTAAAATTGTTCTAGTTTTTAAACCCATTTCTTATTTGCATACAACCTTTTCATATTGCACTAGATTTTTGAAAATTTAACCCGGTAAAAAATTACATTTTGCATTTTTTTCTTTATTCTAAAACTTGAAGATAGAACATTTGCTAGGTGGGTATTATATAAAAACTATATTGATGGCTTAAAGTTTTGTAAACAAAGTTGTTTCTTGTATTCCCTAGGTGCTGGGGAAAAAGATCTGTAAAAGAAAAGAAACCCAAAATATGAAAACCAGGGGGCAGGGAGCGCCCAAAAGGGGAAAAGACCCTCTTTCCGGGGTAGAGCCCCAAGGTTGGGTCCAAAAAAAATGAAAACCCCAAAAAACCCGTTATGAGGATCCCTAAAACCATATAAGAATTAAGCTAGCTACGATCCTGGCTTGGGTTAAAAACCCCCCAAAATATAATTGGGCCCGTAGTGTCCCCAAAGGGATCTGGTGGTTGAAAAAATTTGGGGGGGCGTCCTTTGTAACCTTTTGGGTACCCCCTGTAAAAGTGAATTTTCAGGGGGGCCCTTTGGTTTGGGCCTAGCAGTCAGGGGGTCAAATAAAAGGCCTCCCGGGGTTGGGCCCTGAAAAAGGGGCCTACTTTTAGAATACTAGGCTACCTATCACAGAAGCAATGTAATACATAGCAATAAACTAATGTATTACTATGTATTATAAAAGAGATCAAGCATCCACCTCTTGGTATCTAGAAAAAGCAATTGGAGGCTCCAATTCAACCCATGGACGTTCCTAATAACTAGTGGTATCTACTTTAATTGTGTGACATTAAATCTATCAGGAAATATGGTTGTGTGCCTTTTTCAAGCTGTTCTCTCTCCCCCAGCTCCCTCACCTTTTTTTCTTTCCCCATTTACACAAACAAAATTATTGTAGTTCACATGACTCTTTTCTGAGGAATTACTTCTCGTCTTTGATAAATTAAGAAGATGCATTTCTTGTATCAAACGCTGTGATTCTCCCCCATCCCCTCTTCCTTCCCTTTTTCCCTTCCCTTCCTTTATTCCCACCTCCATTTCCCTGTTGGGAAAGTTGTTCTAGCTAAAAGAAATTGTTAAAATTTTGAATAAATACAATTTTTTTTTAAAAGTGATCAAGTGATCACATGGTCTAGTCCTATATTGGGACTATAAAAAAGTAAAGAGCAAATGGATGAAAATTGCTTTTTTTTTTAAAAAACTGATTCTCCTATAAAAACCCCACTTTATTTTATGACAAAAGTTACACATAATAGGTATTGCCGCATCCATAATGATCCAATTTATAAAATGATCATGTTATTTAATCTGAATGGTGACTGCCACAAAAAAAAAAAACTAAAAATATATTAAAAGTTCAACCCCCCCTTCTGCTATTTTACAAATAAAAAAAATTAAGTTAAAAAAAGTTACACAAATAATTTTTCTGTCATTTCATGTCCCCTAAAAATTTTAATAAAAAGCTATCAAAATGTTGCGTGTATCCAAAAATGAGAAGTACCAGAACAGGTGAAACCTTTCAAAAGTCTCCCATTTTGGAATCCACACCCCTCAGGGAATTCAACTAAACATGTATTGTGCATTTTGGGCCCACAGAGTTTTACAGGTTTTTAGCATTGGGTCGTGAAAATAAAAGAAAAAACAGCACAATTCCGCTATTGTTTTTTTTAGGTTTTATATTTACAACGTTCACCATCCGGTATAAGTGAGATGATAACTGTACTATGTGGGCTGGAACAATTACAACAATATCAATTTTGTATAAAAAACAATTATATATATATATATTTTTTTGTTTTGCTAAATTTACACAATAGAAAAAAATTGCTATTTTATGTTGTATAAGGACTTGCTCTTTGCAGGATGAGTTGCTGTTTTTATTGGTACCATTTTGGGGTTTATAAGTCTATTGGATAGCTTTTAATCATGAATTTTGGGAGGCAGAATGAACATAATACAACAATCCTGGTAGTGTTTTATTTATGTTAACTTCACTTAGCAGGTCGATATGCAAACAGCAATACCAAAGTTATACATTGTTTTTATGTTTTACTGCTTTTATATAAAAAAAATTCCTAAACCCTGTACTTTTTAATTTTTCTGTACACAGCTGTATAAAGGTTTTTTTGTGTGGAATGACTTGACATGTTAATTGGTACCATTTTGGGTGACACATGACTTTTTGATCGCTTTTTAATCAATTTTTTGGGAGGCAGGAGAAATAAAATACAGCAATCCTGGTAGTATTTTTTATTTTTTACAGCTTTACAGTATATATGACATGTTTTTTGTACTCTGTGGGTCAATACAATTACAGTGATACCCAATATTTGTATTTTTTTTTTCATGTTGTAGTACAAAAAACAATGTTTATGCAATGCTGCATTCAAATATCTGTAACATTTTTTATTTTTCTGTATATGGAGCTTTTTGTTGTGGTATGTTCTCATTGGCACCACCTTCTTTGACTTTTCAATTGCTTTTAATTCAATCTGCAGCATTTCTGTATTTGTATTTTTTTTTTTATGCCATTCATCGTGTGGGCTAAATAACATGACAGTTTTATAGCCAAGGTCGTTACACAAATGGCATTACCAAATACAATATGTGTACTTTCTTAAATTTTTTTCATTGGCAAGTATTTGTAATAAGGAAAGGGCTCTATGTGTGTTTTTAGTTTTTGTATGTGTTTTGTTTTCTACTTTTTTTATACACTCTTTTTTCTCTTTTTACTTGTCCCCAATGGGTTCTCGACTCAACGATTGCTGTTATAATACATTGCAATACAGGACTGTACTGCACTGTATTATAATGCTTCCAATCACTAAGCCAGGCCATGCCTTGGGTACAGTTAGGTTATGTTCACACAGCGTAATTGTGGCGCGCACAGTACGGCCACAATTACAGAAGGGGATTTGGGAGTCGCGCTGATCAGCGCATACTCCCGTGTGGGAGGGGGGGGCGCCAGCCCGCCGGCCCCATTGACATGCATTACTCGCGGTGCGTATTTACCACAGGTAATTGACATGTCACTGATCTCTCCGCGCGTACAATATGATCGTATTGGACGAGCAGGGAGAGGAGGCGTAATCCATAGTTCTCGCTCGTATTAGAGCGCAAATATTACACGAAATGCGCACCGAAATTTGCCCGTGTTAACATAACCTTAGATGTGGTGACATCACAGACAAACTGGAAGCCTTTGTCACGTGTCTAGGCTGACATGGCAACACCTGGCACCCTGCAATTGCACCCTGGGGTGCCGAGGAAGACCGAGGAAACTCCCTTTATCTGTCAGACCCTTTAGATGCAAGGTCGCAATTAGCTGCAGCATCTAAGGGGTTAATCAGACAAGAACGGAGTAAACTCCACTCCTGGTTATTAATATGCAGCTGGTACCATGCACTGATCATGTGGGCTCAACTTCTAAAGCCCACATTATGTTCATTACGTGCTGGTTTATTAATCTGCAGGAAACCCTTCCTGACTATGAGTTTGTTTTGAGGTGCTATCTTTTGGAAATTCTTTTTGGCGTCAGAAGCATGATTATCTTATACATTAATTACATATGTACTGGGAGATTCACTCAAAAAAGGCCACAAATATTTGGTTTTAACTGCTATTAGGATAAAGCAATCTGAACCAAAAAAAATCCATTAAATACTGTATCTTGGACCTAATGGATTACATACGATGCTGGAAGTCATCTCTGCTTCCTGCCAGGAACATCTTGACATTTTTCTGAATGTATCAGCAAGCATATGGGGGGAAGCAGCTATTTTACTTTGGATATTTTCCTTCACAATCACCAAGAACCAGTGACTGTATGTGATTCTTTTCTCTATATCTATCACTTTAAGCACCTGGATGGCGGTGACACTATACACAGCAATTTTTCCCTTTTTGCTGCTCTTTGACATGTTGCATAAGATCTTCAAGTCTGCTGTGTTAGGCATCTGTGGCAGAGAAGCTTCAGGTTGCATATCTCTGCCTCTGGGTTGATTGCAGCAGGAGACCTGCAAGGTACTTGTCACCGAGGTGCCTGGTCTCGGTAAAGTAGTTTTGCGTCAATAACCTTAAGTTACTGACACTTTTCAGCATTTATTATAGATGCTTGTAGCAGCTGATCCAGGCAGGCTCTTTATTGCAGTAGTCAAATTGTAGGTTGGAATGATTACTCCCACGTATGCAGGCCAGCTTTTGCCTGGCCTATATAAGCCAGGAGGCTCGGACAGCAAAGGGACGTGGTTGCTGAGAAAACCCTACGTTAATGGTGAGAAGACTGCTGTTGGTGATGCTAGGCGATAGGCTCAGACGACAGTTCGAGAGGGACTCTTGTGTTTACTTAGTGGCCAGATGGCCTAGGAGTTATGTTGTTTTTTTGGTTTTGTATACTGACCCAATGACATATGCATGAAGAATAAAGCTGGCTGAGGTCAATTTAGAAATCTACCCTGTTGTCAGCATGACATACAGTATATTGGTGTAGCATAAACCAAAGCTAAACGACCCCCGGACTTCCAAGACTGTCCTAGGAGGTTTCGTAAACTACGTTCCACTTCATGGACTGTGTCTCGTGACATTTCCAAATGGTTTCCATCCTGAGAAAGGATCAATGATGCCATTGTTTCTAGTTTCCATACCAACTTCTGAATAACATTCTTTAAAGGTTCATAATGAACATCATATTCTTTCCAAATTCACTCTCATATAGTTTAAATGAATTGGTGACCAAATAGATTCCCACCATAAGGTTGTGCTGCTCAATACTGCACACCGTCACCCTAATGAGAAGTGGAATGACTGAGCGAAGAGGTATTGGGTTTTCATCTGGAAGTTACAAATGGAGGTTAACCAACACAATGGCTGTCCGGTAGTTACCTCATTGCTCCAATTCAGGGACATCTTTGCTGGCTTGAAGCTCCATATATGAGGAGTACATGGACATTTGTTGTACATAGAATATTGGGGGCTGCTATCAAGTGAATCTTCCTGTAGTTTTGACTGGCTACTGCTGGCCACATACATGAAAGACAGCAGTTTTTAGTATAGGGCTATGCAAATACATGTATTTGTGACAGTTTGATTTCAGTGTTCATCTGCAACTTTTTTTTCTTTCCTATAGAACCTGTCAAATTTCACTGGGACTTGCACATCTTTGTATGTTGCAACATTTTAGTATAAAAGCCGACACATTTATTTCCATTCAGAACTGCACAATTCAATTACATGTTCAGTACAGTTCTCCAGTCTTTCTTCCCAGATAATTAGCAATATGTTTCATACTGCACACAGCCTGCTGGAGCTAACAATAGAAGTCTTTGGGTCGCAGTGGGACATTTGTGCATTCCTCAGGGTATAAAATGCTATGAACATAACAAACAAGTGGCATTCTGCTCGCCTCTATTGAATGAGCAATTTCTAACCATTGTACTTGTTATGACTTAAATCTTTCTTTTCCAGAGCCCAATGAACTCACAAAAACGCTGTGTCCCGCTGATCGAGCACTCAGTACTGTAAAATGAGGGCGGTATTTTAGTTTCACATGGGTTAAAAATAAAACCCATATTTTTTTTAGCTTGACATGCTGCAGCTTGTGGAACGCTCATTTATAAACATCACCCGGGAACAAAAATTTTAGAAAGTCAGAAAACATATGACATATGGACCACCGCCTTTCTATTTCTGTTTTAAGAAATGTGGCTAAATCAAGTGGGTAAATGTTAAGTGGGTTTGATGAGCAGACGGCCACTGAAGAGGAGGGGGAGCAATTGTAAAAAAAAAAGAAAAAAGAAAATTCAATATGCAACCAAATGGACGATGCAGGGCAATAGCAATGCCCTGTAAAACTTAGACAGCGTAAACGTAACAGACATCCCTTACAAGCACCAATTTATCATAGGTAAATAAATTGGTGAATGTTTGGACTGTCTGGGGTTAGCTTACACCTTCTTTATTTGGGCTATTTAGTGATAATTGTATAAAAAATTTGGGCCCCCCCTTCCCCGCTAAGCCAGACCCATTTTATTGAGACCATGCCTCCTTCCCTGGGCAAAGCGCAGAAATATATAGAAAGTATCCAAAACACATCATAAATATGGAGTTAAGCATGTCCACCAGTTTTTTGGGTCATACTGTGAATTCTCCCCACGGGCCCCAAAATCAAGAAATATAGAATATATAGTCAGCTCAACAAAAAAAATTTCTCAGTCCCTTTAGTTGGGCATAGCACGGGGATCCCAGAAAACTTCAGTTGGGAAAACGAAAACGGTTTTACAACATGGATGCTCCACTCGCTGTTGAAATCAGATTCTGAGGTTCCAGCTTATATTTAAAAAACATAAAACGTTTATTTGTTACTTTATAAAAATCCAAGAAATAAAAGGTGAGGAGGTTCAATACAGTGCCAGTAAGAAAACGCACGACCGTTTCGACTTTTAATAGTCTTAGTCATTGTCTCAGAGTTCGTTTTGCGGAAGTACCCCCTAAATAGCTTTTCTCTGCAAAATTAACTTTTACTGTCTACCAAGTAGACAATACATTTAAGTTACACTTTTAACTTTAAAATTTTAAAAAAACCCCTTAAGGTAAATACTACTAGTATAATTATAACCTAAAAAGAAAATTCTTTTTTATACTGTAAAAATAATCGTGGCGTATTTTTTAAGCCTACTGTTGCCTAGTTTTAATAAAAAAATCCATTTTGGCCTCTCACTAGTAACTTGTTTTTTAAAAGTTTCCTCCTCTTGAACTTTTTTACTTTTTCGACCCTATGACTTCCTATATTAGTCTTTACTTTTGTTACATCAATAAAAGCTTTGCCAGCGACTGTAAGACTGAGGTAGGGGAAAACCGCGGACCACGAAAGCGAGTGAAGCCGTACCGGGGACGAATCAATAAAACCCGGTTTTTTCCCCAACCCCCGCCGCAAAGGGGGGATGGACTTGCTGGGGCGGAGAACTCCCAGCGTCCCACGGGTACTTGTTGCGGGGGCACCCAAGGCAGTGATGGTACAGAACGGAGACGTGGGCGAAGTCGGGGACAGGCAGGGGGTCAGGACAGGGGCAATGTTCGGTCGGGGAAACGGGAGCGTAGGGGGTTCGGTACACAAGTCAGACAACGAGGCAAAAAAGAAGCTTTCCTAAAGGCTGTAGGGCACAAAGATCCGGGAAAAAGGGGGACCCGGAAGGAAGAGGGTTTTAAATAGGGGGCACCTGCCAGCCTTAACCCAAAAATGGGGGTACTGGCCCCTTTTAAAACCCGAAGCCGGCGCCGGGTGCCACCCGGGGGGCCCCCAGGAGGGCGGAAGGGAAACAGGACGCAAAGGAAAAGGGGGAAGAGTGAGGGGCGCGGGACCACCCTGACACGACATTCCCGATTTTCCCTTCTAATTTTTTTGGAGTCAGATATATGGCGTCATACGAATTTTTAGGTAGAACGGGACAGCCAAGTATTGCACATTACCTTTTTGCAAGTGATTAAATAGACTACTTTTTTAGGGTTTCAAATTTTCAATCAATATTCGATTGTTTTATTTGTAGTGGTTGAAAAAAATTGATTATTATTTTTATATAATTGCAAAATAAGCATATATTTTTGTCCACATTTTTGGCATCCTGAAAGGGTTTTAACCAGTTTTTTTTTCCGGGGTTAGTTTTTATAGAAGAAAAAGCTAGGGGAAACTGATGATCCTATTGTAGGGCCCTTTTTTGAACAAAATTAATACCTTCACTTAATATGGGGTTAGATTGTTTTGTCTAAAAAGATAGGAAGTTTTCTTAACAATATTAATTTTCTTAGAATTGTGGTGAATTGTGTTCAGACCCCTAATCGACTCCATAAATAAAGGGAAAACAGGGAAAGTCAGCTGTTGCAAAGCATTTTATTGATGTACACAATAGTAAGACTACATATATGGAAGTCATAGGCATCGAAAAAATAAAAACAGCTGCAAGAGGAAAAACTTAAAACACAAATTACTAGCTAGAGAGGCAAAATGGAATTTTTAAAACAATAGGGAACCAGTAGGGTTAAAGACGCCACGCTTATTTTTACCATACTAAAAAAAAATCTTTTCTTTGTAGGGTTATAATTATACATATATATTTTCACCATTAAGGGTTTTTTAAAATTTTAATGTTTAAAATGTTTAACTTAAATTTATTGTTTACTATGGTGAGGATACGCCCAATTAGGGGTACTTACAAAAAGAACTCTGAGCACAATGACTAAACTATCTTAAAGTCAAAGCATCTCGATTCTCTTACTGGCACTGTAATTTCAACCTCCTCACCTTTTATTTCTTGGATTTTTTAAAGAAAACAAATAAACGTTTGAATGTTTTAAAAAATAAAACTGGGAAGCCATTAGAATCTGATTTCAACAGCGAGCTGGAGCACACCATGTTGTAAAACAGCTGCCATAATAAATGTGTTCTTCTGGCCAAGCTGTTTTTTTTAAACATCATTTTTTATTAAAGATTTTACAAATTACATGTAAATAAACAATATAGAGTAGAAGCAATATATTTAAGCGTGGCAGCTAAATTGCAAAATGCAAATTTGACTTAACAATTTACTAGCAATATAAAACATCAAATAAAAAAAAATCCGAAAACAAATAGGAAATCTACGGGGGCCAACTGTTGAAAAACTAAATACTGGATGGAGACTTTTCACAAAGACCATAAAAAAACTCCCCCAAAGACACGCCAAAAAAATCTCAAAAAAAAACAAAAACCCAGCCAAAAAACTCATCAGAAACCCAGCTGATTTGGACAAAAAACTGACAAAATACTCAGGTTCAAAGCGTTTTTTAAATTTTGGTATTCAAGTTTTTTGTCCTGTGTGGCCCTACCCTTAAAAGGGGTTGCTACTACAAAAATAGTTTTCAACAGTGGGGAACACAAGGCCCCCCAAAAAATTTGTTTAATGCAGCGATCCCCACAGAGAGGAGCAATAAAACTTGATACTTTATTTAAAGCATAGTAAAAAATGACACGCTTTCCCCAAGCAAAAAGTAGCCTCAAACTAAAAATTTTGGCTAACGCTTTGGGGTGAGTCACCACCCTTAATCATAGCAGCAGACAGGGAAACCCAAAACATTTTATATATCCAACCTAAAATCAGGGGTAAATTACCTGAGCCCCATCCCCGCCCGCTGTGGACACTCCAGTTCAGGAAATCAATTGAATATGTGACACCGGGTCGATTTACTACCCGGGGAATGCGCATAAGCATATTTTATTCTAGAGCGGGTAGGGGCAGGCGGGGAACCGCCCGTGACTTGCAGGGGCTTCCGGCTGGTTTTATTTCCGGGACATGCGCAAAGCCCCTAGACCCGGGAGCCGGCACGCAAAGAACCGCCCGCAGCCCTGCAAAAATAATGGCATGCAACATAAAAAAGGGACATTTTAATTCAAAGGCGGCTTTAATGACAGACCCACTAAAGATCGATGGGTAAAACACGGTAAAAATACAAACGGAGTGCATTATCCTTGTCGAGGGTGGCTACGGGCGTACAAGATTTACCCTAAATAAGAAACAGAACTGAGATACGCCCCTTTATTTAACCCTATGATTATGGGACAAAAAAAAAACCACCCCAAAGAAAAAACCCCACGAAAATAATGCAACAAAAAATAAAAAGCAAATAATAAAGTAAATAATAGAAGATAAAAAATAAATAAAAAAATTTTTAATTAAAAAACAATAACAAAAATCAAATAAAAAAGAAACATTAATTTCCCCCCCAAAATCAACCCCGGGGCCACTGTTTCAAAAAAAAACCAAAAAGCCCCCCCACAAACTCCAAAAATTTCCCCCACCCCCCCTTGTTGAAAACCTCCAATTCCAGTTATTCGCAAACCACTAATTGGAATTAGCCCCTCAAAATTTTAAATTTAATTAGCTATTTCCAAGACACAAAATATCATTTGGAAATCTCCCGGAAGGCCCCTTGTTTTTCAAAGTGTACCACAATTGTAGGCAAATGGTGCATGTGCCAGTAAACACAGTTGGAATTGCATTTTAAAAAGCCTTTTATATGAGCTCTTATTTTTGGTTATCAGAAAAATATTTGTTTGGAAACCCAAAATTTGGCAGGATGTCCCCCCACTAAAAAAACCCCTTTTCCTAACCAAACGTTGGGTTTTTTAAGATTTAAATTCAAAACAACCAATGTGGTGTTTTCAAAACCCAAAAACCAGGGATAGTTTTCCTTTCCGTTCTTCCATAAAAGGTAATAATTAAACAGATTTTTTTTATTTAGGAAATTGGGGGATTAATAAACCCAAGAAAGGTTTCTATTCCCAAAAAATCTATTTCTCTCCTTTTTTTAAAAATAAACCAACATTTCTTCTTTGGGATTTTAAAATTTTGTGCAAAAACCGTTTTAAACCAAATTTTGGAACCACGTGGGACAACTGCCTTGAATTTGCTGGACCACGATAGCCCCCATCTTTACTAAAATTTCCTTTTTAACCTAACCTTTTCCCCCCAAGGTTGGCCCTTAGTAATGTTTCAGGGAAACTACTAAGTCGGGATGTGTTCCCACTGTACTCTTGCGGGGGGCCCCTAGTCTAAAACACAATCCCGTGTCCCAAAAAGGGGTCAGATCCAAAAATGTTTTCAACGGATCCACGGCAGGGTAAAATGAGATTAAAGATATTGTTTTTTAAAAAAGAATAGAACTGAGTAGGCAGAACATCCCCCCTCCAAAATAAACAGGGGGCATCGATGTATCTGCCAAACCAAAAAATAAAATCAACATAGGGATTCCGGGGGTAAGATATACAAAGCTCCCCCCATCCCTTTACCAGATGGCCAGGAGGGGCAGAATTTCCCCCCCCCATAGGACCCCATTACTTGAAGATAATCACCGGTTGAATGAAAAAAATTGTGTTTCATCAAGAACTCCGCAAAACCGTAACAACAAATTCAGATATTCAAGTGTATAGTCAGGTAGCGTGAAAAGTGAAACCTAAGGCCGACAATGGCACCTGATGGGGAAACTAGATATAACGCTTCAACTCACATTAAGCCAACCTACTTTATCCCATTGATAGTCCCAAAATTTTTAAAACTCCTTGTATCCATAGTGGGCCCGGGGGCTTACCAACGGTTTTAAGAAAACGCAACCACTGCACAGCCTCTCTAAAAGAGAGCTATCCGAGACACGGTCTCAAGGTGGTTGAAAACCCAAACTTGTTATTTTTGGGAGACCCTACATGAGGGCATCAGGGTGCCCACCCAATATATAGTCCCCCGGTTTTGGATTAAACACACCGATGGGGCCCAAGGCCGTCATTGAGAAGAAGTGACAATTGATTTTTAAATTCAAACCGGGGACTCTTTTTTAATTTACGGATTCGTAGAACCCCACAACAATCTTTCATACATTAGTATTTTTTTCTATCCATAAGGATACGGGGCCGCCCTTTTTTTCCGCCACTTTTTGACAATTCAGGGGTTGGGGGCCCCTTTCTCCCTAAAGCCTTGCTTTTTCTCTATAAAAACGAATTTTGGACTGGGGGGCAGCTCTCAAGAATTCCTAAGATCCCTTCTACAAGTGTTTGAAACCTATCCATGTTTGGGGTGCGGGAACAAAACCGGGGTAAAAATCAGGATTTGAACAGGGGAAAAATAGCAAAACCTTCACTATGGGAAAAACGTTTTTGGGTGACTATCCTGAAATCATGTAAAACAGTAATCGCCATTTGTTCACTGAACATAAAAACCTTTTACTCGTTTATTACAGGATTAATATCGGTAGATTATTATAACAATGGATTCCAATATTCATCGAAACAAGGAAAAATGGGGCCTGAGATCAATAACCGAACAAATTATTAATTCCTTAAAAGTAGAAAAAGCTTCAAAAAAGATCGTAACAAAAAATTCAAACCTAAGGGACCACTTTTTCATGTTTTGGGTCACTGGGCAGAAATAGATTTAATACATCTAGTCCCCTTTTTGGCCTTAATACAAATTTGGGTATATTCTGCGGTTTTTTTCTTTAATTTTTCGGGTTTCCTGCCTCCCCGCGACCCCGTTTGTTGTATTCCTTTTTTTCCTTTATTTTTTTTTTGGCGGGAACAGGGGGTGGTTCCCCCAAAATTTGACGCATTAAAAGGGGGAATCGCGCTCGGATTTTTATCTGTATGAGCCCGAATTTGGAGACCCAAAACAATCTCCTTTTATAGGAAACCCCTTTTAAAATTTCCCGACCTGCGCTTCAGAATGGTCGCGTGTTTAAGTGCCAGACTTTTTACTGTTTTCCAGTGTACACAACAATTGTTCTCAAAGTCCGAGAGATCCCTTTGGAATTTTTGGGTTTTTTTATCTCAAAATTGAGCTTTCCCGTTTTTCGAGCTCGCTCTACCTGTATAATTTTTTTCAAACTGGTAGGGTCCATTGTGGATTGCATATCGGACTTTAAGCTTTTATATTTTTGCTTTCGTTGATTTTAAAGTCCCCATACTTGATAATCCGAGCCATAAGCGAGCGAACAAACACTGAGATAAACCATTCCCTTCCTCTAAATTCACGAGAAAACTGTGGTAGGTATCTTCCTGATCCCCAACCTCGGGAAAACATTTCACGTTGGATATAATTTTCCAATATGGAGTCCCACCATACCCGGGTTTCTTTTGCTCTTGTTTTTTCCATTCCTTGACTTTTAGGGAAATTCTGGTAGTTGAGCAGGGGGCTTTTTAAAAATTAAAAGGCCACAAGATGAAAAAATGCAGGTCTAAACTCACTTTTTTTTGCCCATAGCAACCAACAAGCCCCCTCTTTTTTCATATAGGCTCGGAAAAATAGAAGGCCTCTGATTGGTTGCATGGGAACAAAATGAGTTTGGACCTAGACTTTTCATCATGTGGCCCTAAATGAAAACTTTATCCACATATATTGCTTTTTTCATTTTTTTTTGTGGGGCACAAATATTTTATCCCTTCGAAGGCTTTTTGGTTTCCCTAGTTACCAACCCTTTTGCTTTCTCCCTGCGTTTGTTTATTTAATAGAGGACACACACGGCCTGGCACAGAACTCCTCAGCCTAGAGCTTTTGTGTTATGACTTTCAACAAAACACTAATTATACTGTTTTTCTTTACTCTCAAGATTTCTGGATCTAGAGAGATTGTTTATCTAATTACAGAAATCTGAATAACCAAGCTCATACAAACAAAACAGCTTGACCAGGAGTGACAGGATCCATGAATGAAAGAATGCTGTTTTGGGCTATGAAACAGTGAGATGAGACAAGCACTTTAAATAAAATTATCACAGTGGCTCATGCTGTAAGATAAATTTGTTGCATCTTGCGAAACTATTATCTAACTTTATACCCTCAATGTGCTGGATTACCTTACACCAATATTTTAAGCAAAAATAGCCCAAAGAGATTTTGGGCACAAGGTGTGGCATCTTAATCCACATATGTTTCTGTTAGGCAATTCCTAGTCACTGCTAAGCCATGGCCACAAAAAGGGTCTAAAACTTACAATAAATGTGACAAGACAATCACAGAAAACTTCTTAAACAGATGACATGATCTTATTTTACATTATTGATTGTTTCTTTTTTCTTTTTGTTTTCTGATGTTATGTAAATGATCATGTGTTCATTAATGATTGATTTCTATTGGTCTGATATTAGTATATACAGTTGAAACCAGAAGTTTACACTATATAAAAGACACATATTCATGTTTTTCTCACTATCTATCACTAAAATCAGAATAAACCTTACCTGTTTTAGGTCAATTAGGATTGCCAAAATTATTTATATTTGCCAAATGCCAGAATAATGTAAGAGAACTTTTTTTAAGGCATTTTTATTACTTTCTGCAAAGTCAAACATTTGCCTACACTAGGATTACTATGCCTTTAGACAATTTGGGACAGCTGATATGATGATGTCATATCTTTGCAAGCTTCTGATAGGTTTATTGGCAACATCTGAGTTAAATAGAAACACTCCTGTGGATGTATATTAAAGTACACCAGAAACACAAAGGTTCTGTGTGTAACATCATGGGAAAGTCTAAAGAAATCAACCAAGATATCAGGAAGAGAATTCTGGACTTGCACAAGTCTGGATCATCCTTTGGTGCAATTTCCAGATACCTGAAGGTGCCTCGTTCATCTGTACAAACAATTATACGCAAGCAAAAACAAGATGGGAATGTCCAGCCATCATACCAATCAGGAAGGAGATGGGTTCTGTATCTCAAAGATGAATGTGCTTTGGTCTGACATTTGCATAACAACCCAAGAACAAAAGACCTTGTGAAGATGCTGGCAGAAGATAGTAAGATTATGTCATTATCCACAGTGAAAGGAGTACTGTGTCAACATGGGCTGAAAGGCTACTCTGCCAGGAAGAGGCCATTACTCCAAAAAAAAAACATATAAACACCAGATTCATGTTTACAAATGCACACCGAACAAAGACCTACATTTTTGGAGACATGTCCTGTGGTCTGATGAAACTAAAATTGAGCTGCTTGGCCATAATGACCATTGTTACATTTGGAGTAAAAAGTTAGAAGCTTGGAAGCCTAAGAACACCATCCAACTGTAAAACACGAGGGTGGCAGCATCATGTTGTGGGGTTATTTTGCTTCTGGAGGGACTGGTGCACTTCACAAATTAGATGGCATCATGAAAGAAAGAAGATTATGTGGCAATACTGAGGCAACATCTCAATACATCAGCCAGGAAGGTTAAAGCTTGGGTGGAAATGGATCCTCCAAATGCATAATGACTGGAAGCTACTGCCAAACTGGTTACAAAGCAGCTTTAGGATAATCAAGTCAATGTTTTGGTGTGGCCATCACAAAGCCCTGATCTCAATCCTATTGAAAATTTATGAGCAAAGCTGAAAAGGCAGGTGTGAGCAAGGTGACCTTCAAACATGGCTCAGTTACACCAGGTCTTTCAGGATGAATGGGCCAAAATTCCTACTAACTATTGTGTGTAGCTTGTGATAGTATATCCAAAAACGTTTGACCCAAGTCATACAGTTTAAGGGCAATGCTACCAAATACTAATAACATGTATTTAAACTTTTTACTTTGCAGGAAGTTATAAAAATGCCTTAAAAATGTTATCTCTCTCATTATTCTGTCATTTGCAAATATAATTAATTTTGGTTCCTAATTGACCTAACAAGGGTAAGGTTTATGCTGATTTCATGTCAGATAGTGAGAAAAACATGCAGATGGGGCTTTTTATATAGTGTATGTAAACTTCTGGTTTCAACTGAATAGGGTACTGTTATACCCTATCAGATTATGCTATGAGTAAGGGCTAAACATAGCCTGAAACGCATAAGCTTCTGCTTTCCTTGTCCTGTTCTATGTCTTAGTGGATTTTTATGTGCACTTTTCCAAATAAAACTTTTTCAGGATTTTACTTGGGAGACTGGATTTCTTCCTCTTTTATACAATACATTTGGTACAGGGCATCTACGCTATTTTTTTCGGTAAAAAATGTAGCCAGAATTCTGTTTCATTTTGCTTAGCACATAAGTCCAGTAAGGCTAAATTCACACGGCATAATTGCGGGGCGTAATCATAGCAGGAGAAGATTGGCATTAGGATGACCTTATTGCAGAGGAGAAGGTGGAATTCTGGCATAATAATGGACCCCAAAACAAAATGGTCCATAGGATTCAAGTGAAGACATCTTCATCTGAAGCTGATTGAGTAGTTTGCTTGCTGTTCTCCAATCCAATATTGAATATACAGTTTTCTTTCTTGGCTGGATACTTGGATGATATTTTATGTGACTAACCTTACTAAGACCTGTACTGTGGAATACTGAAAGAACCACATGACTGATGTAGTGATTTTATTACTTACCTATAGATGGTATGGCATAGAACATGAAGATTTTTCCAATTTGCCAGAGGACTTTTCTGTACAGGTAAGTCCAAAATCCATCAAAATTATGAAGAAATTGTTCACAGTAGCTGTTTGTTATAACAAATAAGTAAAGATTCTACTAAGCGTTCACTGGATTTCAAAGTAATTGACATTATAGAGAATGCATGAATAATGCTATTATGAAGATTAAATTATATGTAGTAAATTCCAACACAGATTTAATCACATTGTATGTTATTGGCGTTACATTCAGGTATTAGGCATAAGCATACTTTTGGTTTCCACAATATTGTAAAGCCAAATACAATGTTCAATGCAAAGCGGTCTTGCACAAACAAGTATTTTTTGAAATTTTTTTAAACATGGGAGCCTATGGAAGATTTTGAATGATTTTTAACACTTTACAGCATAAAGTTGCAAACATCAGACCTTTATTTCTGACATCAAGAGATTGAAAGCACTTATACTCTGAACATAATATAAACTCATCAACAGTGCTTCATGTCCCATTGATTGGGAGCACAACAAGAAAATGAAATGAGGGGCAAGAGGTTACGTCTAAGGAAAACCTTTTCCCCAGAAAAAAACGTGTTTCAACAACCTACAACCCAAAAGACAAAATTAGGGAGCATCAGCGGCCAATTGCAACAAAAGACGCTGTTAGTATCCAATCTAGGTCATTGGCGCGCCAAGTTGCATTCTGTATGGCATAATATTCTTCTGAAAACTATTAATGGCCTAACTGGTAGCATGCCAAGGAATGTAAGTGCATTTGTTTCTGCATGTAGTGTTTATAATCAATACTAAGTAGAGATGGTTTTAATCTGTTGTTTTTTATTTCTTAACAGTTTGCATTTCATTAACAAGTCTATTGATCCTCTGAATTCCATAATTCCAAGACTTTTCCTTCTTGGTGTTGCAAAGTTGAGGAGTACAAAAATAATATGAACAGAGCAAAACAATACATCTGCATGCCACAATTTTTTTTTTTTGCTGTTGGTGGCTTACAAAATCTGACAGAAATACCTCTGTATGAAATCAGACCCATATGAAGATAACGTACATCCCCACAGACGCATATAGGTGCTATGTTGTATCTGTGTAAAACTTTTTGTTTTTATGAAGCTATAAGTTAAAGGGGTGTTCTTCAGCATTGTAGATCAGCTAATAGCTAGCTACGGAGGAATGAGGAAGGGGCTGCCTGCAAACATCCTCCCCATTCATTTCTATGAGAGTTCCAGCTACTCTGTATTCGGAACGCATATAGAAATAAAAAGGGAGGACAGATGGAAACGTCACCCTCCTCATTATATAAGACGATCGGCTGGTAAATGCCTATGAATGAGCCAACCTGCAGCACTGAAAAGCTCTAGTGGGAACACCCCTTAAAAACTGTTCTTTATTAAAACAGTTACATTATAACAAGTGTATGTGAATGTAAATGTGTAATTTTCCTATAAATCCAATTGAATATGTTTCCTCTTTTTTACTTTATATTTAGATTTCTGTTTGTATTCCACAGAAAAGTCTTGATGATAGAGTTACCATTAAACATTCAGAAAGGAATTTCAAAGGAGATGAATTTTTAAGCACAGAAAAACTAACAGTTCCTATCCAAAATAATTCATTGGGAAATGAAGAAAAAATAGTTTTTGCAAATGAGAAAATACTACCAGCAAGTAAACAGGATGTTTCATTTCATGGGAAGAAAATGGAAGTAACAAGCAGTGATCTCCTCACAGAGGGTCGGGAAATGATAGAATATCTGTCAGTGCTGAGTTGTGACAGCGAACCTGGTAAAAACTCTGCAAATTCACATGAACAAAGAAGCTCCTGATCATAGTGAGAATTGTTGCAGAAATTTAACAACTGTCCCTTTCATCTGAATGGTGCTTGAAGAAGCCGTGTATATGATGTTTAAAAATATGATCCAAAAATTTGAATGGAATGTTTGGTCTTCTGCAACAAACCAGCTGTATGTAAATTCACCATGCAACAATCCACAATTATATGTACTTTATAATCTGTTAACAACAGGTTCCAGGACATAGACAACTTCGGTCCATATACCATATTAAGGCATACCGACGTAATCAATGGGGATCCCTAATTTAGGATCCCACTTTGGTAACCCAGGTGGACTCATGTAGCTATGAAATGTGCAATTACATGGGCAGGTTCCAGTAGCCTTCTTCTGAAATGACGGCTGATAGAGGGGCTCCGTCAGCCAGACCCTACACTATGGGATGCTACAAAGAGGAAAGTTGGATAAATTGTCAGCTGTATATTCAGCAGGTTGTACAGATGTTGAGCAGCATATGCAATCCCTTTGGCATTTTACAGAGACTATAAACAGCGCAGCTGTAAAAAGTCAGAGAATGTTCATCCACATGCATTGCTGGATAAGGATCTGCCCATGAATAATCACAAAAATAAACGTGTTTACTGCATTTGTCACAGAAATGGCTGAATAGAAGAATAAAGCGTAATCAGTAAAAAACATATTTCACTGCCTTCCCCTGGATCAACACCTTAGCACAACAGGCTGAACTGGATGGACGTCTCGTCTTTTTTCGGCCTTACAAACTATGAAACTATGAAACTGCTTTTTGCAAGTCAAGCAATTCTGTATTAAAATTCTTGAGGCCTACTCTACAACTATATAAAAAAAAAGAGTGCCTGTTCAGTTGCAGCTGTCCATGCAGGGTGTAATTAGAGAAGCCTGTAATACATAGCAAACTTCAGATTGGGCCCCTCCTTTCCCCCTGTGAGCAGCTCTTCAGATAATGTGCATTTACCAGGACCTGTTAATAAGAGTCATACAGTTTCTAGATACCAAAAAAATCTCACTATACCAAGACCAACATTACCAATAACACTACTACATAAGGACCCAAATACCACCAGAACATGACCACAAATTACCACAACATATTGACCGAATAATACCACTAAAATATTGCTGAATAAAGATCAGTATACAAAGACCACTATTACCTCTATACAGTGCACATATAGTAGTAGATACCAGTGTGCACAGACTGCAGACTGTATGTTACCATCATACAGTAACCATATAGTAGTAGATACCAGTGTACATAGGCTCTGCAGACTATATATTATCTCCATACAGTGACTGTATAGTGGTAGACACCAGTGTACACAGGCTCTGCAGACTGTATATTACCACCATACAGTGATCATATAGTGGAAGATACCAGTTGTACACTGGCTCTGCAGACTGTATATTACCTCCATACAGTGACCATATAGTGATAGATATCAATGTACACAGACGCTCTGCAGACATATAAGTGATTACAGTGCATTAAAATTTTGTGACTCACATGTGATGTTTCTCTTATGAGTCGTTGACTTTCCCTTTTGTTTTGGTCCAGACCACCATGATGACTTCTCCTGGCCACCACTCATCCCTGCAGATTTGGGCAAAAATATCTTAGAATCCTCACTTTCCAGCCCCTCCCTCACTTTTTTCCATTGTACAAGTAAATAGGCAGGCAGCAATTAGGTCCCAGTTAGGTAGGCAGTAGACAGTAGACATAGGTAGATTGGACCTAGGGAGGTATATAGGCAGTAGTTAGGCCCCAGGTAGATATGTAGGCCACAGGTAGGTATTTAGATAAGTCCAAGTTAGGTAGGTAGGCCTCAGGGAGGTAGGTAGTCTGTAGCTAGGTGCCAGGCAGCTATGCAGGCCCCAGGTAGGTAGATAGGATGTAGGTGGGCCCCGGGTAGGTAGGTAGGATGGGCCCCATTAATAAAAAAGAAAAAAAAAATTAACTTATCTCTCCCCCCGTTCCCCTGACGTCAGGCCGGCTTCTCTAAGTGGTGCCCAGCATAGGCAGCGCAATGATGTGACATCATCGTGCCATCTACATTAGCTCTAGCTGCCAATATGTGGTAGACTTAAGGTATCAGGCCTTAAAGCTACTTTGCTGAAGAGCGGAGCAGAGCACCAGTGGTTATCTGAGGCAGGATGCACTGTCTGGGCCCCCTGTGGCGGCGGGTACCGTAGTGGCTACTATGGTGGTAGTTTGCTGACTATGTCCACCATAGAGCTATCTTTGCACACTCTTTTTTTTATATGGTGTTTTATTTTGGTGAAAAAAGACTTCACAAAACTGCATGTGTTTTTAGCGCTTTTTGCAGCTTTTTCTGTACAAAATAATGTATTTACATACATATCTTTAGTGACATTTTTGTTGCATTTTTTTCATAACAAATCATATAATTCATATATTGTGTGACTTACTAATTCCTCTTCAAATTACGATTTATAATGTGTTTTTAACAAAAAAATTGAGAAAATACCACAAACTTCCCAAAAAAACACTTGCAACATGCTACATTTAGAAAAATACACTATAAAAAGTACCGAAAAATATACTGTAAAAAAATGTATTGCATTCTATTGTGGCTATCTGATAAAAAGTGTCAGAGAGGAAGGTACAAGAGAGGATATTGTGAGCAGTACATAGGGGTTTGTAACTAATGGTAGATAGAGTTGTGATAAGACAGGAGGGTTGAATACTATTAACACAGCAGAGTAGAAGAAGTGTTGGTACAGTAGTACTAGAAGAGCTAGTGTAACAAGTAACATAAGATGGTACAATTAGACTTTATCTTAAGCTGTCACTTTTTCTGGTTCCCAAGTGTGGCTCTGCCTCCTAATACTCAAATACCCAGCACTTAAGTAGAGCCAAATGGTATCCAACCATTTGTAACCAGTAGTTGCAGGGAATAAGAATACAAAAATGGATTACATCGCAAATGGCTTTAATCTAAAAAAAACAACTGACCCTAACTCTCCCTGACACTTTCCCAGGACCTATTCCTAACACTGATCCTAACACAAAACCTCAGTGACCCTTTCTCTGTCCCTGAAAATATTCCTAAGAATGTGCTTAGACGACAACTGACCCTAACAGAGCAGGAGAAGCTCTAGGACCCTGAGACTAATTTAGGTAGATAACAACAAATAAACACTGACAGAAAACTAAGGAACACAAGGACTACAAATTAATGGACTAACTACCAGAGAGCAAGACTAGGCAGAACAGGAAATACAACAAAATTCTTAAGGTATGTCCCCACGGCACTGGTTTCCAGTTGGATTTACAGATGGTTTTTCGATTTTATCCTTTTACATTGACTTAAATAGAAAATCTGTGCAGCAGTTCACACTGCATGGATTTTCCGGCAGACGTTTTGTTACACCACCGGAGTTCCTAACAACTTTGAACATGTTCATTCTTCCGCTCATTTATTTCGCAGAACATGAACATGTTAATGTGAAGGGGAGGCGGCTTGAATTCGCAAACCTCAGACAAAAGCCGCCCCCTTATGTACAAAAAAAAGGCAAAATACTGGTCGGTCAGTGTTTTGTCAATGCCATGTGAACGCACACTTAATCTATAAATAACTGGCTACAGAACACTAAGCGGATTACTACACAATCCCCCAAAAAAATACTACTAGAACCAACCAAGACTAAACTTGATTAGATATGCAAATAAAAATACTGGATTACTAGAAACAGGAAACTAGAAAACCACAAAAAACTACAATTCACAAATGAACAGAGCCCCGTTATCAACAACACCTATGCAGCAAAACCAGAAAACATTATAGAGGGGCTAGCAATTAAAAATTCTAACTCTAAGCAAGCTAAGGCTTTACAGCTTGGTCAGCTAATTTGCTCAGAACATGAACAGTTGTCAGACAACTGCTCCAAACAAAGAAGCAAAGGCTGAAATAGCAAGGAAATCCCTACTAATTTGAACAGCCAGTATGGGAGTAAAAGTGGTATAGTGGTACTGGAAGGGTTAACCAGTGGTAGTGGTTGTATATTAAAGTGGAGGTAAGGGTTGTACACTAGTAGAGGGAGGGGGAAACCATTGGTGGTGTAGTGGAAGAATGAAGGTAGTGGTGATACAGCAATACTAGGATGGTTAATCAGTGGTGATGCAGTAGTACTATGGAGATAAGCTAAATCTAGTGTACTGGAGAAGGCCGTTAAAGGGTTTGTCCAGTTCTTTAAAAAGTTACTCACTACCCCCCTCCCCCACTGCTTTAAAATAAAAATAAATCTTGTATGGATCCCCTCCCTCCTCCCCCCTCCCCCGGCTGACATTCCAGTGCCACCAGAGCTCCAGTGCCCTCACCGATTGCTTAGCTCTTATGTCCCATTCATTGCTCATGCCACATGATCAATGAATGGGACATGACAGCTAATAACTGGCCCCTGTGGTGCCTGCTCACATGTATGATGTGACTGCTTAGACCATTGATTTGCTCCTGTTTTTTTTTGTACATAATTTATGGCCACTAAACCAGTGCCCTTAACCCCCAAAAATACAACACAGTATACATTCGTCAAATGCAAGCTATTTTCAAGGCAGTAAGAACATAACGCCAACAAACATGTTCCCATGGTGACATATGCACATGCAGTCCTCTCTTTATCTCCGTCAGAAAGTCGAATAGTCTTGTTTACAAACAGAACACCAATGTCTTCACTGTTGAAGCATGCTGTAATCTTCACTAACATTTCTTACCAGCAGCATTCTTAACAGGCATCTTTAAGGTTCCACCTTTGTCAACCACTTTTCTTGAGAAGTGCTCCACACATTTGGTCTCATTCTCTTCTCTCCTAAGTAACAGGAGACTTTGCTTGCTATGTGGCTTCAGCCACACATTGACTTTTCCTGACAGCAGTTCTTCCTATAACCTTCTCCTAGTTCTGCAGCAACATCTAACAACGACGGGTAATATAGAGCAACTTTTACACATTGAATCACACGTACAGGATTACATGAGATATAAAAGTTAACACATTTATATAGTCACATTAGTAAGGTTTACTATACCCTTCAGAACAGCCTAAGTCACGGATAACACAGCAGATGTGTTTCAGACTTCTTTAGTGGATAATCAGTGCCGTTGAATTACAGTTATAAACAAAAATGACAGCAGCACACTGCAAACGACAAGATATGTATGAACATTGTAATGGCTTCAGGTGTGGATCCACTGGGTCACCAAAAGTTACACTGACCACGCCTGGGAGCGAAGTCTAAGAAGCCCCCCTGTATTCACCAGAGCCTGCTGTAAGGTGGGTTGGATTTGGCTGTGGAGACTTCCAGGTCGCCATCCTCGATGTGACTGCTTGCCGTGACACACGAAATGCAAAAGGTGGTACAGGGTGAGCAGGAAGAGGTGTAATTGGGTTGAAGGCAAATAGGTCAGGGCAGGTCAGAAATCCAATAGCAGGAGGTTGGAACCAGGAACGCAACACACAGGTAACAAAGCCCAATACTAAACGCAGGAACACCAACAATCTGCAGCAGATTGCATGGCAGAAGTTTTTTATGAAGGGGCAGGTCACTAGCCATTGGACACCAGAAAATGCGCTGGCCTTTTAAATCCCAGAGAGTCGATGCACACACCCTGGGGAAGAAGTACACACATCCCAGTCACAGGCAGTGGACAGGAGCGAAGCAGGAGCAAGGAGAGGTGAATAGCTGGCGGCGGGGCAGCCAGAGCAAGGAACGTGGCACACATTGACAGTACCCCACACCCCTTTTAAGCCCCCTCTTCTTCTAAAATCTCTGGAGGAGGTGTGGGGCATCGATACTACTCCTAGGTATCCAAGAGCTTTCATTGGGTTTGATTTCTTGTCAGATCTGGTAAACTTCTTGGAGCAGGGGGTCCACACTTAGAGCAACAGACAATGTTGACAGGGGGAGAGGTGGGCAGGGAGCATCCTGGTTGCTATCCGCGACATGGCCACTAGAAGTGGCAGCCAAAGTGCCAAACATGGTACAGAGAGAGCAGGTAGAGGCGTAGTCAGATCACAAGCAAAGAGGGTAGGTGGCAGGCAGGAGAAGTCAGAAGTCCAATAGCAGGAGGACAGAACAAGGAACGCAACACATGGGTAACAAAGCACAATACTGAACACAGGACCACCATCTGGCACAGGTTGCAGGAAGAAAGTTCATTATGAAGGGGGGCAGGTAGCAAGCCACTGGATATCACAGAATGTGGTGGCCTTTTAAATCTCAGACAGTCAGCACGTCGCCCTAGGGAAGGAGTACGTGCACACCGGTCACAGGCAGTGGACAGGAGTGGAGCAGAAGCAAAGAGAGGCGGGTTGCTGCCAGCAGGGTGGCCGGAGTGGGGAACGACAACAAAGGCATGTCTGTGGTCCAGAAAGGGAACCGCGGCCCACATAGTGACAAACATTAAGAATAAGAATTATTTTAAATTGCATTACAACTATAGATAAAATCCATATTTAGAATTTACCACAATGGAATGCCAGATTTGTGGATCCAGTGGTATAAGCCAAGCAAGGGAGCAGAGCCTAAATAGTTCCGGTGTTTGCCAGAGCCAGCTGCAAAGCAAGTTGGACTTGCTGTGGTGGAACACTACCAGGTCGCTACCCTGACATGACTTGCTTGCAGTGGCGGTCGAGATGCAGTGTGGTACAATATTTTGAAGCAAACTCGTAGTCGGGGACAGGCTTGAAGGTCAGGACAGGCGGCAAAGGTTCGTGGTTAAGGGACGGAGGCTAACGGTACGGTACACGGAATAAGCAATAAACACACTGGGAATGCTTCCTCTGAAGGCTCTAGGGCACTTCGGCAGGGAACCAAAGAAGGGGCAGGGCTTAAAGAGGGTCAGCGCCCCAAGATAAATCACTGGCGCACTGGCCCAGCAATAAGCAGGAGTGGGGTGAGGTGAGTAAGGGACAGAGCTGTGGGTCGCGGCACCACTCGCAGCCGGAGGATCATGGGTTGGGGTCTCTGGGAATGTGTGGGTTTGAATGGGCACCAATTACAGTACCCTCCCTTGAGCCTCCCCTTCTTTCTAGCCTGCAAGAACCTAACTAAAAGACCCCAATCCAGGATGTTATCCTCTGGCTCCCAGGACCTTTCTTCTGAACTGAACCCCATCAACCAAAAAAAATCATTTCCCCATAACCGTCTTCATGGCCAAGATCTCCTTTACCGTAAAGACATTGATGGACTCAGCTACTGGAGATGGGGGAACAATCTTTTGAGAGAACCGGTTAAGGATGACCAGTTTTAGCAAGGAGACATGGAAGGAGTTCGGGATGCCCATAGTGGGAGGGAGCTGGAGTCTGTAGGACACAGGGTTGATATGTCTATTTGCTTAAGCCTTCATACAAGCTGAGGCCTATTGCAGGGACTGGCGTGTCTTCTTCCATATGATGGTCCACTGCAGGAGCATCAGAGGAAGCAGAAGGCAGTGGGAAAGGTGGGCAGGGGTGCTGTCTGAAGACAATGAAGAAACGGGATGCACCGGTGGAGTGTGATTCAGAGAATTGTAAAAAAAAATCTGCCTATGGCAGGCTGGACCAATCATCCTGTCGTGCTGACATAAAGTGGCAGAGGTAAGTACCCAGGACTTGGTTAACTCTTTCCACTTTGCCATTAGATTGTGGATGACAGGCAGAAGAAAAGTCCAGTTCTACCTATATTTTAGAACAGTGGCCCTGCAAAAATCTTGAGACAAACTGCACTCCCCGGTCCGACACAATATGTTGGGGCAGCCCATGCAACCAGAAGATATGTTGGAAGAAGAGGTTGGCGAGACGTGGAGCAGAAGGTAGACTGGGCAGAAGTGAGACATTTTAAAAAACCGGTCAGTGACCACCCAAATTACAATATAACCAGAAGAGGTTATATTGTAGTTCAGTGGTAAAATACATAGCGATGTGGTTCCATGGACTGTTGGGAATAGGCAGAGGTTGCAGCAGGCCCACAGGTTTGAGGTGGGGTGACTTGCTGTGGGCACAAGTGATACAAGATTCTACAAATTCTTTACCATCTTTCGTAAGATCAGGCCACCAGTAGAAATGGGATATCATTAAACAAGATTTTTTGTATCCCGGGGTATCTGGCAGCTCGTGAGCAATTACCCCAATTCCAGAATCCTCTTCTGGAGCACAGGGCACACATATTGCTTACCTGGAGGTGAACATTGGAGGTCTATGGGAGCTGCGGAGATCAGGCATTCTGGGGGTACAATGTGTCGAGGACTAGCCTCTTCTCCAATAATGTCCGAAGCACGAGAAAGGACTTTGGCCTTGATATTCTTCTCTGCTGGATGGAACTGAATTACAAAATTGAACTGGAAGAAGAACCAGGACCATCTGGCTTGGCGGGGATTTAAACATTGCGCTGTCTGGAGATAGAGGAGATTCTTGTGGTCTGTAAAGATGTTTACCGGATGGCGAGTCCCCTCCAGGAGGTGGTGTCTCTTCTCCAAGGCCAGATTAATGGCCAGTAATTCGCAATCCCTGATGCTGTAGGTCTTTTCAGCGGAAGAAACCATTTTGGAAAAGAAACCACACTTCAGGATCTTGCCTTTGGGTCCTTTTTGAGTGAGGACCACCCCAGCCCCCACGGAAGAGGCATCAGAGTGGAGAAGCTAAGGGTGATTTTAACTTAGAGAAGGCTTCTTCGGCCACTGTTGGTCACAGCTCTGGGTTACCATGCTTCTTGGTGTGTGCCACAATTGGTGCCACCAACATTGAGAAATATGGGATGAACTGCCTGTAATAATTGGCGAACCCCAGAAAACACTGTATGACTCAGAGACTGACTGGTCGCGGCTGCTGCAGGATAGCGGACATTTTATCAGGGTCCATCCACAGACTCTTGTCCGAGATGATATACCTGAAAAACAGGAGGCTGGTCTGATGGAAGAGTTAGTTCTCTAGCTTGGCAAAGAGGTGATTTTTTTCGCAGACACCACAGAACCTGGGGCACATGGAACCGGTGGGACTCTGGATCGGGTGAGAAAACCAGGATGTCATCTAAATAGACAACTACACAGTTATACAAGAGATCTCTGAATATGTTGTCGAGAAATTCCTGGAAAACCGCTGGAGTGTTGCACAGGACAAAGGGCATTACAAGGTACTCAAAGTGCCCATCACGAGTGTTGAAGGCTGTCTTCCACTCCACACGCTCTTGGATCCAAATGAGATTAAACACCCCCCGCAAATCAAACTTAGAAAAGATTCTTGCACCCCGGAGACAGTCGAAGAGTTCGGTAATTAATTGTAATCAATGCAAGGGTGCAGCAAACCATCCTTCTTTTCAACAAAGAAGAATCCGGCACCAGCTGGAGAGGTAGACTTGCGAATTGTAACGGTCAGGAGGTGGATCCACTGGAGCACCGCAGGTGATGGCGTAAGCCCACACCAGGGAGTGGAATCTAAGTGGGTCCCAGTATTCACCAGAGCCCGCCGCAATGCGGGATGGTCTTGCTGTGGCGGGAGTCCACCAGGTCACTACCACTGGCGGGGCTTGCCTGCGGTGGCGGCCAAGGGTAACAAGGTACAGGATCGGCAGGCAGGCTCGTAGTCATGGGCAGGCAGGAGGTCAGGACAGGCGGCTCTGGTTCGTAGACGGTAGACAAGCAGGAGGTCAGGACAGGCAGCTCTGGTTCGTGCTCGGTAAACCTAGGCAGACAGTCGGTACATGGTAAGGCAAACAGGAACACTCTCGGCAGCATTCTCCAAGGGAACATACACCAAGGATCCGGCGAGGGCCGGCAGGAAGAGGCTGGACTTAAATAGAAGCAGTGCCCGGCAATACCCAAAATTACCGGCGCACTGCCCCTTTAAATTTCAAACAGCCGGGCCGCGCGCGCCCTAGCCGGAAGGCTGAGACTGACTGAGCAGGAGCGTGGCCGGGTAAGTGAGCGCCGGAGGGGACCGAGACATGAGCGGACCCCGAACCCGACATGCGGGATGGGGCTCCGCTGGGAGCAGGAGCACGGGCGTGCCTGCGATCCGGGACCGAGGTTGCAGGGGCGTCCGTGACAGTACTCCCCCCTTGGATCCCCACCTTGGACACCCTTTTCTTACTGGAATGAAGAAATCTCTGGATGAGGCTGCGGTTCAGGATATTCTCCTCCGGCTCCCAAGACCTCTCTTCGGGACCAAACCCCTTCCAGTCCACCAGGAAGTATCGCTTTCCCCTAGTTCTCCTCATGCCCAGAATTTCTTTGACCTCGAAGACATTGGGCGCATCAGCCACAGACGGAGGAGGAACAGCCTTCTGGGAAAAACGATTAAGGACCAGGGGTTTCAGTAGGGAGACATGAAATTAATTGGGGATTCTCATCGTAGGAGGGAGCCTGAGTTTGTATGACACCGGGTTGATGCGGCTGATGACCTCAAAGGGTCCCAGGAAACGGGGTCCCAGTTTGTGAGAGGGAATCTTAAGGCGGACATATCTAGACGAGAGCTACACTTTGTCCCCTGGGGAGAAAACCGGAGGGGGAATTCTTCTTTTGTCCGCTTGAGTCTTCATGCGCTATGAAGCACGGAGCAGCGACTGACAGGTCTGGGACCAGGTGGCCTTCATGTCTTGAACCAGTGCGTCCGCCACCGGAACCTCAGAGGAGGTTGCCAGAAATTTAACTACCCGGTCCGAGACAGTTTGCTGAGGGAGTCCATGCAGACGAAACACATGGAGGAAGAATAGCTCAGTGAGGCGGGAGGCAGATGGCAGCCCTGACAACGGGACGAATTGCGCCATTTTGGAAAAGCGATACGAAATTTCCACCCAAATAATTATGTTGCAGACGACGGAGGGAGGTCAGTTATGAAGTCCATCGAAATGTTGGTCCAGGGTTGAGTGGGAATGGGAAGTGGCTGAAGTAGACCTGCCGGCTTGTGACGTGGCGTCTTATTGCGGGCACAGAAGTCACAAGACGAAACTAAGTCCTTAATGTCCTTTTTAAGCTCTGGCCACCAATAGAACCGGGATATCAGGTGGAAGGTTCTTCGGGCTCCGGGATGACCAGCCACCAATGAGCAATGTCCCCATTTTAAGATACGTCTGCGGAGAGCAGGGCGCACATAAGTCCTTCCAGGAGGAACCTTCCGGAGGTCCATTGGAGCTGCCGAGATGAGACGTTCTGGAGGAATTATGTGTTCTGGAGAAGTTTCTTCACCCACCACTTCGGAAGCACGGGAGAGGGCGTCAGCTCTCACATTCTTCTCAGCTGGCCTGAAGTGGATCTGGAAATCGAACCGGGAGAAGAAGAGCGACCACCTAGCCTGGCGTGGGTTAAGTCGCTGAGCCATCTGAAGATTTTGGAGGTTCTTGTGGTCCGAGTAGATACGGATGGGAAAACGGGCGCCCTCCAGCAGATAACCCACTCCTCCAGGCCAATTTAATTGCAGTAGCTCCGGTCACCAATCGTGTAATTCCTCTCGCCGAGAGAATTCTTGGAGAAGAAGCCGCACGAACCGTCTTACCCGTGGGGCCCTTTTTGGTAAGGAAATGCTCCAGCCCCACAGATGAGCCCTCCACTTTCCAGAGTGAAGGGTTTCGCGGGGTCCGACGTGCAAGGATAGAAGCCGTAGAAGGCGGATTTTAGCTTCCAAAAAGCCTCCTTTGGCCTCGACGGCCAACTGCGTGGATTGGCTTTGTTTCTTGGGGAGAGCCCCTATCGGGGCCACCAGCATAGAGAAGTGGGGATGAATTGGCGATATATTGCAGAAGCCCAAGAACGCTGGATAGCCCCGAGCCAAAGGGGCGTGGCCACTGCAACACGGCTGACAGCTTTGCTGGTCCATCCTAGGCCTTTTGGGTTTAGAGATGACGTACCCCAGAAATGGGAGAATAGTCTGATGGAAGAGGCACTTTCCTAGCTTGGCATACAAATGGTTCTCCCAGTACTTGACGAACATGGCTACGGTGGGTCTCGAGGTCAGGAGAGTACACCAGGATGTCATCAAGGTAGACCACCACGCAGGTGTAGAGGAGGTCCCTGAAGACGTCATTCATGAGCTCCTGAAAGACGGCAGGCCATTGCACAGTCGAAGGGCAACCCCCAGGTACTCAAAGTGCCCATCCCTGGTGTTTGAAGGCCGTCTTCCATTCATCGCCCTTGCGGATTCGGACCAAATTGTAGGCCCCTCTCAAATCCAACTTGGAGAAAATCTTGGTACCCTGCAGGCGATCAAAAAGTTCTGTGATCAGCAGCAATGGATAACGGTTCTTTACCGTGATCTTGTTCAACCCCCAGTAGTCTATGCAGGGCCGCAAGGTACCGTCCATCTTCTTCACAAAAAAGAACCCCGTGCCAGCGGAGAAAAGAGGACTTTCGGATGAACCCCTTCCGGAGATTCTCCTGCATGTACTCGGACATGGCTTGGGTCTTGGGAACCAACAGTGGGTAGACTCGGCCCCGAGGAGGACTGGTACCCGGCAGTAAATCGATCGGGCAATCGTATGGACGATGCAGAGGAGGACTCTCGGCTTGTCTCTCAGAGAACACATCGGCGTACTCCAGGTATTCGGGCGGCAGCCCAGGCAACGGCTCCTGAAGGGCCGAACGAGAGCAGTAAAGCACCGGACGAGGTGCCACCAAACAACGCCTCCGACAGTTGGGACCCCAACGAATCACCTCTCCAGTAGTCCAGTCCAGGATAGGAGAGTGGAGCCGCAGCCATAGGAGTCCGAGGAGGATCACCGACGAGGAGCGAGGCAAAATCATAGAAGGAGATCTCCTCTTTATGCAGCGCCCCCACGTGGAGGGACAGAGGCTTGGTGACCAAATGGATGGTGTCGCTAAGTAGGTCCCCGCTGATGGATGAGATGACAAGCGGCTTCTCCAAACGTACTACTGGAAGCCGATACTGATTCACTAGAGCCTGGCGGATGAAGTTCCCGGCCGAGCCCAAGTCCAGGAAGGCCGGAACTTGGAACGTGATACCAGTCTCTGACACGACCTGCACTGGCATCAACAGGCGTGGTGAGGAGGAGGTTGCACCTAGGAATGCCTCTCCCACAGATCCTAGGTGCAGGAGTTTCCCGCAGGCTTGGGGCGCTTTGGACAGTTCCTCCGAAAATGCTTTGGGCTGCCACAGTAGAGGCACAAGTTCCTTTGCCGACGCTGGGCCAACTCTTGCTCAGAGAGGCGAGCCTGATCAATCTGCATGGGCTTGTCGGTGGGTGTTGGCGGCTGTGGCGCAGGAGGCCCCTGGAACATCGGTGCCAGGCGAGGAAACCGGCGAGGATGGGCTTACTGGCGCTCTTGCTGAAGCTCCTCTTCCCTTTCAATGAAGCGTACATCGATATGGGTCGCTAACCGGATCAGGTCACTGAGGGAAGACGGGAGGTCTCTAGCTGCCAAGACGTCCTTAACTCGGCTTGAGAGCCCTTTCTTGAAGGTAGCACACAGAGCTGCCTCGTTCCAAGACAGTTCAGAGGCCAGAGTACGGAATTGTACTGCGTAGTCCCCGACAGACAGGTCCCCCTGGCGTAGGTTTAAGAGAGCTGTCTCTGCGGAGGATGCACGGGCTGGTTCCTCAAAGACGTTGCGGAACTCACTAAGGAACGACTGTAGATCCGCCGTCACTGGATCGTTTCTGTCCCATAGGGGTGTAGCCCATGCCAAGGCCTTCCCGGAAATGAGGCTGACCACGAAAGCCACCTTCGCACGTTCAGACAGGAACTGATCCGCCACCAGCTCCACGTGCATAGAGCATTGGGTGATGAACCCCCTGCAGAGTTTCGGGTCTCCGTCGAATTTATATGGGAGCGACATCCGAAACTTGGGCCCCCTCAGAGCCACAGGAACCGTAGAGATAGGAACAACCGCTGGGGCTTGCGAAGGTTGCTGCTGACCCTCCAAAATAAGTCGACAAGATAGATTTAGAACACCCAAACATGGTACATTTCCATGCATGACCTGTGGTAATTGTTCAGCCATTATAAAGGGACCGTTCATATCTCACCCCATGACAGGAAATAAAATTCCAATAAATGGACATTTCAGTTGTAATACCAACAATGTCATATACTATATAAAATGCCCTTGTGGCAAAAGTTACATAGGCCAGACTAGCCGTCCAATCAAAATCAGAATAAATGAACACAAATCAGCCATTCGTAACTATGACAAAAAAGAACAACAGACACCTAATGAAGGAATAGATAAAAAGTATGGCGAGACTACACTAGCCAAACATTTTCGTGAGTTAAAGCACACAGTTAGCGACCTGAGATGGTGCGTCCTTGAAGAAGTCATCATAAATGACGTGAATAACAAAAAAATTAAATTATTACAACGTAAAGCATACTGGATCCATAAAATGGACACTTTGATTCCTAAAGGTCTCAATGAAATGTTTAATCTTCGTTGTTTCCTATGATATAAGAACGATTGCATTTAGAATTTATACACATTAAATATACACATTAGATGTATGCTTCAGTATTGCATGTTCTATGCCATCCATTGTTTTTAACCTGTTTTGTCTTGTTAGGGTTAATACTCACCTGTATTCATGATTATCCGCATAAATCAGAGCCGCACACCACATGCCTGATGAAGGAAACTGTGTGTTCCGAAACGTCGCTCGCTGGGTAGCGTGGAGTGTGGACGTGCTTCTGTCAGCTCCTGGCTGGACTTGCTATGATTTATCATTAAGCTGAAACAGCTAAGTATTGCCCACTAATCTTATTGATTACACGATTAGAGACTGTATCCGGACTGTAATGTCTAAAAGTTATACAGTATACGTCAATATGCACTAGTAAACGTTATTTTGCACATTGAAATATATGCCTCAAGTATGGTTTGTTCATGAGCTGAAAGGGGAAGACAAGGAGGTTCCTTGATTGAGGCTACACCTGGGCAATACTTAAAAAGATCCGTTACAAATTTGAATGTGGCAGATTACTGTGATTTTTTGAAGGAACTGATCCGTCATCAGCTCCACGTGCATAGAGCATTGGGTGATGAACCCCCTGCAGAGTTTCGGGTCTCCGTCGAATTTAGATGGGAGCGACAGCCGAAGCTTGGGCCCCCTCAGAGCCACAGGAGCTGGGGCTTGCGAAGGTTGCTGCTGGACGGTGACGAGTTGCTGCAACATGGTGGATAGCTGGGTAAGTTGCTGTGCCTGTTGACCGAGTTGCTGTGACTGGCGGGCAACAACGGTCGTCAGATCCGCCAGACTGGGTAACGGCACCTTGGCGGGATCCATGGCCGGATCCTACTGTAACAGTCAGGAGGTGGATCCACTGGACCACCGCAGGCAATGGCGTAAGCCCACACCAGGGAGTGGAATCTAAGTGGGTCCCGGTATTCACCAGAGCCCGTCGCAAAGCGGGATGGTCTTGCTGCGGCGGGAGTCCACCAGGTCACTACCACTGGCGGGGCTTGCCTGCGGTGGCGGCCAAGGGTACGAGGTAAAGGATCGGCAGGCAAGCTCGTAGTCATGGGCAGGCAGGAGGTCAGGACTGGCGGCTCTGGTTCGTAGACTGTAGACAAGCAGGAGGTCAGGACAGGCAGCTCTGGTTCGTAGTCGGTAAACGTAGGCAGACAGTTGGTACACGGTAAGGCAAACAGGAACACTCTAGGCAGCTTTCTCCAAGGGAACATACACCAAGGATCCGGCGCACTGCCCCTTTAAATTTCAAACAGTCCGGCCGCGCGCGCCCTAGGGGCGGAGCCACGCGCCGGGAGGCTGAGACTGACTGAGCAGGAGCGTGGCCGGGTAAGTGAGCGCCGGAGGGGACCGAGACATGAGCGGACCCCGAACCCGACGTGCAGGACGGGGCTCCGCTGGGAGCAGGAGCACGGGCGCGCCTGCGACCCGGGACCGAGGACACAGGGGCGTCCGTGACACGAATGAAGTCCTTCTGGAGATTTTCTTGGACATAGGCCGACATGGCCTGAGTCTCTGGTACAGACAGCGGGTAGACCCTACCCCTGGGAGGACTAGTTCTGGGCAGTAGGTCTATAAGATAATCATAAGGACAATGAGCAGGAAGGGTCTCTGCCTGCTTCTTGGACAAGATGTCCTCAAAGTCTTGATACTGCGCTGTAAGATCTGGCAGAGGCTGGGCGACGTCAGTGGAGATGTGCGGCGCACCGGGTGAGGTGCCACTAAACAGCGAGACTGACAGTCTTGTCCCCAACGCATAACTTTGCCCATCTTCCAATTGAGCATAGTGGCATTGGCGCTGCAGCCACGGAAGACCCAGGAGGATTGCTGAGGAAGAACAGGGTAACACGAAAAATGTGATCTTCTCTTTATGTAGGGCTCCCACAAGAAGGGACACCGGATTAGTCTGAAACTGGATAGAATCACTCAGAATTTCACTGCTAACAGACTAGCTGACCAGAGGGTGGTCTAAGCTGACCACCGGGAGGCGATACTTAGTCACCAAGGTAGCGTCCATTAAATTCCCAGCTGATCCCAAATCCAGAAAAGTGGCAACTTGGAACGAGATTCCAGAACTGGTCGTGATCTGTATCGTCATGGTCATACATGGAGAGGGGTTGCTCACACCTAGGGACGCCTCTCCCACGAAGTCTAGGTGCACGTGTTTCCCAGATATTGCCGGCGACCCCTGCGGTAATGTTCAGGGCTGGCACAGTAGAGGCAGACATAGGTTCTCCTGACGTCACCGAGATAATTCTTGCGGAGTCAGGCAGACTCTATTCACTTGCATGACCTCTTCAGCGGCTGGCAGTGGTGGCCGATGAAACACCGGAGCAAGACTGGGTAGACAATGTGACCGGACTGGTTCACGATCCTGCCAGAGCTCCTCCTGTCTCTCTAAGAAGCGTACATCAATAAAAGTGGCCAGATGGATAAGCTCACTCAGGGAAGATGGAAGGTCTCAGGTGGAGAGTGAGTCTTTTATCTGGCTGGAGAGGCCATTCTTGAACTCAGCGCCACATCATTCCAGGACAATTCTGATGCCAAGGTGCTGAATTTTACTGCATAATTACCTACGGAGAAGTTCCCATGCCGCAGGTTCAATAAGGCGGTCTCGGCCGAAGATGCGCGGGCTGGTTCCTCGAAGACGCTGCGGAATTCTTGCAAGAAAGTAGCGAGATTGGCCATGACTGGGTCAAAAAGGAGTATCCCAGGCTAGGGCTTTTCCGGAGAGGACCTTTCAGTCAGGAACTGGCTGGACATTAGTCCCACGTCCAGGGAGCACTGGGTGATGAAGCCCCTGCAGACTTTAGGGTCCCCATCAAATTTCGTTGGCATGGACAAATAGAGCTTGGGACTGACGGAACACCACCAGTGCAGCTGCCGCTGAGGGAGACATGGAGGTTGGCTGCTGATGCTGAGTGTTGAAGAGCTGCTGCATCATTGCGGTTAGCTTGTTAAGCTGCTGTGCCTGTTGCGCGATCTGCTGCGACTGCTGAGCCATGATGGTTGTGAGGTCAGTAACACTCGGCAGAGGCACCTTGGCGGGATCCATGGCCAAATCGAATTATAACGGTGGGCTTACCATAACGACAGGCCAGAGTTGTGGACCCACTGGACCACCGCCAGGGAGCGGATTCTAAGTAGGTCCAGTATTTGCCAGAACCCGCTGCAAACTAGGTTGGACTTGCTGCGGTGGAACACTACCAGGTCACTACCCCTGATGGGACTTGCTTGTGTTGGCAGCCAAGGTGCAGCATGGTACAAAATTGTAAGCAAGCTCATAGTCGGAGACAGGCAGGAAGGTCAGGACAGGCGGCAAAAGTTTGTGATCGAGGGACGGAGGCTAACGGTATGGTAAACAGAATAAGCAATAAACACAACAGGAATGCTCAAGGCTCTAGTGCACCACCGATTTGGCATGGAACCAAAGAACGGGCAGGACTTAAATAGGGTCAGCGCCCAGAGATAACAAATCACTGGCGCACTGGCCTTTTAAATTTAACTGCACTGCCGCGTGCACCCGGCAACAGGCAGGAGCAAGGTAAGGTGAGTACAGGACAGAGCTGCGAATGCGCCCGTGGCCTGAGATGCGGGTCACAGCGCCACTTGTAGACTGATGAAAGGGGGTGCGGGTGGGTCTGCGACCCGACGTGTGGGTTGCTGGGGGCACCCGTTACATGCTATCCTAAGCACTTTCAGTGCTTACTCCACCTGTTGGCAAGTAAGGCTAAAGCTGCCCATAGCCTTTTGCGGTCAGTCAAACACTGGCTAGTAGTGAAATATTTTTACAGGTTTACCCCTTTGTACTATGTTGGACCAGCGATGGATCCATTTCCTCAATAAAATGGGCAGAGAGGGTTGTTGTCAGGGAGTGTTTATTTAATTTTTTTTTTTTTCATTCTTTTACCACTTTATTCTGGTGTTCATAATAGAGATTTCTTACAGAAGCCTCTCTATTACTAGAGCTTGGGCTTGGTGTCAGCCAGCATCACCCCACAGCTGAAACTAACCGCTTCTCACTAATACCCCAGTACCCAACTCACCAGGGGTAGTGGGAATAGCCAGGTAACTGTCACAAACTGACCATCTAATGTGATGATCTGCTTCCGGGGTAGTTGTAGGCTGGTATTTAGAATGGAAAGAGCCTAATATCCATGGACATTCTCATCCTGATGGTATTAGCCTGCAGCTGTTGGTTTTACCTTGGCTGTTCATGGAAACTAGAGTGGATCCCATGCCATTATCTGTTAATAATTGATAAAAGAAGCATATGATTTAAAAAAAGGGTTTCCATCATTTTTCATAATCAGCCAAGGCAAAACCAACAGCTACAGCTTGATAGTATCGGACTTGGAAATTTCATGGATATTGTGCCCTTCCTATCCTTAAAAACACTGCTGGCTGACACCAACGCCCACTCATAGTAATGAAGAGTTGTCTGTCAGACACAATTATTATTAACACTATAATAAAAAAATGAAAGAAACACAAAACAGAATTTTTTTTTTATTTAAATAAACATTCCCCAACACCATCCCTCATTGACTATTTTATTACAGAAATAGATCCAAAGTTGGTCCGACATAGTCCAACGAATATGACATAGTCCAAAAGAGAGACCTCTGGGGAATAAAAGAAACCCTACTCACACATATATAGACTGGATAACATTGAGGAAAGCTGGGTGAAGCCACATTTCCTGCAGCAACTCACCGTCTTATCGTAGGAAATCATAGCCTATCCTGCACCTGGGAAAGATGGGTGATATACCCCACACATCCACCTATGCCAGCTTTGTGGCATGAGTTGTCATCCAGCTTTTCATAATGCTCGGTAGCAAATCAGGGGTAGGGATGACCAGTTACCTTCCTAGATGCAGAAAAGGCTGTGCACACTAAACTGTCTAGCTGCGGGGGCAGGCCCCCTGCAGCCAGTGACATCAGGGAAGCGTCTCATGATGCTTTCCCAGCGCCACAGTGCTGGAAAGTCAGCAAGTATAGGTTATCTGTTTGCATGTCCTATGGACGTGCAAACATTTAAAAATGCGGCACAGACCTGGGGATCTAGGGCATGTTCCCTGGATCCGAGGGACATACTTACAGACGCCTGGGACCAGAGGAAAGCCCCTAGAATCTGAGGCTGTCCTGCAGAATCTGGAACATTTGGATGGTCCTTTTCCCCAGAGACTATGCCTGTGAGCAGGGCCGGGACAAGGCATTTTGGTGCCCTAGGCGAGTACAGCCAGTGGCGCCCCCCCCCCCCCCCTCGCTCTCAAACCCCCCCCCCCCCCCACCACACACACACACACTAATTCCTCTCACCCCTGCGCCAGGTCCTGTCACTAATTTTCTGCACATTCCACATAGCTCCCGTCCATCTCCTCAGCAGTCACTGCACAATGAAAATCAGCCCTGACAAATTTGCATTTTCAAAATCGCTCCCCTCCGTATGACAGTGTAATACCCCTAAATAACAGTCACTAAATAATCCACCGATACATGGAGCAAATCTACCAGACGAATGATTGTTACTAAAAATACTCCTACAAAACCAAGACCCAAAACAATAATCCTGCCAGACCCTGACCAAACGCGACCCCCACATGTGACTATCAGCTGTACACAGGCTCTGAAGACATATACCACCGCCATACAGTGACCATATAGTGGTAGATACTAGTTGTATGTAGGCTCTGCAGAAATATAAGTGATTACACTGCAGTTACATTTAGTGACTCATCTGAGACTTTTTTTTTTGATCAGCGTCGTTCACTTTCCCTTTTCTTCTCCATCCGGTTCCCACCTGCATGCGGAGTGCTCCCGGCCAAGACACGGCCCTGAGGATTATGCCACAAATATCCTATAATCCTCACCGTTCCAGTAACTCCTTACGTATAGGTATATAAGTCCCCTTCCTCAGACAGGTATATAGATATGCCCTCTCAGTCAGGCAGGTATATAGATATTGTCCCCTTAGACAGGTAGTATATAAATATAGGTGCACTCAGGCAGGTATAGAGCTAGGGGCTCAGTCAAATATATAGCTAGGGGTTCAGGCAGGCGTAGGGGGCCCCAGGCAGGCGTCTGGGGGCTCAGGCAGGCGTATGGGGCCACAGGCAGGCGTATGGGGCCACAGGCAGGCGTATAGGGGCCACAGGCAGGCGTATGGGGCCACAGGCAGGCGTATGGGACCTGAGGCAGGCGTATGGGGGCTCGGGCAGGCGTATGGGGCCACAGGCAGGCGTTCAGGGGCTCAGGCAGGCAGATGGGGGCACCAGGCAGGCGTATGGGGGCCACAAGGCAGGCATATAGGGCCACAGGCAGCCGTACAGGGCTCAGGCAGGCGTATGGGCCACAGGCAGCGTATGGGGCCACAGGCAGCCGTAACAGGGCTCAGGCAGGCATATGGGGCCACAGGGCAGGCGTATGGGGCCACAGGCAGGCGTACTGGGGCTCAGGCAGGCGTATGGGGCCACAGGCAGGCGTATGGGACCTCAGGCTGGTTTTTGGGGGCTTAGGCAGGCGTATGGGGGCTCAGGCAGGCATATGGGGCCACAGGCAGCGTATGGGGGCTCAGCAGGCGTATGGGGCACCAGGCAGGCGTATGGGGCCACATGCAGGCATTTAGGGGCCACAGGCAGCCCCCCTTAGGGATAGGCTGAGGTAGGCGCCCTAGGCGGTCGCCTACCTTGGCCTACCCGTCGTCCCGGCCCTGCCTGTGAGCTGCAACCTCAATATATGGCCATGTACACTCACCGGCCACTTTATTAGGTACACCATGCTAGTAACGGGTTGGACCCCCTTTTGCCTTCAGAACAGCCCAATTCTCGTGGCATAGATTCCACAAGGTATTTGCAACGATGCTCAATTGGTACCAAGGGGCCCAAAGAGTGCCAAGAAAATATTCCCCACACCATGACACCACCACCCACCAGCCTGAACCGTTGATACAAGGCATGGGATGGATCCATGCTTTCATGTTGTGACGCCAAATTCTGACCCTACCGTCCGAATGTCGCAGCAGAAATCGAGACTCATCAGACCAGGCAACGTTTTTTCCAATCTTCTACTGTCCAATTTCGATGACTTGGGCAAATTGAGCCTCAGTTTCCTGTTCTTAGCTGAAAGAGTGGCACCCGGTGTGGCCTTCTGCTGCTGTAGCCCATCTGCCTCCAAAGTTCGCCATACTGTGCTTCAGAGATGCTCTTCTGCCTACCTTGGTTGTACGGGTGCTATTTGAGTCACTGTTGCCTTTCTATCAGCTCAAACCAGTCTGCCCTCCCTTTGACCTCTGGCATCAACAAGGCATTTCCGCCCACAGGACTGCCGCTCACTGGATGTTTTTTCTTTTTTCGGACCATTCTCTGTAAACCCTAGAGATGTTGTGCGTGAAAATCCCAGGAGATCAGCAGTTTCTGAAATACTCAGACCAGCCCTTCTGGCACCAACAACCATGCCACGTTCAAAGGCACTCAAATCACCTTTCTTCCCCATACTGATGCTCGGTTTGAACTGCAGGAGATTGTCTTGACCATGTCTACATGCCTAAATGCACTGAGTTGCCGCCATGTGATTGGCTGATTAGAAATTAAGTGTTAACGAGCAGTTGGACAGGTGTACCTAATAAAGTGGCCAGTGAGTGTATATGCTGCACATGAAAATTTGAGGCTTTAAGTGCACTTTTTGATCAAACTGAAACTATCCACCAATGGCAAGACTCACCTCTCTTGATGTCTAGATCTCTAAACTTTTCAGGGCACACAATGGTGAATTCACTAATAGAGTTCAAAAAGAGTCTGGATACATTTCTAGATGTAATAATATAACAAGTTATAGTGACCAGGATTCTGGAGAAGGGTCTGGATACATTTCTAGATGTAATAATATAGCAAGTTCTAGTGACCAGGATTCTGGAGAAGTGTCTGGATACATTTCTAGATGTAATAATATAACAAGTTATAGTGACCAGGATTCTGGAGAAGGGTCTGGATACATGTCTAGATAGTAATAATATAACAAGTTTTAGTGACCAGGATTGTGGAGAAGGGTGTGGAGACATTTCTAGATGTACTAATAATATAACAAGTTAGAGTGACCAGGATTCTGGGGAAGGGTCTGGATACATTTCTAGATGTAATAATATAACAAGTAAAGTGACCAGGATTCTGGAGAAGGGTCTGGATACATTTCTAGATAGTAATAATATAACAAGTTCTAGTGACAGGGATTCTGGAGAAGGGTCTGGATACATTTCTAGATGTAATAATATAACAAGTTATAGTGACCGGGATTCTGGAGAAGGGTCTGGATACAGTTCTAGATGTAATAATATAACAAGTTCTAGTGACAGGGATTCTGGAGAAGGGTCTGGATACATTTCTAGATGTAAAATAATATAAACAATATAGTGACCTGGATTCTGGTGAAGGGTCTGGATACATTTCTAGATGTAATAATATAACACATTATAGTGACCAGGTTCTGGAGAAGGTCTGGATACATTTCTAGATGTAATAATATAACAAGTTATAGTGACCAGGATCTGAGAAGGGTCACTGATCCAGGGATTTATTCTGATGCCAGATTGGAGTCGGGAAGGAATTTTTTCCCTAAATGAGGACAATTGGCTTCTACCTCATGGGGGTTTTGCCTTCTTCTGGATCAACACTGTAGCACAATAGGCTGAACTGTATGGACGTCTGTCTTTTTTCATCCTTACATGCAAACTATAAGTTCCAGATATACATAGTTCTGATTAACACAGCCTTAAGATAGATGGGGAACAACTCCACCATTTATGCAATCCATAAAGAACAAAGTGATCAGCACCTCCAAACAATATTAAATAAATGTGATATAGCAGCAATGCAATTTATATATTCAATGTTCATATAGATTTTAGCACAAGTGTACACTGCCATGGCTGCAATACAAACACAAAAAACATGAACATTAAATATATGACATTTTAGAGTGTGCTACTGCAATATCAGTTTTATATTGTTTGGAGGTGCTGATCAATATTGTTCTTTTAGGATTCCATGTAAGGGGGAGTGGCTGTCCTCAATTTGGAGCATGTACTCTATGCACTTTTAAGGCTATGTTCACACGGTGTATTTGCAGGGCGTAATTACGCCCCGCAATTACGCCGTGTGACCGGGGGCGGGGCGGGAGCGGGGGACTGAGCAGGGGGCCGGCACTTCGCCGGCCCATTGACTTGAATTGCTAGCGGCGCGTATTTGCGGCTAGAAATTCACATGTCAATTATCTCCCCGCCCGGCGGCTTCGCCGGGCGGGGAGAGGAGACGTAATCCATAGTTCTCTATGAGAACTGTGAATTACCGTAATGAATGGGCCGTTTTCGGCCCGTAATTGGCGCACTTCGGCGCGTAATTACGGACCGAAATACGGCCCATTTTAAGCCGTGTGAACATGCCTTAAGGCTGTGCTGTATCATAGATCTACACAGCAGTAATGCTATTTAAAGTTATTCATATATGGAATGTTCATTTATTACTTAGTGGTTGCAGTGTGCTGCTATTTTTTGTGTGTTTGCTTTGTATTAAGGCCATAATAGTGTGAGTCTCCAAAGTTTACTTTATACTGCTGGGAGTGCTGATCAAGTTTGTTCTTTTCATATTATAGCCATAGGTTGCAGCATTCACTTGCTGAAATACCATATTATTGCTGGAGCCCAGTAAACAGAGACTAGGGAAGTGTCAGCACAGGAGCATCAGGAGATTGGTGACGTATACTGATTTTTTATTTTATACAATCATCGGCTCCTAGGGATTTTATGCTGATCCACAGTTGATCTGCCACAAAATCCCAACAATACATTTTATAGTGGATTTAATTTACCTTTGAACTCATGATGATTTGTAGTGTTGCTCAAGTGGGGTCCTGTTCGGTTTGAAACAGAAATTTTTTTTTCTAGTCCTAACCCTAACACTATTTCTGGCCCTATCCCTAACCTTGTGTTTGAGGTTAGGGTTTGTACTGGCATTTAAGGCTATGTTCACACGGCTGATTTTGGGACAGATTTCAGTCCGTATTGCGCACCATACTGCGCGCAAATACGGCTGAAATCCGTCCCTGTCATTACGGTAATCCACAGTTCTCATAGAGAAATACGGCGAGTGGGGAGAAAGTGACATGCACATTATCCCGGCGGGATCCGTGCCATGGATAATGAAAGTCTATGAGGCTGGCGGGCTGCCGCCCCCCCCGCCCCCGTATACACGCCGTAATTGCGGGCGAAATCCGTCCCGCAATTATGCCGTCAATCAGCCGTGTGAACATAGCCTAAAGGTTACAATTCTTTGGCAGCCCCGGTCCCTCCTCGCATTGAGGCAGCCTAACTTCTGGTCCAGCGTCAGGGATGACAGGTAGAGAAAGGTATGCAACCTCCTAGGGAGCCACTCTATCCCAGACAGGAAGGAGGCGTAAGAAGGAACGGAATGGGCTAAATTTTCAATGGAGGGGCACTTTATGCCTTATTTACCTAGGGCACCAGAATACCTTGTCCCAGTCCTGACTCTCAGTGGGACCTCACTTTCAGCCAACGTCACCTTGATGCTCCAAATGCAGCATCACTTCTGCTCTACATCATTAATAAAAGCGTCAAAGCGATGCTGTGCCTGGAGCAAGGAGGTAACATTGGACCGGAAATCAGGTTGCACCAGGACTGAATAAAGACTAATGGCATCAGGGAATGGCAAATTAACACTTAAAAGCCAGTAAAAATCCTAGTCCTAACCCAAAAGACTTCCACTTGAAGAAGCGTCAGCGAAACGCGAGTTGGGGCTGCACAGGGGTCTAGTGGTCACTTCTTTTCTTTATCCACTGGATGCATCTTTGTACACTATTTTTTATTAATTGATTTTACTATTGTTTTTGCTTGTATTTTGATTTTTCAACCTCCCAGTTTGTTTTTTTTTTTTTTTTTTCATTTTTTGTGACCCTAGAACCCTGTTTTTCTGGGTGTTGTGTACTATGTTGGACTTTTGTTTATCATTTGTTTTTTAAATTATTAAATAAAACATTTTTTTTTTAAATTTTTTGGTTTTCTTTTTTTTTTGTTCTAATTTTAAATTAAATGGGTTTGGGGGTTATTTTTTTGGTTTGCAGGCTTTGGGCCAACCTACATCGACTCCCTTGGATTCAGGTGGAATTTGACATGATTTGAATCTAAAACGCAACAGTCTGATTTGAAAAATAATCTGTGCTTTTCTCTCCTTTGGAATTTTATTTTTTACTCGCGACAGATAACTAAAGAGGAGTTTATGCAGTCCTTTTTTTTTGGGGGGATTTTATTTCTCAAAAAAATTTTTATTTTTTTTTCCCAAAAAAAATATTTAATGCGGAAAAGTGTTTCGTTTCCTGTAAACCAAACCCCAAAAACAGTGATTGCCCTTCTTCCGCAGAACCCATTTGTATGTTTCTGTTGCTTTATCTGCTGGAGGAAATGAGGTACTAGCTTCCCAGCTGCGCTTATGCAATCTTCTATGGAAAAACACATATGTGGCCTTTTTAACTGGCAGGGTCACAATTCCCTTGACAGATTAAGGTAGTCTGCAGAGGACTCTGACTCATCTCAGATATGGACGGAAGTATTGTGCCATTGGATCTAGCAACAGGACGCAAAGTATTTCTATGGAGGGTAATGCTTGGTGTAAATCAGTCTTTTTTCTGATGCTCTTTAAACCTACGTACGTCTTTATGAATGTTGAATACCACTGTGATACTTTTAAACCAGGTTGTTCTCTCAGCCTAAATAACAGGTTAGGAAGTCTCCTCTGGTCACAGCACAAAGGAACGGGTCTGCCAATTAGATGTGTGGGAGGGCAGAGTTGTTCTGAGCAACACATGGCTCATTTAACCTTTTCATGCGTTAATAGAGGTTGGAAAGACTTTGTATTGTGGGATAGGAAGAGCTCCAAGCTAGATAAAGTGTAACTAATTAGTCTTCTAACATGGGTAACAGAGGCTATGTGGTGACACTGTGACATCAGAGTATGCACTGAGGTTGTCACCCAGCTTTCTACAGACCCTGAGTAGATTAACCAGTTTCTGACTGGGTCATATACCACTCATTCCTTCATGATCAGGCTCATTTTCAATTTATATATTATACCCGGAATAAAACACTATTAGGGCTTGTCCCCACGGCAAGGGTTTTCTGTAAAACGACTGCCAGCCTTTTACATTGATTTTAATAGAAAATCCACGCAGCAGTCCACACTGCACGGATTTTCCGCCGGACGATTTTTGACACCTCCGGCATTCCTAAAAACTTAGAATATGTTCATTCTTCTGCTAGGTTTTTGGGCAGAAGATGTACATGTCAGTGGTTGAGAGGTACGGGCGAATCGGGGGGGACAGAACTGCCCCCCAAAACCATGTACAAGATGTCATAATACCTGCCGAACTCTATTAATAAAAAAAAAAAAAAGAATCTGGCCCTACTTCAACCTTTCCTTGTGGACGCAGCCCTTTGGGTATGTTTCACATGGCTTTAAATTTGGGGGGCTTTAATTTTACGCGCCGCAAAACCCTTTGTTTTTTTGGAAGCACACGCATTGTCAGCAGTGCATAAGCACTGCGAATAGTTGACATGTCACTTCTCTACCCGGGTATACGACACAATCGTATTGTACGTCCGGGGAGACGACGCGTAATTCATAGTTCTCTATGAGAGCTATGAATTACCGTAATTTCGGTGTGCATTTCGCCGCATATAATGCACAAATACGAGGCGAAAAGCGCACCGCAATTACGTCTTGTGAACAAACCCTTAGAGTGCTTTCACACGATACGGTTTTGTGGTGGTTTTGGTGCGTTTATTCTTGCACAGCAATGAAACTGCCTTTATTACCAGCACACTTTTTTCAGTTATCTAAAACGTTTCACAGGGTGTTACAGTTTAATAACCAGTCACTGTGTTTAGGGTGCTTTCACACGGAGTGTTTTTTGGTGCGTTTTTGGATGTGTTTTTTGAGCAGAAAAGTACAGCATTAAAGGGGTTTTGCCACGATCTAATGTTGACGTGGGATCCTCCAAAAATGGGTATTTAATCACTTTTCTAAATATATGTGATTAAAAAAAGTATAGCCTGTGAGAGCTGCAGCCTTGCTTTGTCCCCCTTAGTTTCCTGACTTTTTACATTAACCGGGGCTGAGACAAGGTATTTTGGTGCCCTAGGCAAGTACCACCAATGGCGCCCCCCTCCCCTCAAAAAAAATAAAAGTTAAATTTGGCCATAACTAAAAACACGTACCTGCGCCCTCCCCAGCTAGGTAGATTAAGGTGGGGTGAGGGGAAAACAATTCTGACACACAACAGTGGAGTAGGTGGAGTCTATTGGGATGTATTTATATTAAATATGTTGTGTTTGAAAAATCCATACATTATACCGATATATAAGGAAGAAATAACTTCACAATATAGTTACTGCACAGACCAGTATACCAAGACCAAAACTATCAATGATACTGCTAGACACAGACAAAATAATTCCGCAACATCGTGACTGCATATCACAGCTACATAGTAGCTGAATAATACCACCACATATCACCACCACATAGTGACTGAATAATTATTTCCTTTCCTTAGGGTATGTTCACATGGTGGATTTGTGGGGTGTACTTCGGGGTGTAATTACCCGCAAATATGGTAAATCATAGCACTCATTGAGCGTTATGATTACCTGTGGTGAAAGTGTTTGGGAGGCCAGGCTGTATTGCTGTTTGAAGTACACGCTGGCCAGGGGCGCACAGGTAAGCATCGCTATACACTGTGTGAACATACCTTAAGGGTATATTTGCGGGACGTACTTTGGGGCCTTATTGCCCTGCAAAATCTCTAAGGGTAACCAGTGTGTTCTTTCAACAGCACGCGTATAGTGGCGTACACGCTGCTATACACTCTGTGAACATACTCAGGGTATGTTCATACTGCATTTTTTTAGCCCCTACTTTAGGGCGTAATTGCACTGCAATAAGCCCTGAAGTACGGGCTGTAACTATAGTAGTCATAACTCTGAGTGCTACGATTACCCTCCGTGAAAGTGAATGGGATAAACCCCCCATTCCCTCTGCACCGCAGCAGAGTTACCTCAATCTGCATGTAGCTATACTCCGGGCCCCAGTTACAAGATGTCCGCCTGTGCCTGGCACCTGCACTGCACCACTGACTCAGCTCGCAGCAAAGAGGCGATGGATGTGTAGGTAGGAGATACACACTGAGGGACACTGTACTGGATTACACACAAATGTGACCTCTGTAGAAGTCTGCAGGTGGCCAGTCGGCCAGTCATGAAAAATAGCAAGACAGTCCTTTATATCCAAAATGTATTTTATATCATTGATTCAACTTCATATACATCACCCATTAATTCTCAGGGCATTAATACATGGGTTTCAATATACAATAGAGTCGGAGCAGTCAGAGACTGTGACTGACTGTTTCTGACTGCTCCGGCTCTACCTGCGTGTCCGCCGCCGCTGCCACACAGGAGAAACATGCGGGCGCTCGGCAGACAGAACTGAGGCACATAGCTGCGTGGCGCCTGTGGTCCTGTGCTCCGCAGAAGACGGTGCCGCGCAGCGGAGTAAGGGGCGGGCCGCGCAGCAGCAGCCGCCGATAAAAGCGCTTTCCTGCAGTCAGGAAGCCGCAGCATTATAAATCAATGTATACCAAGGACTGGTATACAGTAAGTGTTTGTACGCCCCCCACGTGACAGGCAGAGGTGGCACCCTAGGCGATCGCCCGCCTTTGCCTACCCTCGTCCAAGCCCTGACATTAACTATGACCAGAAGCTGGTCTGGCCGCATTTGCCGTGTTTGCACTTCTTATCTAATGGCAGGGCACATGAACGAGCTTTGAAGGGAGGGGGAGAACAAAGCAGTGCTACTGGGCATGTGCACTAGCTGTGCTCTGTGTCAGAGCCTGTGTCTGCTGTATAGAGAATCCGCTGGTTGTAATGTAATTATCAGTCAGCTCTGTGCCCAGCCCTTCTGCCTCCCCCCTGCAGCAGTCGCTCCCTGTATGTTTATTTATATAGTTGCATTACAGCAGTTCTGTCTCTCCTTCCCTCCTCCCTCCCCCCTGCAGCAGTTACTGAAGGCTGTCTGCTCAGATCTTATCTTCTCTCCTGAGAAAGATAAGAGGGAAAACACAAAACCTGTAGAGCTTGTGCACAATACAGTATCCTCTGTGGTTTAGCCAAACAACATGTTTGCTCAACTACAGAGACTGAATATCGGGTGTACATGGGAGGTGGAGGCACTTGTTTTTTTAAACACAGGAACACAACGCCCCTTTTTTCAAGACTTAAGAGTATTAGTATTGTATCAGCCTGTTAGGTAAGGAAATCACTTCTTGGCTAAACCCTTTTCCCTTTTTCAATTGCTTGTCTTTCTGCCTTCAAAAACTATCCAATACCCCAAATGGGAAAATTAAAAAAATGGCACAGTTCTGTGTATTCCCCCCCCCAAGTAGCCTTTCCTAGGGAAATTCTCTGCAAGCCTATTAATACCACCCCCAAATAATTGAATATTAAACCAACACATTTGTAACAAAACCCTTTTGAACATTATAGATACCTGAAAGAATCTTGCTGGTAATAAAGTCAATTTAAATGCTGTGCAGTACTGCAAGTGAAAAACTGCACCAAAACTGCACCGTGTGAAAACACTCTAAGTGTGCTTTCACACAGTGCATTTTTGATGCGTTTTGTGGTGCGCTTTTAAATTGCAGAAATGCACAGCAATAAAGGCAGTTTATTGCTGTGCATTTCTGCAAGTAAAATGCATAAAAAAACACACCAAAAACGCACTGTGTGAAAGCACCCTAATGCTTCCTTGCACTCCATTATTCTAATTTTCTTATGATATTTTAGGATTTATTTTTATTTAATTTTTACAGTTGATTTTTGTTATGTATAATATGAGGGAAAATGGTAACAAAAAAGGCTGCTTTTACACAGCGCAGTTTTGGTGTAGTTTTAACTGCGCTCCAATTAAACTGCCTTTATTACCAGCAAGCTTCTTTCAGTTGTCTAAATTGTTAGAAAGGGTTTCAAGTAAGTAATCAATGACTGTAATTGAAGTCTTGTGGATTACAAACACATTAATTGATTACTCACTTTCCAAACAGTTTAGATAACTGAAAGAAGCTTGCTGGTAATAAAGGCACATGATTGGAGCGCAGTTAAAATTGCACCAAAACTTTGCTGTGTGAAAGCACTCTAAGGCTGAAGTAGCCCTAGTTACAGGTGAAATACAGTCCCCTGTACTCACTACTGACAAGTCCCAACAGCTGAGTAGCAGAAGGTCAGGAGCACTGTATATATAAAGATCAGGAAGGTAAGAGTTGCTAATAATCCATCCCTACTCTCTTGGAGGAGAGCTCTGCTGCTGCTGACAGCCAACTTTCCACTCCCGCATCTGCAGAATTAGTGCACAGCTTTGTACCCAACATGGCTATTCTAAAATGGCCATGCAGAGCTAAAAGACCTCCACCCAGACATACTGTATATAGTCAATGGGTGGCAGTCATCTAGATTAAAGACAACACTAGTATTTAGTTGTATTCCACATCCCTACTGTTTCTATGCATGCGCCAATGATCACAGATCTGTACAGTCTGGAGTCTGTTGGAAGGAGTATAGAGATCTTTTTGATAATTCTTCAATACATAACAGCCAGAAGTGTCACTAGGCAGTTTTATCTGGGGCTTGTCCCCTGGATAACACGGCCACTTCTCTGGAATAGTAATCTGCAGATTGCCAGTCCGTTGCTGGCTTCCAGGGCGCTGCCGTGGGCCCGGAGTGCCGCAGTCTTTTCAACTATATGTGCATTCTCTGGGGAGCGGTACTAGTGCATATCAGAAAATAAGAATATCATTGAAAATTAAAAGGATTCTCCAGGACTATCTTTTTATTTGTTACAGGGGCTCACAAATGTATGATATTAAACCTTGTAATTCATGCTGTAATGAGTCTATACAATATATGGGTTTCTTTATTTGACTTAAATTATTGATATCAATTATCTTTTCAGTGATATTCTAATTTTTTGAGATGCACTAGTATATGGGCCCCATAGTCTCCGACAACTGGTAATAGAACACTTTCCCTCTAGCAATCCACTAGTAATTGTGACCTATTAAATTAATCAATTGTTACTTCATTAACTCAGTAATCTAATAGACAGTAGGAAGCTGCTTTAGGGGGCCAGTAGTTTCGTTACCTACTGGACCCCAGTGTAGCTGTTCAGGTCCCACATATGATATGTCAGCTTGGGCAGCCAACACATTAACATGAGAATTCAGGCAATTAGGAGGAAGAAACGAAATTACTGAAGAGGAAACTAAAAAAATTAAACTCAATAAATATTTTGCTGTGCAGTTCTGACTTCATGGCTCCAGGGGAGGTTTGTCATATGGTCGTTGCTATAGCATCCTTTTGCTACCTCATCCTAGCATCCATAGATTGCCCTTTTAAGAAATGCAGGTCCACCCCTCCCTGTCTGCTTCTCTCTTGTGTGTGTTGCTGAAGTAAGCAGCATCATTTGGTTCAGAAGTGAAGGGACCTACACAGAGCGACCTATCATGGATTATATCATCCTCAAGGAAGCGAGCAGTAATCCATGTGTGATGGAGCCAGGCTCAGACCATATCATTTGATATCCACTAAAAGGACAAAGAGCAAGTCATTATGTCAAGATATATTCTGCAATATGGTGCTGCCTGTGTCTTCTATGATGAAATAGCGTAACAGCACATCAAGGCTATGTCCTGGAACAAAGGTGCAAGGAATAATTAAGAGCTTTCTCCGTGCTTCAAGAACTTGTCTTTCATCGTGGAAAACTTCTTGCAAAAGACGGCACAGTGGAGCATAGAGCAAAAAATCGGGCAGCCATGAAGGACAAAGACTTCACTGCCAATGTTGAGAGAGGGAAACCTGCTACGTACACCGGAGACAAGAAGGCAAAAATGGCTGCCAAAACTAATAAAAAATGGGTGAGACTGGCAACTGTTTTTGCTTATGTGTTATCTGTCTCTCTAGCTGCTATCATTCTAGCCATCTATTACAGTCTGATATGGAAGCCTGTAAGAACAAGTAGTGACGCTGGGCACAACCCTGATGAACCTGAGACTTCCAATAATGGCACTAGTGTTCCCAATGCTACACATGTCAACAGCAGTGATGGTGATGGAATCCAGGCCAAGTTGGATCTAGCACAGCGTTTAACATTTTATGAAGACGCAGACAAGCAGGAACTGGTTACAGAGGATAGAGATGATACAGGTATCTCAACACCTCCGACCCTTGCAACGCCAGTATCTACAGGAAGGGTAGCTGGAGCACCGGCCAGTATAGAGCACACACACAGCAACAAAGAAGCAGCGACTTTATCAGCAAACACAAATGCAGGAACAAAGGCCTTAAAACAAGACATGGAAGATAGGAGTTCAGGGAGGACAACTTCTGAGGTCACCCAAAATCAGGTCCATCTAGTGACTGATCCCCCCCAATCTACAGGAAGGTCACCTACTCAGATGACCAAAGACATTACAGGAAATTTGGAAGACTTTCAAGCCTTCACATCAGCACAATTCAGCACAGATACTGTAGACCACTCTGCTACTCCTAATGTAAATGAAGAAGTGAGTGGGGGCATGGCATTATTAAGGCATGAAACCACGGAAGCGGAAAGGAGCCATGGGCCTCCAGGCTACACAGATAGTAATCCACATACATCTGCTCCAGGAGACCCATAGGAGTCAGAGAGAGACTCTTCAGGGAGCGGACAAAGCTTTCTTCTTATGGAATGGAAGATGATCCGTACATCTCAAAGGCCGATTTGTTGGCTAGTGTTCTGCTCTTATTGCCAGATATTCTGCCTTAGTGATAAGGAATATTCTCTTAAACTGTATCTTTGTTTCCTTATGTTCTTAGAACGGTGAATCAATGTTCTGACTCTGGAATTTAACCATAGCATTTTGAGAATTGTGAACTTTCTATAGACCCATCGAAAAAGTAATATATATATATATTTATTTTTTATTAAATAAAGCAGGCTTGTTTGGTCTGGAAAGAGAGCTTACTTCTCTAGCTATAGATACTAAACTCCTGCGAGTGGAGCTCAGGTATGTTCTTAGAATGCACGTAGAAACACCTGTACATACATCTGTCATGTTATAGAGAACCGATTATGTAAGGGCTATCGCTATGAATGGCACATTGACGGTATGATTAGCAATTAAATATTGTCAACTCTTTGCTTTTCTTACTTTTTTTTATTGCTTCACGTATTTCTATGAGTCGAACGTATTTTTATAGACCTTGAGCTGCATTCAAAAGGCTGTGTCCATCAAATATATTTGTCAATCACTCTGTATCTTTGTAGTTTTTGATGACCCCTTATTATATGCCTTACTCGATTATTTCCAAATAGTGATGCCTGAGCCAGGCTCTTGACTACCTAACCCTCTCATCATATATGAACACTCATATAGCAGTTCTATGGCAACAGGACCTGAATGCTGAGTGACCCAACAATAGGGACCCTGCAATCAGCAGTGGGCCTACAATTTGAATAGGATAGAATATGTGAAAAGTTCCCTGACTCAGTAGGTAAGTGCATGTATTGGGGCATGCATGTATGATGGTTATGTTCCTGTTAATAGTTAATCACGTATGTATAGTGATTAAAGGATTACAGGCAGTCCCTGGGTTACAGGATAGGGACTGTAGGCTTGTTTTTGATGTAAGTCGGAACAGGTATATTTATTAAATGTAACTCCAGCACAAAAGGTTTTTTTAGTTTCGGATAGTGCAGGGAAGGGTTTTTACATTTTTTGTTGTTGTCTGTACCCCTGTTAACAAGATTTTCACCTCACTGCTGTGGCATTCTGGCACTTGTCATTCCACAGCTACTATCTGCTGTGGAACATGGAACTACAAGTGCCAGCATGCCCTATAAGTCTCCGTTTGTAACTAGGGGACAGATGTAAGTCGTAGCAGTGTAAGTCAAGGACTGACTGTATAAGGGTATGTTCACACGGTGTTTTTTGAAGTGTAAATTTACGCTTTAAGATCAGCTTCCAAATCTGCTTCAAAAGATTAGAGGCGTATTTTGAAGCGAATTTTAAAAAATCCTGTCCCCATTGTTTCCTATAGAGATTTTATGAGCGAACAGCACTTCAAGAATTGACATGTCAGGGTCCATCCACACGGCACTGTTTTTCAGTTGGATATTCAGACGGTTTTCTGATTTGAAAACCGCCTGTAAACCGCCTGTCAACCCGCCTCATAGACTTTAATAGAAAATCCAAGCTGTAGTCTACACGGCTCGGATTTTCTGACGGCAAATCCAATCGTTTAAAAGACCATTGAACATATTCATTTTTTTGCCCAGTTTTTGGGCACAACATAAACTGTTCAATGCAAAGGAGGACAGCTGAATCCGAAAACCGTGGCCAATCCACCCCCCCCCCCCCCCTTTACATCCAAAAATGACAAAATACCAGTCGGATAATCCAACCGGTATTTGTCAGTGCCGTGTGAACAAACCTTCACTTATTTTTACGGCCGTAATTGTGTTAAAAAAATGGCTCACAGTTATGCTTGTGAAATAATCTTCATGTGAAGGCGTATTTTACATTGTATTCAATAAAGGAAGACTTACAGCTTGTCAGAGGTAGATTTTGGTCCATTTTTCAGTGTGTTAAACGTGCTAAAATAGGGCCCAAAAGATGCCATGTGAACATACCCTCAGGCTCAGTCTACACAGCAATGTTAAAATGGCATCCAAAATCCGACAGCATCTTCACATTGCTGGACCGCACCGCCATTTTTTGCATGTTTTTTGCAAAAAAAAAAGCGCGGTGAGGTTTTAGATTTCCCGCATCCCGAGTATATTGGGGCTATGGGAATCTGATGTCGGTCCGGGAGAATATACAACATGTTCTATATTCCGCCAGACAGTTTGATGTTTAGGAAACCATCAGTAAAAAATCTGTGCTGTGTAGACTATAGCACAGATTTTCTATTGAGGTTACACAACACTAGGTTCAGTAGGATTTTTGGCAAATTCAAAATGCTGAATTTGCCAAAAATCCGTCCAAAAACCTGTGCTGTGTAGACCTAGCCTAAGGGTTAATAATGGAAATCTGAAAGGTGATGCGGAATATGTTGGCGCTATATAAATATAGATTATTATTGTTATTTGCCAGTACAGATTAAAGCGACATATCAGAAAATACACAGACAACCCGAAAGCAGATCCCTGACTATGGTAAATTAATGGCATGCTCCATTTTATTAACTTTGTGGTGTATATTCGTGACAGCTAGAATATGCGTGGCACACATGAAATTCTATTGATGTACTGATATGTTAGACGTGTGCAATACCAATGGCCGCAGAGTTCCTCATGGTCCATCTAAATTCTATCAAATAAGTTTGCAATTCTTGTTCTCTGTTTTCCAATTACTAAGGCCTCAGGAAAATAACTTGGCTCTCCTATTATCGCACAAGAGCCTGAAATACTGCTGTAAAGCAAGACCTTACTATTGTGATATCTTTTTGGGACCAGTTGACTATAGGTCTGCCTCCATTCAAATATAAAGAGAGAAAAATGTATATGTGTTATATTTTAAACTTAATAAAATACAAATAATTTGATAGTGTCATCTTAATTTTTACCTTATAGACAGGTGAGAAGATTACATAAGTGGGGCTCCAGGAGCTGAGACCACCACCAGCCACTGAAACAAAGATGCCGGCAGCACTAGGGTCAGCAGCAGGCTTTTAGGCTGCACGGCTCTAAGTTAGGGTATGTTCACACGGCGTGTTGAGTCCGTGTGAATATACGTTTTTAGATACATGTTTGGATCCATCTGTCGGACCCTAAACAGACCCAAACACGTATCTAATAATGTGCAGTGTGATTTATATTGCTTTTACTTTGAAACACACAACCGAGCGATGCGAGTCTCATTGCGTCTTTTGGATGCGTCTTTCGGATTCATTCTAAGTATTATCATGTCAATTCTTGATCCGAAAGACGCAGCAGACGCCATATTTAAAACGCTGTGTGAACAAGCCCTTACAGTCATCTCTGTAACATAGTTACACATTCCACCCACATCAGTTAGTTTCCTTTCTTTCAAATGGATCCTAATTTTTGTGCTAATTAATTTCTTAATATATTTTCATAGTATAAATCATTATTCTAATACAGAGCCCCCAATCCAGGGCCGCCATCAGGAATTTCAGGGCCCCACCCAGCCATATTGTCTGCACCTCCAACCCCCACAACCCTCCCCTCCCCAAATGAAAAAAAAAATCCTTGGAATGAACGGGGAAATAATTCAACAGCGCCATTCTTTTTGGGCTTCATTTTTTCTGGAGTTTACTACATGATTTTTAAAGTCTTTTTCCCCCGAATCTCTCTTGGGCACTTTTACAAGTGATCGCTTAAACAATCTACTGAAGTACTTATGCCCTGGAGAATTATGTTATAAATGATTACCTCCTTCTGCTGGCTACAGGTAAGCCCTTCAATGGAGTAAGCCCTACTTCCTGAAGAAATTTCTGTGAGTATAAAAAGTTGGACAGAAAATTGTACAGAAGGCAAACCAGACAGGAAAGTAAAGAGATAAAGCCACAAACTATGTGCCCCCTCACCAGATTACAGTGTAACAAGTGAATGGTGAGTGCTCCTCACCTGCTCCTGGGAGATGGATGGCTGGGACAGCCTTTGTGGCATCTCTCCGCCAGCGTAGTAACCACTGAACATCTCCTTCGGGGACACCAACAGAGCCACGGTGTCACCCAACTGTGCCTGGACCTGTGCAGAAAGAAGAAGGTGCAGCCCGGCCCATTGCCCGGTACCAGTGCAGTCACCAGCACAGACACACACATCTCTTTTTATGACATCTGTATATCTATCTATATCACATCTATCTATGTATCTATTGATCTGTCTTTCCAATCTGTCCATCTATCTCATACCTATTCTCATCTCATGTCTATCTAATTTCTGGCTATCTATGTATCTCACATCTCTCTATCTCTTATCTAAAATATCTATGTCATAATTTAAATATAAATATATATAATATATATAATATATATAAATATACATATATATATATATATATAGCTCATATCTGTCTCTTATCTATCTAACTCATATCTACCTATGTATCTTTTAAAAATCTCATATCTATCCATGTCGTATAAATCTGCCTATATGTATCTAATACATATTTCATATCTATCTATCTATCTATCTATCTATCTTTTTAGAATTGAATCTATGTTCACACTGTTTACACACACTTTATACACTCATTATCCACACAAACATACACATACCATATACAAAATATTATATACAAACATACACTGTATACACGGTGCACACACATATATAAATATATACGTATACAGTATAAACACCTACTGTAAACACTCACAAAAAAATATTTTATACACATTACTTACACATACAATACATACACACAGTATACACAGTAAATATACACACATACACAGTATATACTTACAGTATGCACACAGTATACACAATAAAAATACACACACAGTATATATACACACAGTACACACAATATAAATACACCAGTATTAAAACGTATTTAAAAACACATCGTAAACAATACCAGTATATACGCCCAGTATTTCACCATTATTATACCCCCACATTTTACAACAGAATCCAAACATAAAAAAACAGAACATTTTACACACACTTACTTTACATACAATATGAAAGCAAAATAATCCTGCTGCTGCAGCCATTGTATCTCCCTTTGGGTCCTCCCCCCTTTCCTAGGGGAACTGGCCTTTTTTTCCTCTCCCTCTTAGGATTTTGTTCAAAAAACAACGTTCTCAAAGTTTTTTTCGATCTGTGTTTGGGACCCAAAACGGGCCCCAAAACACACATCTAACAATGTGCACAGTTCTCCAGAATTCCGTACATTAACTTTTATTTTTTTGCCTGTATTCATAAGGGAAGCTTTTTCCCCTTTTTTTCGGTATACAGGGAGAACCAAAGCATGAAATCCCATGTTTGGGTTAGTAACTTTTTAAAAGGGGGGAAAACCCAGTCCTCCCCCAATTCAAAAAAAAACTCTTTGTCCCTTTCACCCCTTACCAGCAAAAAATTTTTTGGTTTCCCTGATGGGCCCCCCTTTTTTTAAATCGAAATGTGTTACTTTACGTGGGAATAACTTTTTGTTTCTTTTACCTACCCCCCGTGATTCAGAGCCCAATTCTCGTGGGGGACATTGTGCTTTAAGTTGTACAAATTTTTGGGCCCATCCAACCCCTTTTTTAAATTTGTAAAAAAATATAAAAAATGAAATTTGAAAATTTAAAAAAATTTTTTGCCATTTTCAAATTTAAAAAAATTTCTGCCTGTAAGACAGATATTTTATACCACACAAAATATTTTATAACCCAGCATTCCCTTAAAGTCTACTTTAAAGTTGGATCATTTTAAAATATTTTTTTTTTTTATGACTTTAAAAATTTTTAAAAAAAAATTTTATAGAAAATTTTTTCCACATTTTTCAAGAAATTTGAAACCCAATTTTTTTTAGGGTTAGTACATTTCTGATGGGGTTTTTTGATTGGCCTGTGTTTTAGACCCCCCAATAAATAGCCCCCATCAAAGGGAAACAATCCCCCTTTAAAAGTATTCAAAAAAACCCCTTTTGGAAACTTGTTAACGCTCTAGGTTTTTTCACAAAAATTAAAGCAATGTTTAGGTGAAATTACAAAATTTCACATTTTTGTAGAATTTAAATTTTTTTTTCCTTAGGGCATTTAACCAGTAAATGTTTATCAAAAAAAGGGCCAACTCTATTTTGTTTTTCCCTAATTCGCTTTTTTTTTAAGATACCCCCCTGCGGCCTTTACGCTATTTATCAACCACAAGCAAAAAATGGGGAAGGAGCACCTCCGGATTGGGACCCTCTTTTTTTTTTGGGGAAATTTTTAGGTGCCATTACGGGTTTGGGCGGCCCCCAAGGTGCTAAAACTTGCACTTCTAAAAATACTAATTTTGCAAAAAACCCCCTTAAGGAATAAACGGGGATGTGTGAGTTTATAGACCCAAAGGGGCCATGTTTCACACGGCTTAAAATGGGCCGTATTTCTGCTGAATGCGAAAAATTAACGGGCTGAAAAGGGCCCCATTCATTACGGTAATCCACAGTTCTCATGAAAAACTATGGATTATTTTTCCTCTCCCCGGGCCCGGGGAATCCACCGCGGGGGGGGATAAATTTACCTTTCACTTTTAGCGGCGTATACGCGCCGCTAGCAGTGTTTGTCTATGGGCCGGCGAAGTGCCGGGCCCCCCCCGCCCCTCCCCCGCCCCCCGCCCGGGCCCCCCGGCGTAATTGGGGGACGAAAAAAAATCCCCAGTTTTAAACCGGTGTGAACCCCAGCCCAAAGGGGCTTCACAGATTTTATTGGGGGTTTTTTTTTTTCCAATTTAATTTTGCAGTTTAAAGCTGAAAAAATTTTTTATTTTCACAATGAATCCTGGAAAAAAAAAACCCCCAAAATCTGTTAAAAAATGTCTTCCAAGTTCGGGCAATAAACCCCAAATGTGGGGGGGTAAAAATGTTGTTTGGGCGCCCGGGGAGGGTTTTTTACAAAGGGGGTTGGCGCTAGTTTCGTTTTGGAAAAAACAGGGTTTTGGGGGGTGCCCGCACATTTTTCCAAGCCCCAAAAATGCGAACAGGTGAAAATCCCCCGAAGTCCCCTTTACAAAAATTTAATCTTACCCAAAATTTTTTATTTTGTTTACTTTTTTCACAATAGAAATGCCTTCCCCGTCTGACAAACCTAACTTTTTTATTTTTCTTTTAAGGATGGAAAAAAGGGTTAATTTTTTCTTTGGGATTAGTTTGAATTTCTTGGGGTTTCCCCTTTTGGGGTTCATATGACACTCTGATTGCTTTTTACCAAGGATTTGGGGAGGCGGATGAATAAAGTACAGCAATACTAGTAGTGTTTTTTATTTTATTTTTTACACTGCTCCACGCAGTATACATGACAAGTTAGTCTTACTCAGTGGGTCAATCTGATTACAGTGATAACCAATTTATATCTCTTTTTTATGTTGTAGCACTTTAAAAAAGATGTTTTTATTGAAACAATATTTATGCATCGCTATCTTCTGATAGTCATAACTTTTTTTCAAATATATGGAGCTGTGTAAGGGCTTTTTTTTGTGGGATGAACTAACGCTTTTATTGTACCACATTGGGCTTTATATGGCTTTTTGATTGCTTTTTATTCCATTTCCTGTGGCGCGAAATGAACAAACATTGTCATTATTTTTTGCTTGTTTGTTTATTTTTAAACCAGATTTTTAGGTTAGGTTGCTACACAAGCAATGATACCAAATATGTGTACTTTTTTTTTTAGTTTTTTTTAGGGCGATTGGGAAAAGGACGGTTTGCATGTTTTACTTTATTTTTTTGTGTTTTTGTATTTTACTTTTTTATTTTTACAGTTTGTACACTTGTCCCCATAGCGCACTTGACTCACTGCAATGTATTGTACCTGTCAATCACCATGCGCGACAGTATTAGTCTTCTGTCAAGGAAGACATAGGTACTCCGCCATTGCACCGTGGGCATGCCGATGGAGGTAGAAAGAGCTCCCTCCCTCTGTCTTTCCCTTAGCTGAAGCGTGTGCAATTGACCATGGCATCTAAGGGGTTAATTGGCCATGAGCCGATAGCACCAGAAGCCAGCTGTAATAAACACCTAGTTCCATGGGCTGGTCGTGTGGACCCTGCTTGTGAGCCAGCACAATGTCTTGGACATAAGGGAATCAGGGCCGGGACGACGGGTAGGCGAAGGTAGGCGACCGCCTAGGGCTCCATTTTATCCCAGGAAGGAAAGAGGTGCAAATAGGTATGGAGTGGACTGAATTTTACATTGGGAGGGGAGTAGTGGGGGCGCTACATGGCTTATTTGCCTAGGGCACCAGAATACCTTGTCCCAGTCCTGAAGGGAATGTCCATTTATGTAAACACCTTCCCACATAAGATATACCCATATGTCCAACATTGGGAAGAGGTTAAAGGAATTGTTTCTAGACTGGTCTATTTCATGTCAGTATAGGCTTTATGTTCTGGCCACAACAGGATGGTAAAGATTAATTTTGCTCTATATTCACCAATGTTAGACAATATATCCGACATTAGGATACTTTTTTTATGGTAAACCCAGACGCACAACAAACGCAATATGAATGGAGCCTATATGTCATACCTCTCTAATTGATGATCTTATTATTTCATTTAAATATAGATTTGACTATACAGTAAATTAGTAACTTTTTTAAATGTACATGATATTATGTGTGGGATAACCTTCTTAGCCTAACATTATGCTGCACCCATCAGGTCTCGTCAGAGGCGGGACGACGGGTAGGCAGAGATAGGCGATCGCCTAGGGCGCCTAACTCTGCCTATCCCTAAGGGGCGCAGGCAGGGCCTCCAGGCCGCTGCCGTGGGCCTGAAGCGCCGGCGGTCTCTTTGCTTTGACGCGGCTCTGCAAGCGAGGCGAGACGCTGGACGCTCCCTGTTCCGCAGACAGTGGCCCGGCTCCCCGAGATCGCTGATACCTCGGCGTAAGCCGCAGGGCCCGACACAGCGGGCTGCTGTCACTCAGCGCAGAGGATCTAGCGCGGCCCCGTGCGGCTTAGCTGGCAGAGGCGCCGTGAAGTGGATGTCATCGCGCCTCGCCTCACCTCGGGGCAAGCGTCATAGCTGTGTGCGCCCTAGGAGCTGCCGGAGAGCGTCCGTGCGCTGGAGGCGGCCCGAATAGGAGCGCGCTCCGGGAAGCAGGTACGTATATAAATGTTTGTATTTTGCCTGCCTGTAGCCCCTATATACCTGCCTGTGGCCCCATACGCCTGCCTGTAGCCCCTATATACCTGCCTGGTGCCTGTGGCCCCATATACCTGCCTGTGGCCCCATACCCGCCTGAACCTAATACCCTATATAGCCTGCTGCCCTACCTGCCGTCCTGTAGGACCCCTGCCACATACGCCTGCCTGTGGCCCCCATACGCCTGCCTGTAGCCCCTATATACCTGCCTGTGGCCCCATATGCCTGCCTGTAGCCCCTATATACCTGCCTGTGGCCCCATACGCCTGCCTGTGGCCCCATACGCCTGCCTGTGGCCCCTATACGCCTGCCTGAGCCCCCATACGCCTGCCTGTGGCCCCAAACGCCTGCCTATGGCCCCATACGCCGGCGTGTGGCCCCCATATGCCTTCCTGTGGCCCCGTATGCCTGCCTGAGCCCCTATACACCTGCCTGTGGCCCCATACGCCTGCCTGTGGCCCCCATACGCTTGTCTAAACCCCTATACAGCTGCTTAAGCCCCTAAACGCCTGCCTGAGCCCCCATATGCCTGCCTGTGGCCCCTAGCTATATACCTGCCTGAGCCCCTATAGCTATATACCTGCCTGTGTGCCCCTATATACCTGCCTGAGCCCCTATAGCTATATAACCTGCCTGAGAGTGCCCCTATATCTATATACCTGCCTGAGAGTGACCCTATGTCTATATACCTGCCTGAGAGTGACCTTATATCAATATACCTGCCTGAGTGGCCCTATATTTATATACCTACCTGTCTAAGGGGACAATATACATATACCTGCCTGACTGAGAGGGCATATCTATATACCTGTCTAACTGAGGGGACTTATATACCTATAATTAAGGAGTTACTGGAAATGTGAGGATTCTAAGATATTTGTGTCCAAATCTGCAGGGACGAGTATTGGCCAGGAGCAATCAGCATGAAGGTGTGAACCGGATGGAGAAGAAAAGGGAAAGTGAACGACGCTGATCAGAAAAGACGTCTCCTGTGAGTCACTAAATGTAACTGCAGTGTAATCACTTATATGTCTGCAGAGCGTCTACATACAACTAGTATCTACCACTATATGGTCACTGTATGGCGGTGGTATATGTAATCAGAGCCTGTGTACAGCTGATAGTCACATGTGGTGGTCGCGTTTGGTCAGGGTCTGGCAGGATTATTTGATCCTTAAATAGTAATAGTTTTCGGTCTTGGTTTTGTAGGAGTTTTTTAGTAACAATCCTTCGTCTGGTAGATTTGCTCCATGTATCGGTGGATTATTTGGTGACTGTTATTTAGGGGTATTGTCATACGGAGGGGAGCGATTTTGAAAAAGCAAATTTGTCAGGGCTGATTTTCATTGTGCAGTGACTGCTGAGCAGATGGACTGGAGCCATGTGGAATATGCAGAAAATTAGTGACAGGACCTGGCGCAGGGGTGAGAGGAATCAGTGTGGGGGGTGGGCATTTTTTGGGAAGGGGGGGGGCGCCATTGGCTGTACTTGCCTAGGGCAACAAAATGCCTTGTCCTGGCCCTGGGTCTCATTATCCAAATATTCTGGAATATTTAATATTCATTAAATGGGTTGTCCCCTAAATGAATTACAAGGCCAAAGTGGGCAAAAAAAAAATTTGATGAGTACCAACAAGTCCCCCATTGCTGCTGCTTTGGACAACCCCTTTAAGGGTAAAAGAAACCCCAAATAAAATGCAATTTATTTTTTTATGTTGGCAATGTTTTTTTTTTAATCTGAAGAATCTTATTATGAAGCAATTCTGTGCTGCCAGTTTAAGGGGAAAATTCACACAATGGCTTTCCATTAGATAATTCTCTATTGCAAATTTAGAAGAAAATCTGAAGAAAAAAAAGACAGGATCGACTTTTTCAATTTTTGCTGTGGATTTTCAGTTACTTGTGCCCCAGATTCAGATTCAGTTTTGCCCTTTTCAATGGTGCTCCCATGTGCAGCTAGGTGTAGTTTCTGCACCAAATATACACAGAGGGCGGCATGTATGAATGGGGCTACGCCAGAAGTCCGGCATCTTTTCAGCCCGATATCAGGCGCAGCCCCGTTCATACATGTTTAAAGAGGCACTGCTCAGTTTGGAGGCATTCGTGGGTGGTCTGTTGGTGTTCTTTGGTGGTCAATGGGTGGTCAGGGGATTGTTTACAGACAGTTGTAGCCCCAGACCTTGCTAAATTATGCAGCTAAGCAACCTCCAAACCTCTGTAAAGGAGCTCTCCCAAACTTTCACAGTAATGGCCTATATTTAGGATATTCCATGAATGTGGTCCTCTGGAAGCCATGACAATCAACACAATTAGGCTAGGTGCACACAGGCGTTGTTGTTTCCTGATCCCCGTTTCATCATCATTGGAACAGAAAATTTAAAATAATGATGGTGTCTGACGGACTCCATTGACTACAATAACTTATTATCCCCCTCACCCTGCAGAATAGATGACAGTACAATGTGACCAGTCATAATTATGGAATATTATGGCAATGGGATAATTATAGTATGTTCACACGGCGTTTCTGGATCCAATTTTGGATCTGTTTTGGATCCGAAAATCGCATCCAAAAATGCAGCGTCAATTGGATCCATAACCAGTGTTGAGCGATTACGTTGGCCATCGACATCGGTCGATGGTCGATAGTCGACCATCATCGACAAGATATTCGATGGTCGATGATAGATTATGATCAAATGACCATTAAAGTCTATGGGAGAGCAACAACACCTTAAATTCTTACACCCAAACAGGGCTGGAGAAGCTGGAATTAAAAATCCACAACAGTCAAATGGATACTGCTACATCTTAGGCAACACACTTAGGTTATAAAAAGCCATAGAAAAAAAATCACAAACCATTCCTATCCCTGTCTTGCACCAACATGACCTTTAAACTGCATACCCACAAATTAAAAAGTGCCAGAAGGCAGTATGATATTTGAACCATCATTTTAGTTGAACTGGACATTGAAATATCCCTGTCCTGAACCCCAGCATGAGCCACAAACCTGCATGACCCAGATTAAAAAGTCCCGGGAAAAAAGGAGTCTTTCAAGCACCATTTTAGTTTCACGGGACATTGACTATACCTGTCCTGGGCCACAGCATGAGCCCCAACCTGCATGACCCAGATTAAAAAGTGCCGGAAAAAGGAGTCTTTTCAACCACCATTTTAGTTTCACTGGACATTGGCCTTACGTTTGTCCCTTGGGCCACCCCGCAGGGGAGCCCCAAATCCGCTGACTTTAGGTAAAAGTCCAAAAAAGTTTTCCCTCCCCCAAAGCCTCGGCGAAATCCGCCGGGCGGGAGAAATGACATGCACTTATCCCGGCGCAATACGCGCCGTGGATAATGAAAGTCTATGGGGCCGGGGAGCGGGCCCCCGCCCGTCCGGCCCGCCCCCTCCCGCCCCTTATTCACGGCGGATTTGTGAGCCGGATTGCGCTCACAAATCCGTCGGGAATAAGCCGTGGGAACACGGCCATACTGTCCCTGTCCTGGGTAGCACTTGCCCCTCTGTATGAGTGCGGACCAATTGAGCTTCACTTGGAAATACTGGTGGTAAACGCTCCTGTTCCCCAGGTGCCCTTTTTTTTGGCATTCTTTTTCTCATTTTACTCAACGTGCTGGAGAAATTGTCTCTGTACTTTGTTCTCTGTCCGTGCTCCATACTCCATGTCCTCTGAATAACCCACATCTGGTCAAGTTTTCCTGTACCTCCCTTGTACAATTCAGAGGAATTTTTTTACCAGCTATTTTGTACATGCAAGTTTTTAGTAGTTTAATTCTAGAAAAAACATTTTTAAAATAGGAAAGGAATCCCACCATGTCTTTGTTTCTCTTTTTTAAATTTTTTTAAATGGTTTGCCTCAATACAGGGATTGATAGCTATGTTAAAGATTTGCAAAAAACAAGTCATTTTGCAATAGTGTCCATTAACAGTGTCCCTACCTATTCCCGTTTTCTGACAGCACCATCACCTTGAGCCCTCTTGACAATTGTGAAGAACAAATGTCTGTTAGAAACAAATTTTTTATAATAGGACCCGTAGTATAGCTGCATGTCACAGCAAAATGCCCCCCAAAAAATTTAAAACATGACCCATGAGCCACTTTTGAACAATTGTGAAGAACAAATGTCTGTTTTGAAAAAAATTTTTTTTATAATAGGAACTGTAGTATAGCTGCATGTCACAGCAAAATGCCCCCAAAAATTCAAACATGACCCTTGAGCCACTTTGGACAATTGTGGAGAACAAATGAAACTGTTAGAAAACAACACCGTTTACTTTTTATTTTGGGGGGGGGTTTTTTTTGTTTTTGGCTGCTTCTTGTAACATTATTCATTACTTTATATATCCAAATGAGTTCACTACAGTATATTTTTTTCAATTATGTACTGGGTATAGCTGTATATCTATTGTTTATGACAAAGGTTGTTTTAACTGTATCTTCTATATCTATATAATATTTCCCAAAGGTATGAAGTTCACTTTGGTGATCGTGCCAGTGTTGGCTTATAGGGACAGGATTGTCCACCAACACATCTATTCTGATCTTTTATTATCTGATTATGATCCTCAGGTGGCGATGCTTTATGCTTCCCCCCCCCTCTATCTATTACATCATATGTATAGATTGATGATTTTTTATCAAAAAAGATGCATTATGTTTTTTTTTTATTTGTTTGTATTGGGCGCTGGGATGTTCACCGCAGTAGCTTTGTCTGAACGGTGTCTCGCATGTACATCCGCCCCCTGACTTTTTTTTTGGGGGGGGGGCCTCCTTCCCCAAAAAAAAAAAAAAAAAAAAAGGGGGCGACCTGCTCTTCCCATGTGAACATCTGGAAAGAAGATCTTACTCTCTTGCGGGCCTGAATTGATCTCCGTGGGGGGGGGGGGGGGGGGGGGTGGGCAGGAAGTGATGTTTTTTTTTTTGTGAGATCACTTCCGGGGGGTGTCCCCTTTAAAGATCTCCATTGGGGGCAGGATGCATGGCAGTATCGTCCCCACTGAGATCAGACACATCATCATTGTTCTTTTTTGGATTATTTGACGGCATTACCACCATTAAGGATTCATTTCTAAGTATCTTTTTATTATCTATTATGCTGTATTTAGTCTTGTTGCTAAAAGTTCTCTTGTTACCCCTGATGAACCCTATGAATTTTGGGGGGAAAAGCTTTGGGGTTTTAACAAATTTACACGGGGTTTTTTTGAATTAAAGATCAAAAACGTTTTTTTGTTTTTTGTTTGTGGGGCTTGACAAATCACACAGGTTTTGATCAATGATGCAACAGAAGTTGTTTTTGTTTTTTTTTTTTTTTGTAATGTACTAAAAAGAATGATTTTTATGTGGATGAATTGTTTCTCCCAAGTGTCTATAGCAATATGGGAGTCCGTGGGTTTTTTTAGGAATGTTTAAGGGGGCTGCCTGGGTGCGTTCAATGGTGGGGCCCCCTGTTGGGGCGACTACTCCCCGAGGGGGCAATTTTCACCCTTGGGGCAGTCCACTAAATTTTTATATTTAGATTTTTGAGGAACCGCATTTCTTCCTCCTAGGGGAACAAATTTTTGGTGGGGGTGGTGTGGGTCCCCCTTTTGGAGGGATTTTTTAAGGCTATCAAGTAAAAGTTATTTTTTAAATTGTTTTTTTTTCTTTACTGTGAATTTTTTTTACAAATTTAAAACCCAAAAGGGAAAAAATTGATTTATGTTGACAATTGTGAAGAAAAAAATTCTTTTTAAAACAACTTTTTTTTATAATGGGACCTGTATTTAAAAAGCGATGCACAAAAAAATCCCCAAAAATTCAAAGCCCCCTTTGACCACTTTGGACAATTGGGGAGAACAATGTCTGTTAAAAAAAACAATTTTTTTTTATTATGGGCCTTAGTATTGCTGCATTTCAAATCAGCATGCCCCAAAAATTAAAAAAATGACTTCCAGCCACTGTTAAAAATGTGAGGAGAAATGCCACTTAGAAGCCCATTTCTTTTCCCAAAAGGGCCATATTATGCTTTTTCCACAGCAAAATGCCCCCAAAAAAAATTATAAAATGACTTCTCAGCCACTATTAAAAATTGGAGGCAAAAATCCCACTTAAAACCCACATTTCTTTTCCCAAAAGGGCCCAAAAATTATAGCTGTACTCCAGAAAACATGACCTCAAAACCACGGGACAATGCGAAAACTTTTTAAGATAAAGTAGTAAAGAATACTGTTGTCTGAAACCCTTTCTGTCTTTTACAGTCTCCCCACAGCAAAACCAGCAAAAAGAAAATGTTGGGAAAAGAGAATAAAAATTGCAGTAAGAAATTATCATTTTAAAAAAAAATTTTCAAGAGGACCATTTCTGTTTGAAGAGGAATGTGAAGTAACCGGGAATAAACGGGGGACCTCGGCAATTGGGGGGCCACAACATCATCAGAGATCCATGCCGATTTTCTTGATGAAAGTCAACGATCCCATTAACTGTGGAAACCCGGGTGCATTTTTCGTAAAGACTCCCCAGCTGCTGAAAGGGCCGCTCAGATTGACGCTGGGTGCTGGGCAGGGCAAAACCCTATGGGGTGTCGAGCGAGCCCCCGGGCCAATCGTCCAATTTTTGGGTACCCCGAATCTATTGGGTCCGGAACACATACAAAAAAAAATCGGTGTTTAGACGCAGATATCGTGCACCATGACTTAAGCTGGTCTCTTGTGTTGGGGGTGTGTGCCCTCATTGCATTGCAGGTGAGGTGGTAAATAAAGATTTCCAGAGGTCACCCATTAGGCTTTCCACCTTTTCCCTGCTGCCGCTACGCCACTTGGGCACCTACGCTGTCACGTCGCTGATGTTTTTTCCACCTGACTTTGAAGAACGTGACAGACCAACAGAGTCTCCTTTGATCAATCGCAAGGTCCCATTTCCTCATTTTACCTCTTTTGGGGGGGGTGGAAAAGTGCTGAGTTTTGTTTTGTACGGGGTCCAGGAGGTGGCCCCCTAACTGTTGTTCTTTTGATGGCCCTTTAAAGCGAGGATCATGTTGGAGGAAATGGAGCATCCAAGCACTAATTTAAGATGGAGCCTTGATTTCCCAAGCCTCTGGGTCGAGGGCACTAGCAAACTGATTTTCATCTTCCTCCCCCGCCTCAATTCGCGCCACCTCTTTCCAAGGGAGGGACCGGTAACGTCGGTGTCTAGGAATACCTCCCCCTCCTCCTCCTCCGATTCCTCCGGCACACTTCAACCAGCCCTGACTTGCCTGAGAAATCACCCCAGAGGTGATGCGCCCCCTTCACACCCCCGGACGCCGAACCACTGCCTAATGAAAACCGATGAAATTGTGAAATGTCGGGCCGTGATTTTACGGGGAGAAATTTTTCCTGCCGCATTTTTGTCCTCTCCTCCCCCTCGCTGGCGGGGTCTGTTTTTTCAGAGTGTCCAAGACGTTCCAGAACTAAGAACACCACCGGGCCAGACGGGAATAAAAACAGCCCCGGCACTAAGCCCCACAGCCCACATACAATATCCCCTTACAAAATTTCCCCTTGTCTCGCACCTCACCCTTTTTCCCAAAAAAAACTACACTATAAAGCTCTTCACCCGGAGATTTTTTGGGGCATTTTGTGCAGAAAGGCAGAGCAGTAATGCTGAACATTTCTGCACAAAAAAAAAACCACATAAAAAAATGCACCAAAACGCTCCGTGTGAGAGCCCCTACACCCCAAGTAAAAAAGAAACAGTGGTGCAGAGAAACCCTGATTCAACATGGAAGTAAAATGACCCCTGGCAGCAGGGACTCACCGAGACGTCATCTCTGATGGGAGTTGTTTTTCTTTCCTTTTCTTCTCCTTTGGCACAAATCAATGGCGTCTTCCCTTGTTGTTCCTCCATTTTCTTTCCTGCCCGGTACAGCATGCAGTGTCTTCTTCTAGTGGTCACTATCGCCCCTGTAGAATTTACAACAAATACATCTTAGACTCCTCTCTCTTCTAGCACTTTCCTATAAATTTCCCCAAACAGCGTATGTTAGACCCTAAAAATTAGAAATTAAAAAATGACAATAAGGAGAGTGAGGCAGTTATAGCAGGCCCGGGGAGGGCCATATAAGGCAGGCAGGGCACTTTTAGCCCGCAGGGAAGGTACCCGGGCAGTATATAGGCAGGGAAGGTTATAATAGGAGCCAGGCAGGGGTGTAAAAGGTAGAGCAGGCTTTATAGGAAACCAGGCAGGGCTTATAAGGAGCCAGGGCGGGTGATTAGGAGCCAGGGCAGGGGTTATATATAAACCAGGGGAGGGGGATATATAGCCAGGGGAGGGTGTATAAAGGGAGCCAAGGCAGGGCATATATAGCCAGGGCAGGCTTAATAGGTAGCCAGGGCAGGGCTTTATATAGGTAGCCAGGGCAGGGCTTTATATAGGTAGCCAGGGCAGGGCTGAATATAGGTAGCCAGGGCAGGGCTTTTTTATAGGTAGCCCGGGGAGGGCTGTTTTTATAGCCAGGGGAGGGCTTTATATAGGTAGCCAGGGCAGGGCTTTATATAGGTAAACCAGGGCAGGGCTGTATATAGGTAGCCAGGGCAGGCGTATATAGGTACCAGGGGAGGGCTTTATATAGGTAGCCAGGGCAGGGCTTTATATAGGTAGCAGGCAGAGCTGTATATAGCCATGGCAGGTCTTTATATAGCCAGGGCAGGGCTTTATATAGGTAGCCAGGGCAGGGTGTATATAGGTAGCCAGGGCGAGCTGTATATAGCCCGGGCAGGGCTGTATATAGGTAGCCAGGGCAGGTGCAATTAAAGGGCAGCCAGGGACAGTAAAAAGTTAAAAAAAAAAAAAAAAGTAATCTCACAGGACACCGTCTGTCCCCTCCTCTTCACTCTCATTCCGGAGCCGGTGGCCCTCACTGCAGAGAGCGGGGCCGCCGGAGCAGGCCGGGGATGACGTCATCGCATCGCGCGCCTGCCCCCCGGCTCTGGGAGCTAAGCAGACGGGATCAGTAGATCCCAGATGCTCAGCCTCGGCTGCTGCTTGCACCGCGCGGTGCAGGCGGCGGCCGTGATGGCTGCATGGCTGGGTCAGTGACCGGGCCGTGCAGCCATGTGGCGAGGGGGGCTTGTCGGCCCCCCTGCCAGAGGGGTCCGGTCACTGATGCGACCATTGCGGCCCCTGTAGCGCGCCACAGACCGGTGCCGGCACTCGGGGCCCCCGGGGGGGGGGGGAACACGGTACTCCTCGGCGGGCGATCCGAACTGGCCCTGTGGCCGGGACGCCAGCGGCCCGCCGGGCAAATGCCCGGTTTGCCCTATGGTCAGTCCGGGCCTGATCACCACAATGCTCATGCTGACAAGGGCATTGTCCGCACTGACCATTTTGGTGGCTTCTTCAAAACTGGCAAGGATGGTGCAGAGCTCTTTCACTGCCTCCACTCTCGGTGGCTCAATACCCCGAGGTCCACACCGCTGTTGTCAGGCCATGTGTCACTTCGTACTGCGTAATGGCATTGCGCTGCTGCCACAATCGCTGGAGCATGTGGAGGGTGGAATTCCAGCTGTTGCCAACGTCACAATGAGACGGATGACTGGAGGCCGAAGCTGACGCTGCAACGCAGGCCAGGCGGGACGAAGCGGGCAGGGTTGCTGAGCGCGGAAGTGTGAAACTTAGATTCGAGCCTTCATCAGCAGGCAGTCCAGACCCGGGTAGACGCTCTTTAGAAATTTCTGGATGACAAGGTTCATGACATGTGGCAGGCAGGGATGGCTCAGCCTACGATCTTAAGGGCGGCCAGCAGACAGAATTTTCGGCCGTTATGCACAAACCACCTTGCCTGGCACCAAGGGGTTCTTGTCACCCAGCCAGCGCTCGGTCTCGTTGCGGAGGAGCTGTCCACAGCTCTGACCTGTGGTGTGGACGGTCTCCAAGACAGGGATTAATATTTCAACACGGCCTGGTTTCTTCTGGGGCACGTAATGCCAGAGAAAATGGAGGGGAAAAATGGAAAAGAAGACAGGGGAAAGAAAAGGGGAGGGAAAGAAGAGAAGAGAAAAAAAAAGAGAGAAAGAGAGAAAGACGAACCCTTGCACCATCCCTGCGGTTTTGAAAGAAGAGCGTAATTCGTAGCGCCGAGCATGAGATGCCACCGTCACCCCCAGAGACATCCACCCAGCACACCCAGTGACTGTCACAGAGTTTTTATTAGCGAGCCTTGGCGTGCTTAACTAGTCCATGTGTCGGTGGTTCAGGATGGACTTTTCCGGAACAGATGCAGACAAGCGCTTGAAATTTTAGATGACACGTAGCCTTCCCTTCTTCCTGGCCCACCACCTCTACGGGGGCTCTGGGTTCCGCTTGGGTGCCAGGGAAAGGGAACGGCTTTGGCAAAGAAATGCCTGCTCGGCATCTGGTTATGGGGGGCAGGATGGGCCATGACGTGCAGAACCCATTCTGTGTCCACCAGCGGGAAAAGGCACATTTCCAAGGCCAAAGCCTGGCAATGCCGACCATTCAGGGCTTTGGCTTTGTGGATGGTTTTGGGTTAAAGTGTTTCTTCTTGCTCCCAAACCTGGAAGACAGGAAGGCTGGCTGTGCTAGACTGGCCGCTGTACGGCGGGTGCAGGTCATCAAACTGGTGGGAGGAGAAGGGGTATTTGGATGGGTCTCTTGTTGTGCGTGGCTGGTGGTACTCGGGCGCGGTGGAAGGCTGGAAGCGGAGGCTGATCCTGATCATAAACTCTGAGCTACCCCCCCCCCCCCCCCCCCCCCCCCCATTTAGTGAGGAAACGCTTAGTTGGTGGCGGAGGAGGGAGGGCGGAGACAGATGGGTGTGTCAGTGGTTTGGAGGACCGGCCATCGGTCTGGCCTTTTTTGGCCAAGTGTTGCCTCCATTTCAACTCATGCATTGCTGCATGTGGACTAGACATGTTGGTGGTGTTAACCACCTCTAACGGTTCTTGCCTCTCTATTATGCGTTTACGGCCAAAAAAAAAAGGCGGGGCTATGAACAGCGCTGGGTGATAATGAAAAGAATCAGAGGCTTGCGCAAAAAGGCACAGGCTTGGAGGAAGTCCTGTGGACCTTTTTGATGCGATAAGCGGAGGAGCGGGGTTTGCGATGACCGTTGGCACTGCGAAAATCATATCAGGGAATACCGTACTGACACTACCCCATCGTCTCCTCCTCGTCCAGTGATGAAGCGTTGCAAGAATTTTTCTTCTTGAAAAAAAAGACCAACGTTGGATCGGCAAAATGTGATCATCATCTCATCCATCAAACAGGTGTGACCTTTGGCGTCCTGACCATTTTCTGCATCCAGGAGACTGGGGCTACAAAGGAGCCAAAGAGGGACTGCAAAGGTGCGTATGCCGAACGCCACGGGGGATTTTGCGATTTTGACCGGCTTCCTTCTCCTCCTCTGATGGCATCAGTAACTGGGCGTAGAGCAGAGAAAAATCATCCTCTTTGGTGCTTGATTTCTTTTTTAACATGCCTTCTGACCCCAACAGCATTTGTATCAAAGGAGCGTCTTCAGAAATGGATTATCCACAGTGATGGGTACACGGAGTTGAACATTTGGGCTGCTTCATGTTGGGACGGATGCTGATGTTGCGGATGACGACATTTGTGGCCGTGACAGGGAGGACGAGGAGGGTAAGACTGCTGGGATGCAGGTTTTGCATTAACCACTGAAGGTCAGGAATAATATTGGCGACGCTGTTCGTTACTGAGATTCACAGCGGCCCTGACCCAGCGATGGACAGGCCTGACGGTCTGCAAACTGACGATCCGCTGGCACGCGTGTTATCCGCCAGCATGGAAGGGAGCACCTTCTCTCGTACCTCTACCTCCATGTCCTCAGGGCCCCATCTTTGCTTACACTTACACCTGAATTTTGCTCCATGTTCAGAAAATATTAATAAAAAAATTTGCAGAAGATATGAAGAGTTTTGGGAAGTCTTCTTATTAAAGACGGCAAATCACAGCTATTCTCAAATCCTCAAATCAAAACAAAATTGCTGATTCAAGATTTAACTGCAAGTAAGATTATCAAAAAGCTTGAATGACCAAAGTTGAAAAAAAAAAACATGTCTTTTAAAATGTATACGGATATTAAAAAGGTATTTTTGGCACCTTTCAATTCACTGTGGTGACTACAAAAATTGCTGTATTCAAATTTTAACTGCAAAAGTAGATCTATCATGAAACAGATGGCTGGCCTGCGCAAAGTGGAAAAAACAGTATCTGTAATGTTATTCGGATAATCAAAGGTATTTTTGGCACCTATCAATTACCTGTGGTGACTACAAAAATTGCTGTATTCATAATTTAACCTGTAAAGTAGATCTATTCATCAAAGCTGGCCTGCGCCAGAAAGTGAAAAAAAAAAAAAAACACATATTGAATGTATTCGGATAATTAAAATAAAAGGTTTTTTGGCTCTTTCAATTCACCCTGTGGTGACTAACAAAATTGCTGTATTCACATTTTAAGTGCAAGGTGCTCAATGGAACAAGCTGTTAGTGCGCCCAAAGTGAAAAAAACACGTATCTGTAATGTTTATTCGATAATAAAAGGTATTTTTTGGCACCTATCCAATTCACTGTGTGGTAACTACGAAATTGTGGATTCAAATTTAACTGCAAAGTTAGATCTATCCAACAACGCTGCTGCGCCAAAGTGAAAAAAAACACGTATCTGAAATGTATTCGGATATTAATAAAAGGTTATTTTGGCCCTTTCAATTCACCTGTGGTGACTACAAATTGTTGTATTTCCATTTAAAGTGCAAGGTGCCTACAATGAACAAAAGCCTGTAGTGCAGCAAAGTGAAAAAAAAAAAAAAAAAAAAACACGTATCCTGTAATGTATTCGGGATAATAAAAGGTATTTTTGGGCACCTATCAATTAACCCTGTGGTAAACTACACAATTGCTGGTTCAAATTTAACTGCAAGGGTGGCTCTATCAACAGTCTAGACTGGGCCAATGTGCAAAAAAACACGTATCTGGAAATGTATTAGGATTAATAGATGGTATTTTTGGCTCTTTTCTATTCACCTGTGGTGACTCCAAAATTTCTTTTTTCACATTTAAGTGCAAGGTTTGCCTCAATGAACAAAGCTGTAGTGCGCCAAAGTGAAAAAACACGTATCTGTAATGCATCGTTATAAAAAGGTATATTCTTTGGCACCTATCAATTCACCTGTGGTAACTCACATTGCTAGGATTCCAAATTTAACTGCAAAGGTGGCTCTAAATCAACAAAATCTAGACTGGGGCCAAAGTGCAAAAAAACACGTTATCTGTAATGTTTCGGATAAATATAAAAAGGTATTTTTTGGCAACCTTTCAATTCCACCTGTTGGTGACTACAAAATTGGCTGTATTCAAATTTAAGTGGAAAGGTGCCTCAATGAACAAATAAAAAAATAAAGCTGTAGTGCGCCAAAGTGAAAAAAAATAAAACACGTATCTGTAATGTATCGGATAATAAAAGGTATTTTTTGGCCCCCATCTATCAACCTGTGCTGAACTACAAAATTGCTGGATTCTAATTTAACTGCAAAAGTGGCTATATCAACAAGCTGGAAATGGGCAAAAAATTGAAAAAAGGAACACCTATGCTGAAATGTATACTGATAATAAAAGTGGGAGTTTTGACACCTAACAAGGAGACCTGCAGTACTAGAAAAGGATGTGTATCCTAATATAAGTTCAGGCTGGCCCAATTTCAGGAAAATAATTTCAATAGAAAACTGTTATAATAAAAGCTTATTGCTGTGCAATGTCTACACTAAGTCTTGGTGAAACTATATCAGTATTCTTTATGAGATTGTCTGTGTTCGCCCCCGCCCCCCCCCCCCCCGCTCCCATCGGTGACTTTTACAGCGTAGTGCTCCTTTAATAAAATTCTCTACCTAACTACATAAAAATATCTCCAATCATCTGATTAACTAAGTTGTAAGGATCACAGCTAATTCGTAGAGGTTCTCTGGAGAAATAGATTTAATTTCGCTGAGCTGTTTGGACACAGGGCAGAGAGCACTTCTACTGCTATGGAGACGCTGAGGGACATGAGGCTTGAACCAGAGAAGGGCTGTTCTTTGTTAAATCGAGGTCATGTGATTTTTACAGCCAATCGCAACAATACAATCCCAGTCAATGACGTTGCACACACATCTCACCATGCTCTATTCAGTAAGCTGATTTGCTGGCCGCCAAAATGACAGGAAGCGCGATATTAATAGATGATGCACAGATTTTAACCTAAATTATCGCATGATCTAAAAATTTCGATTAACATAAAAACTGTGCCGAATTCAACTTTGTCGATAATAATTGCTCAACACTATCCATAACGCATCCAACATGCAGCTGCGTGTTTGGATGCGTTTTGGTTGCAGCAGGATCTCACCCTATAGTTTATAATAGGGCTCCTGCTGCGTCTTTCGAATCAAGAATTGACATGTATATTCCTAGAATGGATCTGAAAGACACAAGTAAACACACATCGGTGATCACTCGTCTGAACGCCTATGCGTATTTTACATTGAAAGCAATGTAATCACACTGCTTATTGCTAGATGCATGTTTGGGTCCATCTAGATGGACCCAAAAACACATCTAAGAACATATATTCACACGGACTGAACACGCCGTATGAACATAACCTTACAGCTAATCTGAACTTGAAGGGGTTATCCAACTAATAAAAAAAATAAATAACTGTCAAATATAATTAAAAAAACCTATACTCACCTCCCTCTTCCATTTATTATTAATGTATTGTATTGATTCCTATAGTGCCATATTGTATTTTATAGCACTGTTCAGAGGTTGTCATTATTCACATTGCTCCCAGTCTAAATTCCACATTAACCAGCATGTTTTTGGATTGTGGGGAAATCTTTGGTACCTGGCGGAAACCCACACAGAAACACATAAAAAACTTATTCCACGTGATAACCATAGTGAGATTTGAACAAAGGCACCCAGCAATGCAAAGCAAAAGTGCTAAACGCTGACCCACAGTGCTGCCTGGCATGGGACCACTGTAACCAGTCAGCGGCCTCCGCTGTCTTGTGCCATACTATTGGCATCATGGCTCCGATTATCAAGCTGCTGTGCCATAGAGAAGGCACAGGACCACTGAGTCAACTGGCTGATTTGGTGGCTTTCACACAGCGCAGTTTTTGTGCAGTTTTAACTGTGTTCCAATTAAACTGCCTTTATTACTAGCAGCTTCTTTCACTTATTTAAGCTGTTTGGAAAGTGAGTAATCAGTGTGTTTGTATCCACAAGACTTCACACACAGTCATTGATTACTTACTTGAAACACCTTTCTGAACAATTTAGACAACTGAAAGAAGCTTGTTGGTGATAAAGGGAATTTAATTGGAGCGCAGTTAAAACTGCATCAAAACTGCACTGTGTGAAAGAGCCCTTAGAGCGAACTTTTGTTTGCCAAAAATAATCAGAGAACAGGGCACTCGCAGATGTTTCTATAGATCGCGGTGTTCTTGGAGAGATCAGTACAGTTTATTTTGTTATCACGAGTTAGGATTTACATTCTTTTTAAATGCTGGATAACCCATTTAAGGTACATATATCCCTCACTACCTCATTAAACCAAGCACTGGAGGAAAGGCTATTACTGATAAGAGTGAGCGGTGACTAACTGCGGGTAATGATTACATTCTGTATGTATTTAAAACGCACAGTAAAGTACTTAAGGGAACACATCAAACATCATCTGTTCAGATAACAGCAGATTTTTCCCAGATGCCAACATTTAATTTTGCCCGTGAATGATAATTAAGATTATAGAAAAAAATAGAATACATAATATCTTAGATTTACATAGTGTACAGTGTGAGTAGATAATGAACAACAGGGTAGCTCCACAGAGTAATAAAGTCCACTCCTCGAGGGATGACTAATTAAAAATATCTCTCTGTTCCCTGCAGTTGCATGCTTTAAATTGAATCTTATCATGAAATTAATTAATGTAGACATAAAATTAGTTCTTTCCCAACACCACTTTTCAAGCTGTAAGTTGTCATCTTTTGGGTATGTCTCCTGATCACACATATAAAAGTGCGTGTCCACACCATATAAAAAGCACAGTGATAGAATAGCCTTAAAATTAAATGCTGCACATACCTCAGGTAGATGTATTGATTTACCCCGTCTTCTGGTAAATTCACATTAAATTCAGCAGACATGTCAATATGAAAGAGGTCGAGCAAAGTGCATCACCTCATTGCCTTTAAACTGATGGTACAACAACCTAACTACGGCTCTATGCACATCTGCAATGGTTTTCACATTTTCTGTTCCATCATAAAAACAGAAAACCAAAAATAATATAGGTGCTGGATCCGTTACATGAGAGACACCAATGGTGTCCGACAGATCCAACTATAAGAGAGCCTTCTATTATGATCCAGTCATTTTAATGGGAAAAAATAATCTTCTGTTACCTGGAAACTAGAGTCACATGACCTGTGTGGTGGTCACATGATAAGACGCTGCTGGAGGTGGTAATACTAGAGAAGTTCTGCTCCTCCATACACTACTGTTACCTGGATACCAGGGGTCACATGACCTGTGTGGTGGTCACTTGATAAAGACGCTGCTGGAGGTGGTAATACTAGAGAAGTTCTGCTCCCTCCATACTCTACTGTTACCTGGATACCAGGGTCACATGACCTGTGTGGTGGTCACATAAAAAGATGCTGCTGGAGGTATTTAATACTGGAGAGTTCTGCTCCTCCATATATTTACTGTTACCTTGATACCAGAGTCACATGACCTGTGTGGTGTCACATGATAAGACGCTGCTGGAGGTATTAATACTGGAGAAGTTTGCCCTCCATACTACAGTTACCTGGATACCAGGGTCACATGACCTGTGTGGTGGTACATGATAAGACACTGCTGGAGGTAGTAATACTGGAAAAGTTCTGCTCCTCCATACACTACAGTTACCTGGGATACGGGGTCACATGCCTGTGTGGTGGTCACATGATAACGCTGCTGGAGGTAGTAATACTGGAGAAGTTCTGCTCCCCCCTCAAACTGTTACCTGGATACCAGGGGTCACATGACCTGTGTGGTGGTCACATGATAAGACGCTGCTGGAGGTAGTAATCTGGAGACGTTCTGCTCCCCATATACTACTGTTCCCTGATACCAAGTCACATGACCTGTGTGGTGGTCACTGATAAGACGCTGCTGGAGGTAGGTAATACTGGGAAGTTTCTGCTCCTCCATAAAACTACAGTTCCCTGGTTTACCAGGGTCACATGACCTGTGTGGTGGTCACATGATAAGACGCTGCTGGATGTAGTAATACTGGAGAAGTTCTGCTCCTCCATACACTACTGTTACCTGGATACCAGGGGCCACATGACCTGTGTGGTGGTCACATGATAAGACGCTGCTGGAGGTAGTAATACTGGAGAAGTTTGCTCCTCCATACACTACTGTTACCTTGATACCAGAGTCACATGACCAGTGTAATGGTCACAGAAAAGGGACGCTGCTGGAGGTAGTAATATGGAGAAGTTCTGCTCCTCCATACACTACTGTTACTGGATACCAGGGGTCACATGACCTGTGTGGTGGTCACATGATAAGACGCTGCTGGAGGTAGTAATACTGCAGAAATTCTGCTCCTCCATACATTTACTGTTACCTGGATACCAGGGTCACATGACAAGTGTAGTGATCACATGATAAGACGCTGCTGGAGGTAGTAATACTGGAGACGTTCTGCTCCTCCATAACCATACTTGCCAACTTTTGAAAGTGGAAAAATGGGAGTGTGAGGGTTTGGTGGATTCGCTGGACCACCGCAAGCGATGATAGTTAAGCCACGCCAGGGAGCGGAGTCTAAGTAGCCCCGGTATTCACCAGAGCCCGCCCCCAAAGCGGGTTTGCACTTGCTGCGGCGTGAGGCTACCAGGTCGCTACAACTGATGTGACTTGCTTGCGATGGCGGCCGGGGTAATGCGTGGTACAGACGTAATCCAGAAGCGTAGTCGGGGGACAGGCAGGGGGTTTCAGGACGGGCGGCAGAGGTTCGTGGTCAGAGACGGGCAGACGGTCAGGGCAGGCGGCAAACAGGCAACGTCAGGAACCGTAGCGGAAGGGACTGGTACATGGATAATCAGACAGGACTTCCAACACTTCTCAAGACAAGGTATGCACACCAACAATCTGGCAGAGAGTGCTAGGGGTGTATTCCTTATTGTGACAAAGTGACAACAGGTATTTTGCCTGTCTTTGCCACTAAGTGGAGCCGTCCTGGTAGAGACGTGCCACCAAGCCTGGGCTTGGGGGGGGGGAAGCCAATTATTATCTGTCAGCAACACTAAGTTGCTGACAGCTGTATATAGCAATGGCTGTATCCAGCCATTAGGGTTTGGCTTCCCCGGAAAGCTGCAGATGGGTGGGGGGGCTGTTCCGCGTCCCAGGTCTCCAGGTTCCATGTCTGGTTTTTGGCCAGTCTCTGGTTTGGCTATAAAAGCCTGTCTCTCAAGTGATGGGGGGGCGTGGCCTGCTACCGGGAAGTTGGAGCAGCAGAGCTGGAGGGAAGCTCTTGCCCAGTGGCTTGAGAGAAGCCAGGAACCAGTGGAGGCTGGTGACATGAGTGCTGGTGGTACTGGACGCTAGGTCCAGGCCACGGATAGAGAGGTAACACAATATATGTTTAGTTAGTGGCTGGACGGCCAGGGTTTGTTTTGTACGTTTTGGTATACGGTGTATGTTTACTGTGCATGAATAAAAACAGGCTGAAGCCAGAAAGAAGCCTGTGTCGGTGTGCCCATTCGTTTTACCAAAGCGGCAATCCCGTGAGCAAAAGTACCCCCAGGACGGTCCAAGATGGCGTCCGAAGACATGTGAGTTGTCACATATGGTGGAGGATGCGGGCAAATATTGGCAGTAATTGACGCGTGCAGAAAAATGCAGTTTGCATAGGACTGCTGCAGCGAAGTAAAGGCGGGAAGGCCTTACTGTTGGTGCTGGAGTTGAAGGGGACTGTGTGCTCAGTGGAGCGAGGAGGACAAACCCAGGTATACAGTCTGTGCTGTTTTAAAAGGACTGTGTTGCTACCTAAAAATTTGTTTTGTTTTTGGCCATGGAAGAACTTCTTGCCAGCTGGGGGCAATCTATGAAGGAGTCTGAGGAGCTAAACTGCCCCATGAGAAAGGAAAATGAAAAGCTCCAAGCAAAGTTGAAGGCAGACCATGAGGGGTTAAAAGCCATTCTGAACCCAATTCCACAGTCTGAGAAAGGTGGACTCACCTCAATCCAAACAGCCTGCTGGCTGGGAGTCCAGAGGAAAAGTTCAAAAAAAACAGTGCCAAGGATAAACAGCCGAATGGTGCAGCAGGTGCTTACAAGTGACATGTGCTGGAGAGGCTGTCCAGTTGCCAAAAAGGCCCTGGGTTCCAAGTGCCAAGAACCACAGTCGTCCCGAGGCATGGATGTGGTTGTTGCACGGAGCAACCAAACGCAGGAGCCATGTTGGAGGTGCCACAGAGTGGAGAGATGTGCTCTGACTGCCCTCTCAATAAGAGGCCAGAGTGGATACAGCCCCAAGCTCTGGAGTTCCAGGGGGATGCAGCCCCACCCATGGCTGACATGGACGTCAGCAGGAGCGATCCGTTTAACCCCGACATCATACCTGGTAAGACTGCTCCAGTGGGGTTGGTTATGTGTTATGGGACTGTAGGTCATATTCCTGATCTATGTGAGGACTTGGCTGGGCTAAACGGAAGTCTAGATATGCTGCCAAGCCAGAAGAGTCCAGAGAGCAGTGGCAGGACTGTGATAAATGGACTGGTGAAGTCTGATGAACTTAATGGCTATGACCTATATGCAATGGTGTCTGTTGAAAATGCCAGGAATATAGCTAACCTGCCTGTGATCCATAAGCAGGTCACACAGCTTGAGCAGGGGGAGGGGAGCTGGGTCACGAGTTTTGGGTCCCGTTACTGTGTCCCTGTGTGTACAAGCTGCAAACTACAGCAGTAGCAGAGAGCAGCTCAGGTCTTCCCTAGAGGTTTTGGGGGTTTAAAAGTACTGGGAGTATTGGGAGAGGATTGTGGTTTTGTGGTGGATGACCATCTGGAGAAAAAGGGTTAACCCTACATGCCTCAGGTGGAGCTAAAGTGGTTGCCCCTAGCAACATGGTGTCCTCTGCATCTCCCGTTGTGGGAACTGGGGAATATGAGTGCGCTACAGTGGGGGTGTGATGTGTCTGGGGACCAGTTCATAAAGGTGCTACCAGTAACCCAGCAAACAATGTGTACCCGGTAGTAGCCTGCAAGTCGCAAGGTAATGCGGGCCCCGGGAAGGATAGCTCCAGCCTGTGGATGCGTTGTTCCCAGAGAGGAGACTTCATGTTTTAGGGTGCAGGCCTGCAAGTGAAACTGGAGAATCCTGGGGAAAGATTCCTCTCCTACAAGGTGTGAGGAGACTAGGTTAATGAGGGTGTCCTGTGAGGGATAGCCAGCAGTATGTTCTGCTCTTGTTGGTCCCGAGAGATGTTTGCCTGGTTTAATGGGAACTCTGCAAGTGTGTTGCTGATAGAGAAGCAACTTCCCAGGAAGGTGATTGCTCTGCTGCTGTGTGTGAGGGCTCTGCTACCATGTATGAGATTAGGAGTATGGTGTGGTGGTTATTGACCATGGGGAAAAAAACCCTTCTGTGAAGAGTTCTGTTTCAGTGTGGGAATGGACACGACAATGTGTCAGTGCCTCAGTGTAAGGATGATGCTGATTATGCAGAGGAGAATGATGAAAAAACTTGTGCAATGAAAACGTGTGCCAAGGCAGATTTTTGGGGACAGCCCTGATCAGTGTATTACAGAGAAGGGATCTATGATAAAAATCCAGATTGTGACACTGCAGGGAATGAGAATGGTCATGCTGGGACCTGTAGTGAGCTAAGGTAACTTTCTCCAAAGCTTGGGTGTATTTTCAGTAGCTTTTACTGCAGTGGTCATTTAAAGGGTTGCAGTGATGGTAGTGAACTGCTAGACCCAGGAAAAAGAGGGTTTGCTCAGGCGCCAGTGAGGGGGAGGTGAGAGTATTTGGATCCTCAGAAGGTAAAGAGGTTGAGTATTCTCCCTTAGAGACAGTGACAGGGGATGTGCAGGAAACATCTCCACACGTTTTCTGCAGAAGATCCGCTGCTAGAAAGAGCCAATGAGACGTGTGCCACGGGGATTTTGTAAACCAGACATTAATGAAGGGGCCCGTGAGTAAAGTTGAACAGGGTTTAGGAGAGGCGCTTTGTCTGCCAGTCTGATTGGGTAAAACCTGACGTAAGTGATGAGGTTGGCAGTGGGAACCCTTTCAATTACTAGCATGCTTGTTATGGGGGCTTCAGTGAGTCCTAGTGCAGCAGAAGTTGTCACTGAGATAAATCAGGTGACAGCTAGTAGCCAAAAGATGAAGCTTCAGGGTCAGGAGTAATCAGTGAGGGCAGGACCGTGGGATGAAGAGAAGTTGTGGTCTCATGGTAATCCTGCAGTCAAGAGGTGCAGGTTTGGGGGTTAGGGGCGCCCTAGCGGGCCATAGTGGTAGTGACCCTGAGAGGGGGTGATTGTCATTACTGCCTCTGGTGAGGTTGTCAGGAATAGCCCTGTGAATGTCGGCATACGGGCTGAAGGGGGTGAAAATTTTTGCAGAGTGTGCATGGTTACGCCTGGTTGTAAGTGGTATGACCTGTCAGTTGCTCAGTGGGGAGGAGTGCATGGGTGTGAGCCCACAGCTGAGCTGTGCATGGAAAGTGTTATCTCTGCCCCTGAAGATGTAGGGAAAAAAATTGCCCCAAAATAGGAGCTTTGACCCGGAGGGAGCCTGGGTCATGTGGAAAGCCCTACGGGCTTTATCAGAGGGGAGGGATGTGTGACAAAGTGACAACAGGTAGTTGCCTGTCTTTGCCACTAAGTGGAGCCGTCCTGGTGCCACCAAGAGCCTGGGCTTGGTGGGGGGAGCCAATTATTATTGTCAGCAACATAAGTTGCTGGGCAGCTGTAATAGCATGGCTGATATCCAGCCATTATGGGGTTTGGGTTCCGGAACAGCTGCGATGGGTGGGTGGCTGTTCCGCGTCCCAGGTCATCCAGGTTCCATGTCTGGTTTTTGGCCAGTCTCTGGTTTGGCTATAAAAAGCCTGTCTCTCCCAAGTGATCGGGGGCGTGGCTGCTAAACCCGGGAAGTTGGGAGCAGCAGAGCTGGAGGGAAGCTCTTGCCCAGTGGCTTGAGAGAAGCCAGAAACCAGTGGGGCTGGTGACGTGAGTGTGGTGGTACTGGACGCTAGGTCCAGGCCACGGATAGAGAGGTAACACAATATATGTTTAGTTAGTGGCTGGACGGCCCGGGTTTGTTTTGTACGTTTTTGGGATACGGCTGTATGTTTAACCTGGTGCATGAATAAAACAGGCTGAAGCCAGAAAGAAGCCTGTGTCGGTGTGCCATTCGCTTACCAAAGCGGCAATCCCGTGAGCAAAAGTACCCCCAGGACGGTCCAAGATGGCGTCCGAAGACATGTGAGTTGTCACATTATATAGGACCAGTGGCCGGCAATAGACTAATTACGGGCCACTGGCCCTTTAAATCCAGACCAGCCGTCGCACGCGCGCCCTAAGCAGGGGGTAACACGCGCAGCAGCCGGGTCAGGCAGGATCAGCATGCACAGGAGCTTGGACGAGTAAGTGAGCCAGCGCCAGAGACCGGGCAGCAGGGGGATGGTCGCGGGGAGCCGGGCACCCCCTAGTTCTCCCCCTCTTTTTACGGAATTTAGAGAGGGGGTCAGGTGACAGATTAGCCTTAGGTTCCCATGAACGCTCCTCCGGCCTGAACCCCTTCCAGTCAATCAGAAAGAACCGCTTCCCCCTCACTGTCTTCTCCGCCAGCACCTCCTTGACCTCAAAGATGTTATCAGCGTTGGCCACAGGAGAAGGCGAGACAGATCCACAGGAGCAGCGACTCAGCACCACAGGCTTGAGGAGTGAAGCAGCGTTCGGGATACGCAGAGTAGGAGGCAAGCGGAGCTTGTAGGATACCGGGTTCAGTTGCCGAAGAACAACAAAAGGGCCCAAATACCTAGGGCCTAACTTATAACTGCGCACCTTAAAATGAATATATTTGCCGGACAACCAAACCTTATCACCTGGCTTAAATAGGGGCGGAGGTCTACGGTACCTGTCGGCCTGGGCCTTGGTGCCCAGTGTCTACGGAAGGGCCTGTCATGTGGCTTGCCAGAGTGCCTTGATGTCACGCACCTGGGCATCCACAGCAGGAACATGACACGAGGTGGCCAGAGGGAGAGGGCGGGCGGGATGTACCCCCAAACACGACAAAAAGGGAGGCTCCAGCGGATCCAGATCTAGGAATTATATGAAAATTCTGCCCAAGGGAGGAGGTCGGACCAATTATCTTGACGGGCGGATACAAAATGTCGTAGATAGGTACCTAAAACCCCCTCTACCTGCCCATTGGTTTGAGGGTGGTAAGCAGACGAGAAGTCTAGCTGAATCCGCAACTGACCACATAGAGCTCGCCAGAATCTCTAAACAAACTGGACCTCCCTATCCGAGACGACATGCAACGGAAGACCATGTAACCGGAAAATGTGGTGGAAAAAATGCTGGGCCAGCTGAGGAGCAGAGGGTAACCCGGGTAGGGGAACAAAGTGAGCCATCTTCAAGAATCTATCGGTCACTACCCAAATGACCATGTTAGCAGAGGAGGCCGGGAGGTCCGTTACAAAGTCCATGGCTATATGGGACCAAGGTCTTTCTGGCACCAGGAGAGGCTGAAGCAGACCCGTGGGTCTGAGACGAGGGACTTTGTTACGGGTACAGGCCAGGACAAAATCTCTAACATCTTGAGCGAGAGTGGGCCACCAATAGTAGCGAGAGATCATTGTAAAGACTTGTGGAACCCAGGATGGCCCGCTGCTCGAGAGGAATGTCCCCACTTAAGGATTCGAAGCCGCATGGCAGGGCGGACGTAGGTTTTTTCAGGGGGTAGATGTTGAAGATCCACGGGGGCTGCCATGAGGAGATGTTCAGGAGGAATTATGTGCTGCAGAGGCGGCTCAAGGCCCATAGTGTCCGAGGATCTAGAGAGGGCGTCCGGCCTGACGTTCTTTTCGGCTGGCCGAAAGTGAAGGAGGAAATTAAAGCGGGTAAAGAAGAGCGACCACCGGGCTTGTCGAGGATTTAATCGCTGAGCAGACTAGAGATATAGGAGATTTTTGTGTTTGGTGAAGATCTCAAAGGATGGCAAAGGCCCCTCCAGCAAGTGTCGCCATTCTTCTAGGGCTAACTTTATGGCCAGTAGTTCACGATCACCGATTGTGTAATTCTGTTCGGCAGGAGTGAAGGTCTTGAAAAAGAAGACACAAGTACGCAATCTCCCAGAGGAGGACTTTTGAAGGAGGACAGCGCCGGGACCTACTGAGGAGGCGTCCACTTCTAGGGCAAATGACGCTGCGGGGGGCCGGGCGAGACACAACAGGAGCGAACGAATGGCTGGAATGCTGCTAAGCGATCAAAGGGCTTCTTCGGCTGGGAGGCCAGGATTTGGGTTAGCAATCTTCTTTGTAAGGGCCACCAGTGGGGCCCCCAGCGTGGGAATTGCGGGACAAACTGCCTGTAATACTTTGCGAACCCCAAAAAGCGCTGGATGGACCGGAGACCCACCGGTCGGGGCCACTGCAAGACCGCTGAAAGCTTAGAGGGATCCATCTGGAGACCTTGATCCGAAACTATGTACCCTAGGGAAAGGGGAACGAGGTGCGTTCAAAAAAGGCATTTCTCCATTTGGCATATAGCTGGTGGGTACGGAGACGTTCCCGAGCCACCTGGCAGGCGTGGTGGCGGTGAGTCTCTAGATCTGGGAGAGAAGATTAAATGTTTCCAGATAGACAATGACACGTCGTAGAGAAGGTCGCGGAAGATCTCGTTGACAAAGTTCTGGAACACTGCCGGAGCATTGCAGAGGCCGAATGGCATGACGAGATATTCGAAGTGGCCATCTCGGGTATTAAAGGCCGTCTTCCATTCGTCGCCTTCCCGGATACGAATCAAGTTGTATGCTCCACGTAGATCCAACATGAAAAAATTTTTTGCGCCACACAGGCGATCAAACCGTTCCGAGATCAGAGGCAGGGGGTATCGATTTTTTTATGGTGATTTTATTGAGACCCTGATAATCGATACAGGGCCGGAGAGTTCCATCTTTCTTTTCGACAAAGAAGAATCCGGTCCCCGCAGGCGAAGAGGATTTGCGTATGAAGCATTTACGGAGATTCTCCGGAATATAATCCGACATCGCCTTGGTCTCCGGGACAGAAAGAGGGTAAACTCTGCCTCGGGGAGGAGTAGTACCGGGTTGCAGGTCAATAGGACAGTCGAATGGCCGGTGCGGAGGAGGGGTTTCGGCCTGTCTTTCGGAAAAGACGTCGGTTAGATCCTGGTAAGGAGTGGGCAGACCCTGCAGAGGCTTCGTAGGCTTTACAGAGGTGGACCGTAGAGCAGGATGGAGTACAGAAAAGCATCGCAAGTGGCACGCGGGGCCGCAATGGATAATCTCGCCTGTGTTCCAATCTAGGGTCGGAGCATGCTCTTGCAACCAAGGAAGGCCCAGGAGGATTTCAGAAGAGGAGCGAGGCAGAACGAGAAATTTCAGAGTCTCCTTGTGTAGAGCGCCTATATGCAAGGTGAGGGGCGCAGTGCAGAACCGAATAGCATCCTTGAGGCATTCGCCACTGACAGAGGAGACGAACAAGGGTTTTTTGCAGAGGGGTCACCGGGAGATGAAACTTGGACACCAGCGCGTGGCTGATAAAATTTCCAGCGGACCCCGAATCAAGGAAGGCGGTGGCTTTAAAGGTGCTGTCCGGCGAAATTCCACAGAGTACGGGAATGGTCAGACGGGGAGAGGCCGCACTGACACCTAGGGATGTCTCTCCTGTGAGCCTTAGGTGTGAAAGTTTCCCGGGCGCACCGGACAGTCCCCAATGAAGTGGCCAGAACCACCACAGTAGAAACATAGCTGCCTCTGATGATGCTGTGAGCGTTCCTCCTGGGTCAAGTGAGCCCTTTCGACCTGCATGGGTTCGTCCTCAGGAACCATTGGCGGAGGAAGTGGAGATCGCTGAAAAATGGGAGCCAGACGAGGTAGCCGGCATGGTCGGGTGACCTCCCGTTGGAGGCGGAGCTCTTGTTGTCTCTCGGCAAACTGTATGTCGATTCGGGTGGCCAACCGAATCAGTTCGTCCAGAGTGGATGGCAAGTCCCGACCACCGAGCTCGTCTTTAATGCGCCCAGAGAGGCCTTGCCAGTGGGTTGCCACCAACGCCTCATTGTTCCAGTCCAGTTCTGAGGCTAGGGTGTGGGACTGCACGGAGTACTGACCCACAGTGGAGTCGCCCTGACGGAGACGGAGCAGAGCTGCGGCAGCAGAGGAGGTGCGGCCAGGTTCCTCGAAGACGGTGCGGAACCCTGGAGAAAGGCTTGCCGATTTGCCGTCAACAGATCTCCTCGGTCCCATAGCGGAGTGGCCCTGGCCAAGGCTGCCCCCGATAAGAGGCTAATTATGAAGGCCACCTTAGCCCGCTCGGTAGGGAATTGATGCCCCAACATCTCAATGTGGATGGAGCATTGAGTGATGAAGCTTCGGCACTTCTTGGGGTCTCCATCATATCGTGAGGGGAGCGGCAGATGCAGAGAAGGTTCTGTAAACAAGCAAATAATGTCAGCTCACCTATTTTGTTAAATGGTCCGCACGTGTCCGTCCAAGCAAGAGTTTGAGCATATAGAGTGATGAAGCTTCCGGCCACTTCTTTGGTCTCCATCATATCGTGAGGGGAGCGGCAGATGCAGAGAAGGTTCTGTGCAGGAGCAGGTAGAGCCATGGCTGCAGGAGCAACTGGTGATGGCGTGGCGGCAGCAGTTGGTCAACACACTGGCTCTGCTGGGCGACGGCCGTCCTGACGTCCCAGAGCTCGGGCAAAGGTACCCTGGCGGAATCCATGGCCAGATTGTACTGTGAGGGTTTGGTGGATTCGCTGGACCACCGCAAGCGATGGTAGTGCCCCCTATAGCCACGAGCTGGTCAACACACTGGCTCTGCTGGGCGACGGCCGTCTTGACGTCCCGGAGCTCGGGCAAAGGTACCCTGGTGGAATCCATGGCCAGATTGTACTGTGAGGGTTTGGTGGATTCGCTGGACCACCGCAAGCGATGGTAGTGCCCCCTATAGCCAGAGTAGCGTCCTGACGCTACTCCGGCGCCGCGGTCATTTAAAGAAACCCCACTGCCTGCTGGCGGCAGGAGGTTCGACACTTCTGCCGGGGTGGAGGGGGGGGGAGACCCCCAAAAGTGGGAGAGTTGTCATGTATGCCATAAACTACTGTTACTTGGATACCAGGGTCACATGACAAGACGCTGCTGGAGGTGGTAATACTGGAGAAGTTCTGCTCCTCCATACACTACTGTTACCTTGATACCAGTGATCCCATGATGAGATGCTGCTGGAGGTGGTAAGACATCATAATATAGACAATCAAATATAAAAAAATGACATGGAAAATAAATTTTAAAAAAATCACTAAACATTATTAAAATAAATGTGCTACATAAAAACATGAATTAAACTACAGGTTATTTTCTGATGAAATATTCCTTGTAGAAATTCTGCCAGGACATCGGACATAAGTATTTCTGTTCCAGCCCAGTAGGCTACTGTACTCTATCAATTTATAAAATTAAAACAGTGCTGTAGCTCTCGTAGTGACCCTATAGCCAGGTAGATGCCCCCTTACAGCTAAGTAGATGCCCCTATAGCCAGGTAGATGCCCTTACAGCCAGGTAGATGCCCTATAGCCAGGTAGTTGCCCCTATAGCCAGGATGCCCCCTTACAGCCAGGTAGATGCCCCTATAGCCGGGTAGATGCTCCCTTACAGCCAGGTAGATGCCCCTATAGCCAGGTAGATGCCCCCAAACAGCTAGGTAGATGCTCTTACAGCCAGGTAGTGCCCCCAATAGCCAGATAGATGCCCCCTAATAGCCAGGTAGATGCCCCTATAGCCAGGTAGATGCCCTTATAGCCAGGTAGATGCCCCCTTACAGCCATGTAGATGCCCCTGTAGCCAGGTAGATGTCCCCTTACAGCCAGGTAGTGCCCTCAATTGCCAGGTAGATACCCCTTTACAGCCATATAATGCCCCCAATAGCCAGGTAGATGCCCCCTTCTAGCCAGGTAGCAGCTAATGATGATAAAATAAAAAAAGTACTAACCTCACCACTGTCCCCATCTGGGAGCTGCTGAGAAATGTAAGCGGCATGACATCATTACGCTGCTTACACTGTCGCGCAGCTCCCAGGGATCTCCTCGGCGGCAGAGCGCCGGCTTAGGACATCCCAGCGTCACAAGGGGCGTGGTGAAAGCCATGTGCCCCCTGTGATGCTGATACATACAGGGGAGAAGGCAGGACGGTAATGATCCGTCCTGCCTCCTCCCCTGTAGCAGCAGCTTCACAGCGAGTGTGTGTAGCTGCTGACTGCCTCTGCGCGGCTGTCTTACAACAGCCGTGCAGATTCAGAGGCCGATCCCCGGGCGGGTGAGGCAGGCGTTTGGGCGGCCGCGGCGCCCCCCTTAGGTGAGAGGAGCCTCGGCGCCCCGGGCGATCGCCGCCTCACCTGCCCCTAGGAACGGCCCTGGGTGGGGGGCCCCATGCTGCACCCAATTGTTGGAGGGATCAAGGCTTCATGGCGGTAATAAGCAAAGAAAACAACTACACATGAAAGACAAGACTGAGAGACACTGACACACTGGAACTGACTGATACACTAAAATTTCTAAACACTTACTAAGACGCTAAAACGGACTGACAAACACTTACTTACACACTGGAACTGCCAACACTTACTGACACACTGAAACTGAATTAGCAACTCTTAGGACCCATCCCCACGGCACTGGTTTTCGGTCGGATTTACAGATGGTTTTCGGACAGTCAACCTTTTACATAGACTAAAACAGAAAATCCGTGCAGTAGTTCACACGACACGGATTTTTCATCGGACGATTTTCTTACACCGCTGGCGTAACAAAGAACTTAGAACATGTTCATTCTGCTGCCTGGTTTATAGGTGGAACATGTGAATGTGAAGGGGGTGTCTTGAATTCTTAAACCTCAGACAAAAGCCACCCCCTACGTGCCAAAAAAGGACAAAATACTGTGTGAATGCAGCCTTACTGACACACTGGAACTGTCTGACTAATTATTACTGACATACTAAAACTGACTTACTAACTCTTACAGATGGCTGCGAGATAAGACGCAGATTTACTGACCCCTCCGTCATGCCTCACAAGTTTCCAGATAGTTGATGTCTTGACCTGTTGTAAATGACTTCTCTGCTTATATTGCTTTTTGTTATTTTTAAGAATTCTAAGATCCTTTGAAGGTCCATGTCTTTTGTGTATAAAAAGTCTGTGAATTTTCAATTTTTTGTACAACATCTTGTCTGAAGAAGGGAGCTAGTTCTCTCGAAAGCTCACCATCAAATATACTCAGTTAGCCTGAAAAAGGTATCGCCTGATTTCTTCACTCTTCTACTACTTTCTATGGCTAACACGGTACAACATTATACTACTAACTCTTAGAGACACACTGAAATTGAGCAACTCTTACTGACACACTGAAACTGAATGAGCAACTTGTACCGACTCACCTACTCTATGTTCATACAACGTATTTTCTGCAGTGAAATAAGCCTGTATGTTTCAGGAGAAATGCGCGTGTTGGGAGTTTTTTTTCTTGCAGGCTTTCTCCATTTGGTGGGTCTTTTGGTTCATTTTTTACAGCTCATTTTCATTAGTTTTTTTTCAGTACAGTAAACTTAATTGCACTCAATGCTCTTCCGGTTCTCAAGTCCCATTTTTTGGGCAGTGTGTAATGTGGCAAACAGTGAACAAAAAAGCGCAGCTGAGGGCCTGATGTGCACTAATTCCCATTTCTTTCTGCATGCATTTCGATGCGTAATCGCAAAAAAACATGAATTTTGCAAGTAAATAAACCGCTGTGCAAACTTTGCCTTACTGCCGCACTGACTGACCGCTTATTACTGACAAATGGATTGACCAACACTTACTGATTGACCAACAGTCGTTGACATAATGACCAACTCCTACTCACTGACCAGCTATTGCTTGACACACTGATGTCATATAGATTTAAGAAAAAAAAAAATCTGATCTGGGGCCAGGCTGGGTATAAAATAGGGAAAAAAAAAGCAGATTCATAATAGGGTCCGTCCACATGGGAAGGGTTTTCAGTCAGTTTTTCTGACTGTTTTCATATGTGAAAACGGTCAACCATCCCCATGGACTTTACTAGAAAATCTGCCCAGTAGTCTACACTGCATGGTTTTCTACTGGGCGGATTTTCACATCGCCAGAGTTCTGAAAAACTCGGAACATGCACAATATTCTGCCCGGGTTTTACAAAACTCTTGTAAAAACACTAAAAAGCATTTTTTGGGGAAAAACCTTCAGTGGCCATTTGTTAGTTTGAAGTTAATATGCACATATAAAACACACCACAGACGCCGCTGTTTTATCTGTAGCGCAGCACACTGTACGTGGAGCCTTTCATTCAGGCCGTTTGTGTTCTTTTTCTTCCCATAAACCTCTATTTTTTTTGCACCAAAAAAGGATTGTGTGCATTATTGTTGTGTTTTTTAATGCGATTTTACACATAGCGTTTCAAGAGGTGGATCACACGATTTATGATGTGAAAAATGCACCAGAAAGAAAGGATCAAAAAAAATGCATGAAAAACATATGAAGCCTAGAAAACAAAGCATGCAGTGAGAACATGCAAGCGGTTTTATTTGGCCAAGAAAAGCTATGAAAGGGGGCTTAGAACAAGAAGAACAGTCTGGGAATTGGCAATAGTGACAAAGAAGGGAATGTTAAATACATAAGTAAAGAAAGATGAAAAACCACCAACTGGGGTAGTAAGGAAATGCAGGTAGTTTATTTTGGTTGTATACACACCACTCGCAAAAAGTTAGGGATATATATGGAAAACATAAAAATTTCCCACTCCAGTAATTTTTTATCCTAAAAGTCGTATCATGCGATGGTGATTTTATCTCAAATAATTTAATGAAACAAAAGCCAACAGTGCAGGGTCTACACCATCACAAATGTCAGTCACCATAACTTGTCATGTGACCATGAGCATCAATTACAGCTTAACAACGACATCTCCTGCTGTACGCAAGTCCAGTTATTGACTGCTGAGGCATGGCATCTCACTCTTATTGAAGGGCGCCCTCAGGTCATGGAGGTTCAGGGGTATAGAGTTACCAGCTCCTACATGGCGTCATAGCTGATCCCACAGGTTTTCTAGAGGGTTCAGGTCTGGAGAAAGTGCAGCCGCTACCTTTGAGGTCCCCCAGTCTCCAACAGCTGTTCCCTAATGATGCGACCTCGATGAGCTGGAGCATTGTCATCCATGAAGAGGAGATAAGCCCTGTGTTGTTCATGCAGAGGCACAATGACTGAATGATGTTATTTAAGTAGTATAGGCCATCACTGCACCATTCCCAAAGTGTAGGGCAGTTCTGTATGGACTAGATGCACCTGTCCACACTAATACCACCACCACCAAAGGCTCGTCTGTGGCTGATGCATAGCGCTCTCCTTGACGGCTCCAGCATTGTTAGCGGTCATCATTCCTGGTTAGTATGAATCAACTTTCAACACTGAACAGCCTGAGAAGCACTGGTCCCTCATCCAGAGTAGATGCTCCCCGGCCCATGCTAGACGGTGATGCTTGTGGTCAGGTACCCTGCCGGTCGTCTAGTACGCAGACCACACTTATGTAAATGGTTACGAGTGTTCTGATGTGACACTTAGGTGTCTATAATCTCCCTTAAACGTGCCTGGAGTTGTGCGGCATTCATCATCTGGTTCTGCAGGGCATTGATTACAATGAAGCAGTCATCAGTGTGTGATGGAGCCAAAGGACATCCACTTCTTTGCCTTTCTGTGACTCTTCCAGTCTCTCTTTATCGCTGACGACACTCTTTGACACTCTGAGCTCAGTGGCCACTTCTGTCTGAGAGCATCCTGCTTGAAGCCTCATAATAGCGTGGTACTGTTGATCATTTGAAAGGTGTTGTCTTGGTCTCATGATGTAAAAATGTGAACAGCATTATGAGGAGGACTGTTTAAATCCCAATTCAAATTGATCCCCTATTGGGCGATTCAGAGATCAAACAGCTGTTGGGAATTTTGCCATTAAGCTCCCAAGTTGTGCAAAAAGTACTGAAACCTTGAACAGTTGGACATGTGCATTCTGAAAGGAAGAGATGGGAGCATTTAGTTCATTAAAAAAATGTTCAAGAAATGTTATGTTCATCCTCAAATTTCAACCAAAAGTCAAATATCCCTAACTGTTTATAAGATATATATATATATATGATTTAGATAAATTGGGCACGGCTGTGATGCAGACAAAAGAAGAGATGTATCAAAACTACTACAAAAGGAGAGTGGGGTAGTCCCTATACAGTGACTTATATGATCTAATTCTCTCGTGAAAACAAAAAAAAAAACACCCCTGATTGCTTTTATATACATGAGGAGCCCACCAAATAAATGAACCTGATGGGATTTTTTTGTTTTGCTGTTAGTGATAGGAGTGAATAGATGACATAAGATACAGTATGTTATAAAGTTGCATATTGCGGTGCCTTACATTTGCCAATTTGCCATATAATGTTTTTTCAGAGATTTTGAAATGTGTTCCACAAACATGTGGTGTGAACAGAATCTTAGGGGTTTACCGCACCTATCTGGGGAAATACCACAAAAGTCTTGGTATAGAATGAAGAGGTGATTGCACTCAACTCTCCATTCAGTTCTATGGGAGTTTCGATTACAGCCAAACACACCGACCCTCCGTTCTGTACTGATACTTTCAGGGGGTCCGTTCCCCAGATAGAGGGGTGTTCTCACCCTGCATATTGATCACATATGAATAGGATATTCCATTAAAGTGTGATTGGTTCAGGTCTTACCTCTGGGACCTGTAGCTGTCACACTTTGATCACATATTGATAGGATATTCCATTAAAGTGCATGGTTAGAACACCCTTTTATACCACCGCTGATCACTATGCAGCCCCCTTCAGTATAAATAGCATTGCTGCCACCCCATGCCATGCAGAGCTCCTCACTCCGCTTCTTTGATGACCCATATGACAGGGAAGGAGAAAGCACAATAACAACCTGGGAAAGAAAAAGGAGGAGCAAAAACAGACATGAGACCAAACTTTCTCATTAATTTCTGCCTTATGGGATCCTAGTAAGTGCATAGCTCCATTATTGAGACTAGAGGTGCTATATTTATCGGGTATCATCTAGTTCCTTCCAGTCACACTGATAAGGGGTAATGATTGCTGACTTTGGCAACATGAACAACAGGTTGTGTCAGTACTGGCAGTGCAGGATTCATCATTCATAGTAATAGGTCTAAATCTCTATCTGATGTGTCCTATAAGTCTGTAATATGTCGTAACTCTGCAACGCCCCAATTATACCCTGTTTCGTGGCTCACTGCTGGTTTACATCTCAATAATAGGAAAATAATATTCAAACCTTCATGCAGCGTAGCTGTAGACTTTAACTGAATGCCATGTATTTGTGTCTTATATGATACTTTAGTTTACATATGATACTTTGATGATGATTCACCAACGAAAGGTCCACATGCAGAGTGGCACATTGCAGTTGGCACATTCTCGGTAGTTTTTAAATCTCAAAGCCATACTCCTAACCTTGTGTGGCAATGCAGAGAATGCCTTAGCAGTAGTTTTGGCAGGACGTATTATGCAGAGGCTCCTGAAGCCAAAGAGGAGATGGACCTGCATAAAAGGAGCCGAAAGGAGAAATGGGTAGAGAAGTGGTGACTGGTCTGGGGTTTGAATTTTATGGTGTGGAACAATTTTGGGGTCTCATCTAGATTAAAGGAGTCATCCAGACTTTATAGAAATGTGACAATCCCCTCTCTCTGTACTGTCTTGGGGGAGTAAGGGGTTAGTAGGCCAAGCTGACGATGGTAGCGTTATGGTCTGGGGAATGTTTTTGTGGCGTCCATTAAGGAAGGCACTCTCACTGATTTGGGTATGACTCCATCCTTGCAGATCACATAGACCCTTTTAAAATGTGTGCCAAGGATCACAAACACACTCATGTCGGACTTCCACACTCCGGCCGCTGTGCCGGCAGCTAATCACCTCTCCTTGCTCCCATCCGCTGCCCATGACCTGAGCGCATGTACTTCCTCCTTAGGGCGCGTGCTTGGTCTCTGCGGTTAAAAAGGCTAGCGCATTCTGTGATGTCCAATGGCTGGCCACCTGCCCCTTCATAAAGAACTTCCTCCCTGCAACCTGCACCAGATTGTTGGTGTTCCTGCCTTCAGTATTCTGCTTTGTTACCTGTGTATTGCGTTCCTCGTTCTGACATCCTGCAATTGGGCGTCTGACTACTTTTGCCTGCCACCTGCCCTGACCTCTGCTTGTGATCTGACTATGCCTCTGCCTGCTCTCTCTGTACCAAATTTGGCACTTTGGCTGTCACCACGAGCAGCCACCTCAGAGGTAGCGACCAGAGCAGTGGGCTGGGGGGCTCCCTAAACTTCACCCTCTGGCGTGATCTGGGTCACCTCTCGTAGTGACCCAGTGGATCCACACCTGTAGCCGTTACAGACCCATACATGCAGATTATCTTTCCTTTGTCAGATGGGATCTTCCAGCAAGACAATTCAACATGTCACAAAGCCAGCTAGAAATGTCCAATATTTGTTGGAAGAACAGGACCAAGACTTCCAAGTACTACCCTGACCCTCTAATTCCCCAGACTTGAACCCCCTCTGTGGAACCACCTGGCTCATCGTGTTTGCACTATGGATCTTCCCCCATGCATCCTCCAGCATCTGTGGGACCACCTGGATCATCGTGTTTGCACTATGGATCTTCCCCCATGCATCCTCCAGCATCTGTGGGACCACCTGGATCATCGTGTTTGCACTATGGATCTTCCCCAATGCATCCTCCAGGATCTGTGGAAACACCAGGATCATCATGTTTGCACTATGGATCTTCCCCCATGCATCCTCCAGGATCTGTGGGACCACCCGGATCATCGTGTTTGCACTATATGTCTTCCCCCATGCATCCTCCAACATCTGTGGGACCACCTGAATCATCGTGTTTGCACTATGTATCTTCCCCCATGCATCCTCCAGCATCTGTGGAACCACCTGGAGCATCGTGTTTGCACTATGGATCTTCCCCCATGCATCCTCCAGCACCTGTGGGACCACCTGGATCATCGTGTTTACACTATGGATCTTCCCCCATGCATCTTCAAGCATCTGTGGGACCACCTGGGTCATCGTGTTTGCTCAATGGATCTTCTCCCATGCATCCTCCCGGATCTGTGGGACCACCTGGATCATCATGTTTGCACTATATATCTTCCCAAATGCATCCTCCAGCATCTGTGGGACCACCTGGATCATCGTGTTTGTACTATGGATCTTCCCAAATGCATCCTCCAGCATCTGTGGGACCACCTGGATCCTCGTGTTTGCACTATGTATCTTCCCAAATGCATCCTCCAGCATCTGTGGGACCACCTGCATCATCGTGTTTGCACTATGGATCTTCCCCCATGCAACGTCAAGCATCTGTGGGACCACCTGGATAATCATGTTTGCACTATTGATCTTCTCCCATGCAACCACCAGCATCTGTGGGACCACCTGGATCATGGTGGTTGCTCTATGTGTATTCCCGCATGCATCCTCCAGCATCTGTGGGACCACCTGGATCATCATGTTTGCACAATGTATCTTCCCAAATGCATCCTCCAGCATCTGTGGGACCACCTGGATCATCGGGTTGGCACAAGGGATCTTCTCCCCTTCATCCTCCAGCACCTGTGGGACCACCTGGATCAACGTCTTTACACTATGGATCTTCCCCCATGCATCTTCAAGCATCTGTGGGACCACCTGGATTATCGTGTTTGCACTATGGATCTTCTCCCATGCATCCTCCAGCATCTGTGGGACCACCTGGATCATCGTGTTTGCACTATCTGTCTTTCCCCATGCATCCTCCAGCATATTTGGGACCACCTGGATCATCATGTTTGCACTATATATCTTCCCAAATGCATCCTACAGCATCTGTGGGACCACCTGCATCATCGTGTTTGCACTATGGATCTTCCCCATGCATCCTCCAGGATCTGTGGGACCACCTGGATCATCATGTTTGCACTATATATCTTCCCAAATGCATCCTCCAGCATCTGTGGGACCACCTGGATCATCGTGTTTGCACAATGGATCTTCTCCCATGCATCCTCCAGGATCTGTGGGACCACCTGGATCAACGTATTTACACTATGGATCTTCCCCCATGCATCTTCAAGCATCTGTGGGACCACCTGGATCATCGTGTTTGCACTATGGATCTTCTCCCTTGCATACTCCAGGATCTGTGGGACCACCTGGATCATCGTGTTTGCACCATTTTTCTTCCCCCATGCATCCTCCAGCATATTTGGGTCCACCTGGATCATCCTGTTTGCACTATATATCTTCCCAAATGCATCCTCCAGCACCTGTGGGACCACCTGGATCATCGTGTTTACACTATGGATCTTCCCCCATGCATCTTCAAGCATCTGTGGGACCACCTGGGTCATCGTGTTTGCTCAATGGATCTTCTCCCATGCATCCTCCCGGATCTGTGGGACCACCTGGATCATCATGTTTGCACTATATATCTTCCCAAATGCATCCTCCAGCATCTGTGGGACCAACTGGATCATCGTGTTTGTACTATGGATCTTCCCAAATGCATCCTCCAGCATCTGTGGGACCACCTGCATCATCGTGTTTGCACTATGTATCTTCCCAAATGCATCCTCCAGCATCTGTGGGACCACCTGCATCATCGTGTTTGCACTATGGATCTTCCCCCATGCATCTTCAAGCATCTGTGGGACCACCTGGATTATCGTGTTTGCACTATGGATCTTCTCCCATGCATCCTCCAGCATCTGTGGGACCACCTGCATCATGGTGTTTGCACTATGTATCTTCCCGCATGCATCCTCCAGCATCTGTGGGACCACCTGGATCATCATGTTTGCACTATATGTCTTCACCCATGCATCCTCCAGCATATTTGGGACCACCTGGATCATCATGTTTGCACTATGTATCTTCCCAAATGCATCCTCCAGCATCTGTGGGACCACCTGGATCATCGTGTTTGCACAATGGTCTTCTCCCATGCATCCTCCAGCACCTGTGGGACCACCTGGATCAACGTATTTACACTATGGATCTTCCCCCATGCATCTTCAAGCATCTGTGGGACCACCTGGATCATCGTGCTTGCACTATGGATCTTCTCCCATGCATCCTCCAGCATCTGTGGGACCACCTGGATCATCGTGTTTGCACTATATGTCTTCCCCCATGCATCCTCCAGCATATTTGGGACCACCTGGATCATCATGTTTGCACTATATATCTTCCCAAATGCATCCTCCAGCATCTGTGGGACCACCTGCATCATCGTGTTTGCACTATGGATCTTCCCCATGCATCCTCCAGGATCTGTGGGACCACCTGGATCATCATGTTTGCACTATATATCTTCCCAAATGCATCCTCCAGCATCTGTGGGACCACCTGGATCATCGTGTTTGCTCAATGGATCTTCTCCCATGCATCCTCCAGCACCTGTGGGACCACCTGGATCAACGTATTTACACTATGGATCTTCCCAAATGCATCTTCCAGCATCTGTGGGACCACCTGGATCATCGTGTTTGGACTATGTATCTTCACAAATGCATCCTCCAGCATATGTGGGACCACCTGGATCATCGTGTTTGCACTATGGATCTTCCCAAATGCATCCTCCAGCATCTGTGGGACCACCTGGATCATCGTGTTTGCACTATGGATCTTCCCAAATGCATCCTCCAGCATCTGTGGGACCACCTGGATCATCGTGTTTGCACTATGGATCTTCCCAAATGCATCCTCCACCATCTGTAGGACCACCTGGATCATCATGTTTGCACTATATGTCTTCCCCCATGCATTCTCCAGCATATTTGGGACCACCTGGATCATCGTGTTTGCACTATGGATCTTCCCAAATGCATCCTCCAGGATCTGTGGGACCACCTGCATCATCGTGTTTGCACTATGGATCTTCCCCCATGCATCCTCCAGCATCTGTGGGACCACCTGGATCATCGTGTTTGCACTATGTATCTTCCCAAATGCATCCTCCAGCATCTGTGGGACCACCTGGATCATCGTGTTTGTACTATGGATCTTCCCCATGCATCCTCCAGCATATTTGGGACCACCTGGATCATCATGTTTGCACTATATATCTTCCAAAATGCATCCTCCAGCATCTGTGGGACCACCTGGATCATCGTGTTTGCACTATGGATCTTCCCCCATGCATCCTCCAGCATCTGTGGCACCACTTGAATCATCGTGTTTGTACTATGTATCTTCCCAAATGCATCCTCCAGCATCTGTGGGACCACCTGGATCATCGTGTTTGCACTATGGATCTTCCTCCCTGCATCCTCCAGCATCTGTGGGACCACCTGGATCATCGTATTTACACTATGGATCTTCTCCCATGCATCCTCCAGCATCTGTGGGACCACCTGTATCATCGTGTTTGCACTATATATCTTCCCCCATGCATCCTCCAGAATATGTGGGACCACCTGGATCAGCGTGTTTGCACTATGGATCTTCCCAAATGCATCCTCCAGCATCTGTGGGACCACCCGGATCATCGTGTTTGCACTATGGATCTTCCCCCATGCATCCTCCAGCATCTGTGGGACCACCTGCATCATCGTGTTTGCACTATGGATCTTCACAAAAACAACTACAGGTATAACACCTAGAATGGAAGTACATAAAACATAACTTTTAATTGAAAAAGATAAAACCTGAAAAGGAAAAGAACCCTCAAAAAATACCCTATCACAGAAACTAACTACCTCAAAAATGGGGAAGTCGCCCCAATAAGGGCGCCCCCACACTGGAACCTAAACTGCCCCTGTCCCTGGCTACATCTACGTGCAAAAAAACACATGTACAACAAATAAAGTGCATAAACTAAAAAAGTGCTGTGATCAAAAAACCAATAAAACAGACAATATACGTTGATGTTCCAAAATACTGAAAATGGATAATGCGTTACAAAAAGATAATAAGTAACGCATAAGTATTCTAAATATTCCAACGCGTTTCCCCCCTAGATTCTGGGGTTCATCAGGGAATAGAATTGCACTAGATAATAACAATGCGGAACAACTAAAAAAGAGAACAGGATGTAGACAATAGATTGAACTCACGTCCCTTAATGTTGATAAACAGGGCTAGTAAGATGAGAGACGGGGTCCAGGATGAAACATGTACGGATCCCCGCTATCTGGTTACTGAGACAGGTCCAGGCAATAACAAATTCAGTAAATCGCAAGCCATACATATAACAAGGTAAGTTAAAACAAATTGGTATCAGCTGTTGGCTCATTTACCTCCCCCGGAGCTCTGTATGCAGACGCCAAAAGCCACATGTATCGGAGTTATTGAAACTACAAGATCCGGCATGCAGTGCCGGAAGTTACCTGGCGCATGCGCAATAGCGGGAGGAAGAGACATATGGTTCAATGGACTACATTGACCATAATGCAATGCCGCTACCTTCCGGCGCATGCGCAATAGTGCCTGGGTCACACATTGGCAACTACAAGATCACAAAGAAGCCAAGGATAATGTAAGCCTAGATAGATATACGTTGTGGCAATACAGAAGCGCTTAGATTGTATACTATAACTTACAAGGAAAAGCCAATGGAGCCATGTACTTAGATACAAATATATAATTATATACTTATAGTGAGCCGTATAAAGGGCCCAACGCTCAGGATACAACAGAGTATTACACACTCATATATATATATATATATGCAAATGTCATAAGATATAAACATACCAAATATGGCTTGTTATACTGAACTTGATTCAGTGAATCAGAAGTAAATTGAGGATTTGTTACAACCTATAGAGGGCGCAGTGAGCTTTCCAGCTCCTTTCCCATAATGCCTTGTGATATGCAGATGCTGAGTAGTGGGCTAAATGGCAAAACAAAACACTACACACCTTTAAATGGTTGCTTTTCCATAAGGAGAGATGTTCCCCTCCTCATACCACTCATTGCCTCCCACAGTTTAAGCCAATATCGCTCTGCTCTACACTGATGAGGGGCAAAACCCCGAAACGCGTTGTAGATGAGCAAAAATTGGCTTGACAATTATTCCTTTTTGCTTCTCAAAGAATTCAGTGAATCAGAAGTAAAATTTAGGATTTGTTACAACCTATAGAGGGCGCAGTGAGCTTTCCCGCTCCTTTCCCATAATGCCTTGTGATATGCAGATGTGAGTAGTGGGCTAAAAGGCAAAACAAAACACTACACACCTTAACTGGTGCTCTCCATTTAAAGGGGAATGTTCCCCTCCTCATACCACTTTATTGCCTCCCACCAGTCAAGCCAATATCGCTCCCGCTCTACATGATGAGGGGCAAAACCCCGAAACGCGTATGTAGATGAGCAATATTGGCTTGACAATTATTCCTTTTTGCTTCTCAAAGATTCAGTGAATCAGAAGTAAAAATTGAGTAATTGTTACAACCTATAGAGGGCGCAGTGAGCTTTCCAGCTCCTTTCCCATAATGCCTTGTGATATGCAGATGCTGAGTAGTGGGCTAAAAGGCAAAACAAAACACTACACACCTTAACTGGGGCTCTCCATAAGGAGAGATGTTCCCCTCCTCATACCCACTCATTGCCTCCCACCCGTCAAGCCAATATCGCTCTGCTCTACACTGATGGGGCAAAACCCCGAAACGCGTTTTTGTAGATGAGCAATATGGCTTGACAATTATTCCTTTTTTCTTCTCAAAGATTTTAGTGAATCAGAAGTAAATTGAGGATTTGTTACAATATAGAGGGCGCAGTGAGCTTTCCAGCTCCTTTCCCATAATGCCTTTGGAATGCAGATGCTTTTAGTAGTGGCTAAAAGGGAAAAACAAAACACTACACACCCTTTAAATGGTGCTCTCCATAAGGAGAGATGTTCCCCTCCTCATACCCACTCATTGCCTCCCACCAGTCAAGCCAATATCGCTCTGCCCCTACACTGATGAGGGGCAAAAAACCCCGAAACCGTATGTAGATGAGCAATATTGGCTTGACAATTAATTCCTTTTTGCTTCTCAAAGATTCAGTGAATCAAAGTAAATTGAGGGATTTGTTACAACCTATAGAGGGGGCAGTGAGCTTTCCAGCTCCTTTCCCATAATGCCTTTGTGGGTATGCAGATGCTGAGTAGTGGGCTAAAAGGCAAAACAAAACACTACACACCTTAACTGGTGCTCTCCATAAGGAGAGTTTCCCCTCCTCATACCCACTTCATTGCCTCCCACCAGTCAAGCCAATATGCTTTTTTTTTTTTTTTTCCTCTCTACACTGATGGGGGCAAAAACCCCGAAATGCGTTTGTAGATGAGCAATATTGGTTTTGACAATTATTTCCTTTTTGCTTCTCAAAAGAGTCAGTGAATCAGAAGTAAATTGAGGATTTGTTACAAAATATAGAGGGCGCAGTGAGCTTTCCAGCTCCATTCCCAAAAATGCCTTGTGATATGGGAATGCGAGTAGTGGGCTAAAAGGCAAAACAAAACACTACACACCTTAACTGGTGCTCCCCCATAAGGAGAGATGTTCCCCTCCTCATACCCACTCATTGCCTCCCACCAGTCAAGCCAATATCGCTCTGCTCTCCACTGATGAGGGGCAAAACCCCGAAACGGGGTATGTAGATAAGCAATATTGGCTTTACAATTATTCCTTTTTGCTTCTCAAAGATTCAGTGAATCAGAAGAAAAATTGAGGTTTGTTACAACCTATAGAGGGCGCAGGAGCTTTCCCTCCTTTCCCAAATCCCTTGTGATGAAACTTGAACAAGTAATAAACATTAATAATGTGAAGACCCCAAATATGGATGATAAATAAGGGGGTAATAATAAAAAAAAATACATATCAATGATAGAGACTATGGACAAAATTTTCACATTATGCTAACTAAAATAAATAATATGTGATAACAAAAAATTTTATTAATAATGGAGCGAAAGACATAGAATATTGGACCTTTGGTTTCAATGATTTGGAGATTGAAAATCCAATGGGTTTCCCGTTGTAAAAAATTACGATCGAAGTCTCCCCCCGGGGGGGATGGGAAAAACCTCAAAAGGGAGAACGATAAAGCAAATGGGTTATCACGAGGATAGTATTCATATGGCTGAGACAGGAGGTCTTTTTTGTATGATACCCCAAATAGTTCCAAACACGAGTCTTATTTTCTCGCTTTTGTTTTCCCAACTAATGGGGGCATGAACAGGAGCATATATATTCACCCTTCGTTTTGAAATTTTTGCATAACTTAAATCTAAAAAAATAGGCCCGTCGATATGCATGTGAAAGATTTAGAAAAATCAATTAGCCCACATGTTTCAGCCCCCCCACAACTAATGTCCCAACGTTTTTGTAGTAAACCACGAGGGGAAGGACGGGGAGGGGTTATAAGCTGTGTACCAATCGACCCCCAATTTTTTCCCCCCCTAAAGTGATAACGGGGGCTGATAAACAAATTGGGACAATAAGGACCCGGGGGAAGAAAAGGGGCCAAAAGCCTTGATGAGAGACGAATTTGGGGAAGAGGGCAAGACAAAATGCCAATGATGGTTTTTGACATTTTGCCATTACCGAATGACCCTGAAAAAATTTAAATTTTTCTGTCTGTATCGCTGAAAGGTATCCCGAGATAGCCTTTTTTTGGGTAATCGCCCAGAAATTTGTTTTTTTTAACCGTAGTTCTTTTTTTTTTGCTGTATAGAGGAGCTTTTTCTACGGTTCTAATATAGGGCCTTCGGAATACCCTTTTTTTAGGGGGCGGGAGGGAAAACTCCCCTTTTAGAAGACGTTTCCTGGTTGGTTTCTATAAGGGTTGTCTCTAAAGTCCACAGTGGATTTTCTTATCAGGAGGTCCAGAAATACTAGCTCAGGGTCTTTAAATTTCGAACGGAACTTTAGACCCACAGCGTTGACGATGAGGCTCTCAAAAAGAGGGGGAAATCCTTCTATTCCCCTGACCATAATATGATATGTCATCATTATAGCGCCCCCCAGAAGACAAGTTATAAACAAATTTTTTGATACCCCTTGAGAGACTAGGGTATTTCCCCACCACCCCCGGAACAATTAGCATATGGGGGGGCCACTGGGGTCCCATAGTGTGCCCGGGAATGGTGGAATATTCCATCCAGGAAAAAAAAATTATGTTAAATGAAACCCAAAGAGCTTAACCAAAGGTATTAGTGTCGTAAAAGGGCACTCTTGTGGCCAGGAATATTAAAACAGCCCCAAAACCTTTTAGGGGGAGAGCTGTAGAGGCTCAACGTCAACCCTTCATAGCCAGACGTCCTCCCACTATGCCCCAATTTTAAAACAGAGTCTGTTGATCCCAATATTGAGGGAAGGGATTTAAACGAATGGCGAAGTATTTTGTCGAAAAGAGAATGCTTTTTGGGTCAGATTGTTTATGCCCGAAATTATAGGTCTGCTTTTAAAGGGGGAAAAACCCCTTTTATTCCCTTTGGGGAGGCCGTAAAAGGTAATACCGAGGTAATTGGAAGCAAAAAATTAATCATTGAATCAAAAAACCTTTAAGGACAAAGCTTCCCCCAGAATACCTTGAATTGGGACAGAAATCTTGCCGAAGGATTAGATTTAATAAACTAGCTTTGTTTGCCCACCAGTATTTAAGGGACATGTTTTATAGTCAGTGGTCAAGGATGACAATATTTCCCCCTTTGTCGGGGGATTTGATGGTAATAGACTTACCCCTCTCAAGATTTTTAAGGGAAGTGTATTATTTTGGGTAAGATTAAACCTTTCTGGTAAAGATCTCATTTGTGTGATCTTTCAATGCCGTCACCCAAAATTTAACAAACATGTCGACATTGCAAGAAAAAGGAGGTTTTAGTGCTCTTGGGTGAAGGGGGAAAATGGCCCCATCAAAAGTCTTTTCTCATTGTCCTCCAGTAGGCCCCCCAGGTTTGTATCCCCATAAGATGGTAGAGTCCACACCCAGAGATGCACACTGTTATTCTCTTTTGTTTAAAGAACTTTTTCATTTGAGCTTACAAAAACAAATGTATTTGACCCAACCAAAAGATTATTTGAGTACTAGGCAAAAATGAAAGACTCTATTAATATGAGTTTTCACCCGGAGACAAAATCTTTCAGAAAGATGATAATTTTCGGGGTGAGGTTTGGAGGACCTGATGGTTTTTACATAATATGTTAATTTCCCGTAGGCCTCTCTAAAAAAAGAGGGCGGTGAAAACCTGATGACGTGGAAAGGGGACGCTCGGTTGTCAAGGGGGGCTACTGTTATTGGTGGGCGAAATGTAGGGGAGGGGGTTGACAAAAAAACCCCGATGAAGAACATATTGGCATTTACGATGCATATTTCTCTTTCTCCACCCCCTCCGGGGTTTGTTTGGGGGGCATCCACGGGAGCGATTTTTTTCCAAAGGAAAAAGGGTTTGATAAGGGACCCTATTAATGTACGATTTTGTGTACTTGATTCTGATCAGAATGGTCTGTTCAGTGGGGAAATTCCCTCCACTATTGTTGTTCATGGTGGTTATTGGAATCCAAACACTGTATGCCCGATTTTCCCCAACTCAGCCAAAATCACGCACGAATTGGTTGGGGTTTTCTCTCTTTTAGATGAGATGTAAAAATTTTTCAATATTATTTTGCATTCCCGTCTTTTTGGTTTTTAAAACCCAGTTCACCCTTTCGTGTAAGCACAAATTTCCCCAATTCTTTTTTGGATCGATATGCTCTCTCTAAAAAATTCTTTTCCCCATCCACAAAATATTTATAAAACCAGGGAAAAGAGGTAGCCTCCTGTTCCCAACGTCGCATCAATTTTGGATTTAGACTCAATGCAGGGGACAAAGGGTCCCTTTAATTTAGGAAAATATACTGTTTTTAATAAGTTTTCCAATGATTTTAGCTCCCACCATGACTTAATGTATAATCAATATTTTACATTTAAATCCTTGAAGAGTTGGGACAAAGGTAAATCACTTTTTTGAATACAATTGTATTCTTTATCAGAAAAAACTCCTTCTACCTCAGTCAGCCACTTATCGCAACCAAGGGGTAAGGAATGTGCCATAGAAACCCAAAAAAGAACAGAATAATACTGAAAGCAAAAGGTTTCCCCCTAAAAAAGGGGAAACCAAAATCCAAGAGCAAAATCCCCCAAATACTTACTTTAGCACAATATAAAGGGGTAAGAACCTAGATCAAGAAATAAAGTCCTGGGTATACCAAATTTTTATTGACAAAAAAAATACGGTAAACACCAGAATGGAAGTACATAAAAAAAACTTTTTAAATTAAAAAGATAAAAACCCGGAAAAAGGGAAAAAGAACCCCAAAAATACCCTATCACAGAAATAAATACCTCAAAAATGGGGGGAAATCGCCCCCCAAAAAGGGGGGCCCCCACACTGGGAACCTAAACTGCCCCTGTCCTGGCTACTTAGGCAAAAAAACCATGTACAACAAATAAATTTCATAAAAAAAAAAAGTGTGGGATCAAAAAACCAATAAAACAGACAATATCGTTGATGTTTCCCAAAAAACTGGAAAGGGTAAATTTCGTTACAAAAGATAAAAATTAACGAAAGTATTCTAAATATTCCAACCGTTTTCCCCCCCGGGTGCTGGGGTTTTATCGGGAATAGAAAGCACTGATAAAAAAACAAGCGGAACAACTAAAAAAGGAACAGGGGTAGCATAGATTGAACTCACGTCCCTTAAAGTTGTAAACGGGGTGTAAGTGGGAAAACGGGGTCCAGGATGAAAATTACGGATCCCGCTATCTGGTTACTGAGAAGGCCAGGCAAAACAAATTCAGTAAATCGAAGCCCTCAAAAACAAGGTAATTAAACAATTTGGGATCGCTTTTTGGGTCATTTTTCCTCCCCCCGGAGCCCCTTATCAGACGCCAAAAGCCACATGTATCGGAGTTATTGAAACTACAAGATACGCCTTTTTTGTTTATGCATTTATTTTTTGTACATGTGTTTTTTTGCCGAGATGTAGCAGGGGGGGGGGAGTTTAGGTTTCCGGGTTGGGGGCGCCCTTATTGGGGCGATTCCCATTTTGGGTAGTTAGTTTCTGGATAGGGTATTTTTTGAGGGGTTTTTTTCCTTTTCAGGTTTATTTTTTCAAATTTAAAAGTTTGTTTTTTTGTACTTCCATTCTAGGTGTTATACCTGTAGTTTTTTTGTCAATTTATTTGGATACCCAGGGTTTATTTTATTGTATCTAGGGTTTTTTTACCCTTTATATTGGGGAAAGTGAGTATTGGTGGTATTTGCTCTTGTTGATACTCTGGTTCTCCTTTTAGGTGGAACCTTTTGCTTTCAGTATTATTCTGTTCTTTTTTGGGTTTCTATGGGAATTTTTTACCCCTTGGGTTTGGATAAGTGGCTATGAGTAGAAGGGTTTTTTCTGATAAAGAATCAATTGTATTCAAAAAAGGATTTTCCCTTTTTCCCAACTCTTCAAAAGGTCAAATTCAAATATTATTAAATTTTTTAAAATCATGGGGGGAGCTAAAATCATTGGAAAACTATATTAAAAACAGTAAGTTTTAAAAGGGTAAGGGTCCCCTTGTACCTGCATTGGATCTAGAAATCCCGGAAATTTATGCGACGTTGGGAACAGGAGGTACCTCCTCTTCCCCCCGTTTTTGAATATTTTGGTGGTGAGGAAAAGAATTTTTAGAGGAGCATATCGATCCCCAAAGATATTGTGGAAATTGTGCTTTCAACGAAAGGGTGAAAAAGAGTTTTAAACCCGAAAGAGCTGGAACGCAAAATATATTGGGCAAATTTACATTCATCTCAAAGAAAAGAAAAACACCCCCAAAATTTGTTTCGTGATTTGGCTGAGTTTAGGGAAAATGGGGGATACATTTTTTGGAGTTTTCCCAAAAGACCCCCATTTAAAAAAACAATAGTGGGGACGGATATTTCCTCCACTGACACAGGGCCATTCTGATTTTAGAATTTTAGGGCGTACACAAAAAAACGTAATTTTAATTTGGGCTCCATTTTTCAAACCCATTTTTCCTTTTGGGAAAAACGTCCCATGGATTGCCGCCCAAGGAAACCCCGGGGGGAGGGGGGAGGAAAGGGAAAGAGAAATATGCCGTCTGTAAAAAGCCGATATACCTGTAAATTTTATCCGGTTTTTTTTGGTCAACCTTTCCCCCCTCTATCATTTTTCCCAAACCCAAAAACAAAGCTCCTTGGGCATCCCAAGTTTCCCCCCCAAAGTCAGTTTTAGTCTACACCTCCCTCTTTTTTAAGAGGGGTCCTGACCCAAATTAACGAGTATTAGTGGTTTTTAAAAACCCTTCCCCGGTCCCCCAAACCTCAAACCCCGAAAATTAAACAAAACTTTCTGAAAGGTTCTGTCCCGGGGGGAAAATTTAATTTTTAAATTTGGGGGTTTTTTCATTTGTTTCCCCATTTCTCAAATGAATTTTTTTTTTGGTTGGGTCAGAGATATCCCTTTGTTTTTCTGAAGCTCAAATGGAAGAAATTCCCTTTTAAAATAAAAAGAATAGACAGTTTTTCATTTGGTTGTGGACTTACCGATCCCTTTTGGGTTTTACAAAACCCCTTTGGGGGCCTAAATGGAGGACAATGAGAAAAAAATCGTTCGATGGGGGCCATTTTCCCCCTTTTAAATAAGAGCACTAAAATTTCCTCCAGTTTTCCCCCTTTAAAAAATGTCGGGAAAGTTTGTTTAAAATGGGGGTGTGACGGCCCTTGAGAAGATACACCAAATGAAAAAAACTTGGGCCCCGAGAAGGTTTAAACTTTCCAAAAGATGAATACCCTTCCCTTAAAAAACTTGAGCAGGGGTTTAAATCTATTACCAAACAAATCCCCCGCCCAAAAAGGAAAAAATTTTCTCCTTGACCATCTTTTACTATAAAAAAAAATTTTTGCCTTAAAATACCGTGTGGAAAAAACAAAGTATCGTTTAAATTTAAAACCCCAATTTCCTTTTGGCAAGATTTCGTCCCAACTCCAAAAGAATTTTGGGGGAAGCCCTTTGGTTTCCCTTAAAAAGGTTTTTGATTCAAAAAGAGTATAATTTTTTGCTTCCCCAAATTATCCTCAGGAAACTACCTTTTTGGGGCCCTTTCCCCAAAGGGAAAAATAAAAGGGGGTTTTTGCCCCTTAAAAGAGACCTATAATTTCGGGCCCTAAACAATCTGACCCAAAAAAGCGAGTCTCCTTTTGTCGACAAAATACTTCCCCAAAATTCCCTTTTCCTCCCTTCCCTCATATATTGGGATACAACAGATCTGCTGTTAAAAAAATTGGATGGCATGAGTGGAGGAGGACGGAAAGGGGTATGCCCGCGTTGACTTTTAGGCTCTCTTTCAGCTCCATCCCCCCTGAAAAGGGTTTTGGGGGCTGTTTAAATTACCTGGCCACAAGGGTGCCTTTTTACAGCACCTAATACCTTTGTGTTGAAATCTTGGGGGTTCATCTTAAAAACCCTAATTTTTTCACCTTTGGGTGGAAAGGGCTTCCCCCCAGCTCAGGGGACAAGCTATGGGGGGCCCCAGTGGGCCCCCAAAGTATTTCTTAAAACTTTTTCCCCGGGGGCGTGGGAGAGTACCAAAAGTCTTCTCCCGAGGCGTATCAAAACTTTGTTTTATAAAAAATTGGGCTTCGGGGACGGGTTAAATTTATGACCCTTTTAACATATTATGGTTAAATTTAAAAGAGAGGATTTCCTCTCTCTTATTTTAGGAAACCTCAAAGTCCAAACCCCTGTGGGGCCAAAGTTCAAAAGTTCGAAATTAATGACCGGGGCTAGTATTTCTGGACCTCCCGAAAAGAAAAACCACTGTGGGACTTTGAGACAACCATTTTTAGAAAGCCAAAAGCAGGGGAAAAAGTTTTTCTAAAAAGGGAGAGTTTTTCCCTCCAAGCCCTCTAAAACAGGGTATTCCGAAGGGCCAGTATATTTTAGACTCGTTTGGGAAAATTTCTCCTCTATACAGCATATAAAAAAAAAAGAAGGGTGATCGAAATTAAAAAAAAGATTTTTTTGGAGCGAGGTTTTCCCAAAAAAAAGGGGTTTTTATCTCAGGGAAACTCATTTGCACCGATACAAAACAGAAATTTTTTTCCCTTTTTGGCTCAGTCGCAGAATAAAGGGCAATATTTCACCCCGCCCTCATTGGCACTTTTGATTTTTGCGTCTTCCCCCGATTTTTGCTCTTCATCAAAAGCTTTTTGGGCCCTTTTTTACCCCCCGGATCCTTTAATTTTCCCAATTTGTTGATCCGGGCCCCAGTTTAAAACATTTAGGAGGGGGAAAAATCTTGGGGATCGATTGGCACACAAATTATAAACCCCCCCCCCGTCCTTCCCCCACGGGTTGACTACAAAAAAAAGTTGGGACCAAATTTTGATGTGGGAAACGTAAAACATGTGGGGAAAATTTAAAGTTTCTAAATCTTTCACATGATATTTGACGGGGGGTATTTTTCAGAGTACAGTTATGCCAAAAATTTCAAAACGAAGGGTGGGAATTTTAAACAGGGGTCCTGTTCAAGCCCGTCCAAGTATGTTTTGGGGAAAAACAAAGCGGGGAAAAATAAGCCTTTTTGTCTTGGAAAAAATATTGGCGAAAATCAACATAAAAAAGGGCTCTCCTTCCAAGCCATTTTGAAAAACTAACCATCGTGAAACCCATTTTTCTTTATCGTTCTCCGTTATTTAGGTTGTTTCCCCCCTCCATGTGGGGGAGGGCCCTTTGATTTGAAAATTAAATTTCAACGGGAAAAACCCTTTGGTTTTCAATCTCAAAATCATTGGAAAAAACCCAAAGGGCTAAATGATTTAAAGTCCCTTTTGCTCCATTTGTCTAAAATTTTTTTACTGTATTTTTCATTTTTATTTATTATTAGTTAAGCATAAGTTATAATTTTGTGGGGCCCTAGTGCTCTTAAATTTATATGTTTTCTTTTTATTATTACCTTATTTATCATCCATATTTGTGTCCCTTCAAAAATTATTATATGTTTTTTTACCCTTTTTTCAATTCAGTATAAAAAAGCCATAAATTTTTTAGTTTTTTATCTTATGGGCATTTTATATATATATATATATATGATGTGTAATACTTGTTGGAAAACCTGACCCTTGGGCCCTTTATGGGCTCACTAAAAAGTATTTAATTTTTATATTTGTATTTTAAGACATGGTTTCCCTTGGCTTGTCCTTTAAGTTTTAGTTACAATCTAAATGCTTTTTGTTTTGCCAAAAACCCTAAAATTTTTTCTGGCTTACATTACCTTGGGTTCTTTGTGATCTTGTAGTTTTCCAAGGGTGGGCCCAAGGGACTATTGCGCATTTCGCCCGGAAGGGGCGGCCCTTGCATTAAGGTCAATTTTAGTCCATTGAACCATATTTTTCTCTTCTTTCCCCTATTGGCATGCCCAGGTAAAATTCCGGCACTGCATTTCCGGATTTGTAGTTTTTAATAACTCCGATAAGTGGCTTTTTTGGGGTCTGCATACAGGGCTCCGGGGGGGTAAATGGGGCCCAAAAAGCTGATACCCAAATTTTTTTTACTTACCTTGTTTTTAGTAGGGCTTTCGATTTACTGAATTGTTATTTTTCCTGGCCTGTCTCAGTAACCAGAAAGCGGGGATTCCCTACATTTTTTCATCCGGACCCCGTCCCCTATCTTACAGCCCCTTTTTTCAACCAAATTAAAGGGCTGATTTTAACTAATTTTTCTAAATCCTGTTCCTCTTTTTTTTAGGGTTTTTCCCCCTTGGGTTTTTAACTAGTGCAAAATTTTATTCCCTGATGAACCCCCGCTCTAGGGGGGGGCGCTTGGGGAAAATTTAGAAAACTTATGCGTTACTTTTTTATCTTTTTTAAGCATTATCCATTTTTAGTATTTTTTTGGGAAAATAACGTAATTGTCTGTTTTATTTTGGGTTTTTTTGATCACAGGGGTTTTTTTGTTTTTTGCACTTTTATTTGTTTACATGTGTTTTTTTTTCCGTAGATGTAACCAGGGGGAAAAGGGGGAGTTTAGGTTCCAGTGTGGGGGGCGCCCTTTTTGGGGGACTTTTCCCCCTTTTTTTGGGGAGTTAGTTTTGTGATAGGGGGATTTTTTTAGGGGTTTTTCCTTTTCAGGTTTTTTTCTTTTTTCAATTAAAAGTTTTTTGTTTTATGTACTTCCATTCTAGGTGGGAAAACCTGAAAATTGTTTTTGTCAATATTTTAAAATTTGGGAAAACCCAGGGAACCCTTTTTTTCATTTTATCCCAGGGGCTCCCACACCCTTTTTATTGTGGCTAAAGTAGAGTACTTTGGGGGAATTTACTAGGGATCTTCCCCTTTCATCCCCCAAAGGAAAAAATCTGGTGGGACCCCCTGATCATAAAGTTTGCACAAAATATTTCCCCAAATTTGCACCCTCCAGCTCTGTGGGACCACCTGGATCATCGTTTTTGCACTAGGGAAATCTTCCCCCTTTCATCCCCGGGTTTCTTTTTGGGCCCCACCTGCTTCATCGTGTTTGCACTAAATTTTCCCCCCATGCACCCACAATTTAGCTTGGATGCCGTCACCTTTGGCCCCTTTACCCGGGGACAAAAAAGATTTTTTTTGGAATCACTCCCCAGAACCATCTAGTTTCTGCCCCCATGCTGATGGGGCAGTTACTCTGAATTTTTAATTTGTTTGGTTAAATTTTTGTGACTCAACAAGGTGATTTCCATCCTTTTTTTTTTTTTTCATTTTTTGTTAAATTTTAATTCCAAATGTTTTTAAATGATTTTCTTTTGGGCTTCCTCCCCAAATGGGGAAGACGGGGTTTCCCTAACCATTTTTTTTTAAAAATAAAAACTTTTGGGGTAAAAACTAAAAGGCCTCTTTCCCACAGGGGCTTTTTTTTTTCCCCCCTTTTGTCCACGATTGGACCTTTCCTTTGCGCCCCGGGTTTTTGCGCTTCAGTACGGCGCCCACCCCGGGGCAGAAATTTATACGAATCCCCCTTGCTCTCTTTAGAGAACAGTGGAATCCGCGCTCCTCCCCGCCCCGGCCAATCCGCCGGGGGGGGAAAAAAGGGACATGCACATTTTTTTACGCGCGGACGCCCCCGTAAAAAATTCATTGTCTATGGGGCCGGGACGGCGCCCCCGGCCGCGCCCCCGGCCCCGCCCCCGGGTTCCCGCCCCTTTTTATTCACGGCGGATTTGTGCGCTCAATACGGCGCACAAATCCTCTGGAATAAGCCGTGTGAACAGGGCCCAAAAAGGGCAAAATTACTCACTGATCGTAACCCGGTTTTTTTTGTGAAAATTGTGTTTTAAAAGGGCATCCGGGAAACAAATATTTGCTAAGAATACTGTTGTGGATTTTTATTAGACGATCTAGTATACAGAAAAAGGACTTTCCCACCTTTAAAAGGGAGTTTGTCTCACTTAAAAGGATTATTTTTTTAATCATTTGGGATGGGATTAAAGCCTCGTTCACAGGGCTTTTTTTGGCACGGATTTCACCCCTTATTGGCACCTTTAACTGCGCGGGCGGGAACGGGGTTTAAATCCTTTGCCAGGCATTACGGTAATCCACAGTACTCAAAAGAACTATGGATCTCATCTCCCCTCCCCGCCGGCGAATACGCCAGGGGAAAAGAAAGGGGACATCCCACTTTAAACCCCGGGCAGGATACGCACCGTGGATAAGGGGATGTCTAAGGGGCCGCAAGCTGCCCCCCCCGGCCCCCTTTACAAAACTCCGAAAATTGGGGGAAAAATCCGCCCCGAAATTTACGCCCGTTTTTTTAAGCCGTTTTAACATCCCCAAAAATCAAAAACTTTTTTTTAAATAAATCCCCTCTTTTGGGTTTTTTCCTCTGGTGAAATAAGATAAATTTTAAATTTTCTGAGTCGCACAGGTTTCCCCCGGGGTTTTACTTGCCCTTTTTCCCCCCTGCTTTCCGCCTTTAGCTTACCTGAAAAGCGGGGGAGTAACATCCCCGGGGCAGCTAAACCCAAAAAGGATGCCGGCAGCTTGAGAACAGAGTGTGTTTCTCTAACAAACAAAAGAAAAAAATTATTTTGTTTTTTTTGGGAGCCCCTAAAACTCTCGGGCTCTAAAAGATAACCCCCTGCTCTCATTTCATTGAAATTTAAGAAGAGTTTAAAATACAAGCTCAAATCAAAACCCCTGCTATAAAACCACCTCCCTAAATTGCCATAAAAAGACAGGATGCAAAAAATTTTTGGGGGCCGCTTTGGCTCCGAAGGGACAACCCCTTTAATTTGTTTCATTTTTTGGGCCCCTTTGTTAATGGGGAAACTATTGTAAATTAAACCCCAAAAAAGGCACTGGATTTTGTAACCATTCTTGAAAAAAAAATGAATTACATGTACAGCCAGCTATGCATAGCTAAAAGCAAGACTCAACAAATCCCTGAAGGGTAACTTATTTTCCTGCATACATCTACATTGCTACATTATTTTCTATGAAAGTTCCCACTTTCCCAAACCCCCTAAATGGGGGCTTTGGGTTTGGGGTAAAATTTCCCACCCCCTCGCACGGGAGAGGTTTACCATTTATAATTTTTAAAAAACCCCTTTTGTTGTAAACGGGTTTTCCGTTTTTTTGTCCCCGGGTCTTTTGCTTGGTTGTTTTTTTTCGCTCCTTGTTTTGCCTTTTTCCCTTTTTGTCAGCCACAATAGGAAAACTTTAATTTTGCACCAGCCATCTGGGGAATTTAAAAACCCGACCTTTCCTTTTAATTTTAAACAAAGTAATTTCACGGGGTCTGTTGGTGCCCCTATAAAAACCCTGCCCGGGTTAAAGCAATCCACCTTAATGGAAAGGCACTAAATCCTGTTCTTTCCATTCAGCATAGAAGTGAAGTAGTTAAATGTATTGAAAGAGAAAGAGTAGTCATCTGATACTGAAATATAATTTCCAGAGTGGGCCCTAGGGAGGAAGATGGTTTTCAAGTCACTGCGTTCAATCCTTTTAAATTTTGGCAAAAAGCAGAGGCCCGTAGATTTGGGTTTTTGCAGATTCCCTTGGGACATTTTTTTTAATTTTTAAAAAAAAAGAAGCTGCGTGGGAATGAACAAAACCTTTTTTTTTCCCCACCCGTGGAAATTTATTTGCCTTGTTTTTTCATACTGTTCATGTGGGAAACATTTCCTGTTCCCATAAGTTAAAAAAAATCTGTACGTTTTCAAATAACATGTACAATTTTTATGGTCAGTTGCTATAATATTTTTAGCTGTATACGTAGAAAGCAGTGGCAGACTTGGAAATTAGTCAATCGAGGGGAAATAGGGGTTACAGATACTTTGAAAATTTCTGCACAGCAATTTACCAGGTTTCTTAGAAAATAAAACCATTTGCCATAATATTTTTTAGCAATAGTCCCTTTAAAACCCGATAATAGAATTGTCACCCACAGAACCCTTATCTAGGTATGAGTTGCAGTGACCCCATAATAGGGGAAACAATTTCCTAAAAAACACCATCATAAAAAGAGCCCCTGTTAAAACAAACCCCACCCTTGCCCCCAAATCACGGAAACCACAATGCTCACATATACCACCAAAACCCTTTATTTCCAAAAACCCCCTAAAACAAACAGGGACAACAAAACATCCCCCAATTTGTCCCCCCAAACATCCCATACGATGCTAGACACTTATGGTATATTTAAATGGCCGATTTGAACACTGGTTTTGGTGCTTTTCCGCACTCAAAACACTGTCCAGAAAGCTTCCCAAACACCCCCAGTTCATTTCCATAGATTCATATGTAAAACCACATTGTATCCCCAATTTCGCATTTTTGGGGCGCAGTTTTTCTTTCTGTTTTCTGCGGGTTCCCCCTTTTGGGCGCTGTTTTTAAAACACTGGGAAAAAAAAGTGTCCCTTTCAATTTTTTAAGTTTTCCAACGCTGGGAATCAATGGAGAGCTTCAAAACCTCGTCACGATTTTTGTCGTGGTTTTGGATACATTTTGTAAAGCTTTTAAAGTTGTAAAGGGTGGGCCAAAAATAAAACCTTTGGGAAAAACCTTTGTCCCCAACCCCCGCCTAAAAAACGCATGTCTCAAAAACCCACGTCAAACCTCATCAAAACCCATCTTAAAGAAACCCTGTTTTTGACAAGGTTTTGGGTGCAATACGAGCGATTAAAAATCCCGAGTCCCAAAAAACCGTGTTAACATAGCCTTACCCAATTTTTTAAAACTTTTGCATCAATTTTGAAAAGCTTTTGTTAAGGAAAATGAAAAGTTACCCAATTTCCCTTTTCCAGGGAACCATAGCAGGGCAAGGTTTCACATAACCAGCCATGGTTCCCTCTATATTAGAACAGCTCCAGTTACCCCATACAGCAGACCTTATAGTTATATGTTTCTCAACTCCAGTCCTAGTCGTGACTCACCAACAGGTCAAGTATTCAGGATTTTCTCACCATTGCACAGGTGATATCATTATGGTCAGTATATTCGGTGGGAGATCCTGAAAACATGACCTCTTGATGGGTCTTTAGGACTGGAGTTGAGAAACACTGCCTTATAGAGTCCTCATGTGGTGCCAGCCAAAAACGCCCAGTGCAGTATCATGCAGTCACTAATGTCAGAAGTGGGCTTCAGCTTGATACAAAGCACTCAGATTGTCAAGTCCAGCTGCACATACAATTATGGCTGCATCTAGGATCTCAGTGGTGCCCAAATGTAAGCATAGTAAGGCTATGTTCACATCTGCATCGGAGGGTCTTTTTGAAGCCTCTAGCGCAGATTCTGTCAAACATGATGATAAAAATAGCGCAGCATGCAGGACTATTTTTTCTGTTACAATGACAACCACCACGAAGGAAATCCAACCGTCCCCATTGTAGTTATTAGTGTCCGTCGGGCAACATTGGTATCTGTCACTTAACGGACCCGGTGGCGATTTGCGTTCAAAGTTCCAATGCAGATGAGAACCTAATCTAAAAGATTATCTTTAGGATGTAATCTGAGACTATTGTCTATTTGAGGCCTCAAATTTCAATGTGTTATTGCATACATGACTATTGTGATTGTTTTAACATATTTGGCCCATAGTTTTGTGTAACTGTGCAAAAATCTTTTAGCTGCCATTTTATGAGAATATTATAGTCAACAGTTAAAGGAAACCAGGTAATCGGTGGCTACTGCTGCTTTTACACTGTGTCACGCACTGTCCATTGGAGCTATACTAGTATATTTGGTATTCTCCAACATACTCTCCTATGACCTTCTTGATAATTAAGAAACATGTCAACACTTTATTACTTACTATTAACACATCACAACAGAGGGGAGCAATATAATCTGATGCTACCCTGCTATACGACTGCTGTACAGTAACTCTCCTGCCCCTAAACATGCTTTGATATCTCCATTCCTTCAGCGATCACTGATAGTCTACTACCTTTTAATATGCTATAGTGGAAATCCCTAACTATCTTCCATCTAATGTACCTTAACGCCCCCTCTGTATAGCTAGTCTGAACACCACTCACCATAATTCCCATCTTTTCACTGAGCCACCAATTAACATGCAGTGTTTTAACCCACACAGCAATAGAGGTATTGCTAAATTAAAGGGGATGTATCGCTTCCTTAGTTCGGCTGATTCACACTGCTCTCAGCTTCTCAACTCTGGAAATGCAGGGGCGTTTCTTCCCCTCCCAGCTGGGGGACATCATCCCCCCCTTCACTGTGCATGTTGGCTCCCGAGACTCTCCCCTCCCCCTCTCTGAGTCCACATGTCACTGTGTCTTTCCCTATCAGTCTTATTTGGTAAGAGCTGTATACATACCACAGGCTGCATTCAATCTAGACTGAGCAACTGAACTCTTCTCCTGTCACAGCTGGAGATGTGTTACAGCTTTTTACGAACAGCACAGATCACCCTTCTATGCAGGAGAGTTGGGCACCGGGACAAAACTGTTATGTTTTCTCATTGTAGAATCTGTTGCAGTCTGTTTCTGCTGGGTGTGGAGAGAGAAAATGCTACGGCCCCTAACTCTGAGTCAGGCAGGATCGGCACAAATTGGCTATTTCCTGATTGTGTAGCCCTTAATGTAATTCTGGATTTTTTCTGCCGTATAAATGGCGGCCCCTTACTCTAAAAGAGACACAGCTCCGTAAATTTCCCACCGGGGGTGTACAATGAAATTAGCTCTCAGCTAGTGAAATGCAAGAGAGGAATCTGGAGGGATTCGACCAGTACGGGATACAGTGTAAACAAAAACAAAAGAAAAGGGAACTGGAATACAAACAAAATTGCTAAGACATCTTTTTGCAAATTTACTTGTTTTTCATTTCCCCCCTTTTTCCCTTAAGACCATTTAATGAAATAAAAACCCCCTTTTAAAAGACAGACGACCCCCCCCCTCAGGGGTTTCACCAAAACCATAAGGTGCCTCACACTGAGCACTTTTTTGGTGCGTTTCTGGATGTTTTTTTGTGTAGAAAGGCACAGCAATTAATTTTGTACATGTCTACACAAAAGAACACACCAAAAATGCACCAAAAAAGCGCTATGTGTGAAAGCACCCTAAAGCTTCATTAGGGGTGTATAAAGGGTATAGTGAAGTCGTTGCAGGAGTCCAATTGTTTATTTGTGGTGAAATATAGTCTCCAACTACAAATCCAACATATACCCATGCAAACAGAAGGTCCCATGTTAAAAAAAAGGGTAAAGGGCACAGAAAAATTGTTTTTTTTAATTACTTTTAAGATTCAAGGGTATTAACGAAACCTCTTGTTTTTTTCCCATCCAGAAAAAACCCAAATTTGGCCCAATATAACACACCCCTTGGCCAAAATAGGTTTACAGTTTTATAGATACATTTACTCCCACCCGCCAAAAAGTTTTCAAAGGGCACAAAATAAATACACAGAACTTCTATGGGGTTAAAAAAGCCAAAAAATAAAACTTTAACCTTCCACTCAAAGCATAAAAGATTACATGCCAGCCATCTAATTTTTTGATTCAAAAAGAAAAGACTAAAGTTTTTATATAAAAATTTATTTTAATTTTTGGGAAGAGTGTAGGAAAAGGAGAGAGAGAGAGAGACCCATCTTTCCCGGGGTTCAAAATTTGTCTGGAGAGAAAATAAAGAAAAACCAAAAAACCCTTTTTTTTCCCGGGGTACTGAATTAAAAATGCCCAGAGGAAAAAAAAAACCCATTTTTACCAGCCCCTAAAAGGGTAAAAATGCCCCATTCAAAATTAAAAAAGGTATGTAAGAGAGCGATAAAAACCTCCCCCTTTTCCCCCCAGTTTCACACAAAAATGAATTCTCACATGCAAGCGGAGGTGCGGGCGACGGAGTGGGGGTGGGGAGGGTCAGTTTCACTGACTGTGATCAGAGGTATAATAATATGCGGGCTAAAACACGTGAAAGAGACAGAAAAAAAAACACCCTTTTTTTCCCCCGAGTCCTGAATGTCAAATGCCCATTCAGGGTTTCAAATATGGAGGAAAAGCGAGGGAAAAGTAAATAACCTATTCGAATTTCACTTTGCTTTTCAAATCCCAAAGAAAACCCTTTTAACTTCTCCTTTCCCCCAGCTCAAAACAAATGAAAACCTCACGTCACACCTTTTCCCCTTGGCGTGTCTGCAAAGAGAAAAAGATACCCCCTTTCTGGGAGGAGAAACATGCCCCTCCATTTCACAAGCTCTGCTTAGCAACCAGTATAAACGACTGCCAAACGATGAAACGAGACAACCCCTTTAATGCAGTATTCCCATTTGGGGAAATAGAAGTCGGCTGCCTTTTGCTATTGCAAGGAGAGGTGGCCACAGCCCTCTTCAATCACTTATGTGGAGTTCTGAGTACTGCTGAGCAGCCACTTCTCCATTCTTTGTGTCTGCAGCAGAAATCTACAGAGATTTCTCCAGAAAGTAATATCCTAATAACCATCAGAAGGTCAGAAGGAAGGATTTCATAATAAGGATTTCTTTCTGATACTTTTGTCTATGAAAGTAGAGGAAATTTATTCAGTAATAGTGTGGTATCCATCAGTAGCTATAAAGATGATGCTACATACATTTACCTTAATGTAAAACTATATTACAGCTTTTACTGCATGTAATAACTAGGTTCTTATTCTGTGGGGACATAGAAATTGAGATGGGCGAGAGGAGGGGGGGGGGGTGAAAAACCAGTCTCTTGAACTTATCAGTGGGAAGAATCTCTTTCTCTTTACTGTATTTCAGATTGAAGTTAGTTTGAAGTAAACCCATGGATACAAAGCAATTACCAGTCTCCGTAAACATGAGATTGGATCAGTCAGATAAAGTCTTCTACTGATGACTTCCAGGGGCATAACTAGAAATCAAGGGAACTTGTGAAAAGTTAGATAGATCCTCATTATTTGGTTGATAAGCTGAAAATGTTAAAGTATGCAAATGCACTTTTATTTGGCTAGACACAAAGAGAAGGATAGCAGAAGCCTATAGAAGACTAACACCATATAGAAGTGCCTCAATCTTGTTATTACCCACAAAATGTGCATTTAAGTGGACTCTCATAGGCCTCTAAGTCCCATAACAGCTGATAAAATTACACTTACAACCAGGGGCGTTGCTAGGGTCCTAAAACATCCGGGGCTCGGGCCCTTTGTGTTTTTCTGGGTAGGGCTGGGTTCACACGACATTTTTCACGCCTCATTTTGAACTGCGGATGTTTTTTTTACAGAGAAAAACCTTCTGTTCCTGTCACTAATTTTCTGCACATCCCACACAGATCCCGTCCATCTCCTCAGCAGTCACTGTACAGTAAAAATCACCAATGACAAATTTACTTTTTCAGAACTTCTCACCTTCATATGACAATACCCCTAAACAGTCACCAAAACATACAACTACACATGGAGCAAATATACCGGACGAGTGATGTTACTAAAACCCTCCTACAAAACCAAAGACCCCAAACAATTACTACTTTATGCTCAAAATAATCCTGCCAGACCCTGACCGAACGCGACCCCCAAAATTTGACATCAGCTGTAACACAGGCTCTGATTACATAAAACCACCGGGCCATACAGTGACCAGATAGTGGGAGAAAACCAGTGTACACAGACGCTGAGACTGAATATTACCCCATACAGTGACCAGATAGTGGTAGATCTAGTTTATGTAGACTCTGCAGAAATATAAGTAAATTACACTGCAGTTAATTTAGTAACTCACGGGAAAGACGTCTTTTCTGATCAGCGTCGTTCCCTTTCCCTTTTCTTCTCCATCCGGTTCACACCTTCATGCTGATTTGCTCCCGGCCAATACTTTTTCCCTGAGGATTTGGACACAAATATCTTAGAATCCTCACAAATTTTTAGCAACTCCTTAATTATAGGTATAGCATTCCCCTCAGTTAGGTATATAGGGCACTGAACAGTATATGGGGCCACAGGCAGGTATAGGGGGGGGTGGCCACAGGCCGTATATAGGGGGCCCCAGGCAGTTATTAGGGGGCACAGGCAGTAAAATGGGGGCCCCAGGCAGTATATAGGGGCACTGAGGCAGTAATATGGGGCACGAGGCAGTAATATGGGGGCCACGGGCAGTATATAGGGTGGCACAGGCAGGTATATAGGGGCACAGGCAGGCTATGGGGGGCCACAGCAGGGATATGGGGGCCACAGGCAGGGATATGTGGGCCACCGGCAGGCGTATTGGGGCCACAGGCAGGCGTATGGGGCCACAGGCAGGTAATAGGGCACAGCAGGGATATGGGGGCCATGGCAGCATTAAGGGCTCACAGGCAGCATTATAGGGGCACAGGCAGGCAATTATAGGGCCACAGCAGCATATGGGGGCCACAGGCAGGGAAATGGGGGCACAGGCGAAAAGGGGGCCAAGGAAGGGATAGGGGGGCCCCAGGCGGGGATTATAGGGGCACAACAGGGATATGGGGCCACGGGCAGGCTAATAGGGGTACAGGCAGGGATATGGGGGGCCACAGGGGGGTAGGGGGGCCCAGGCAGGCATTATAGGGGCACGGCAGGGTATGGGGCCACAGGCGGGGTATGGGGCCACAGACTGTGGGTTATGGGGGCCACATAAGGCAGGGATATGGGCGACAGGCAGGGATATGTGTGCCACAGGCGAGGATATGGGGGCCACAGACAGGGGTAGGTGGGGCCACAGAGCAGGCATTATAGGTGCACAGCAGGATATGGGGGCCAAAGGCAGGATATGGGGCCACAGGCAGAGGAATTGGGCCACATGCAGTGTATTTGGCCACAATGCAGGGTAGGGGGCCACAGGCAGGCATTAAAGGGGCACTGAGGCAGGTAAACGCCTTTAAAAATAACACATTAAAAACTCACCATAACTCCCCCCCCCGGCGAGGCGCAGCTCCTCAGCTGTCCTCTCACCCGCGCGCTCCACCGGCAGCTCCCTTCAGGTGCGCACGGCCTATTACGCGCTGTCGCCCGAGGACAGGCAGCGTTGCTATGACAGTCACGTCATCGCGACGCTGCCGGGGCTGAGTCTCACGGGCCGCGGGCGGGTAGCCTCAGCCAGTGATGACCTGGCGGCCTCTCGGTGTTGGACCTCGGGACCGACCCTGGATCCGCGGGCAGGGAGCCCTCACACTCTCTGCTCCGCGAGAAGCCCGCGGCAGTGAGTATGCGTCCATCTGACGCACAGTGCAGCTAAAGGCCAGACGGTGTCTCCAGGCCCAGGGCAAGGCCAGGATTCGGAGACTCGGGTCACAGGTATTAATTAATCAGGGCCCGAGCCCAGAATAAAAGCATCCTAGCGACTCCCCAGACATTGGCCCAAAATCTACTTGCTAATCCCTAACCGCACCAGTCCTAAGAAGACCGTTAATGAGTCGCCAGATTATTCATTTTTTTTTGCCTCCCTGTGTTTTCAACAGTCAAAACATTGGTTTAATTTTTATTGTATGCATGACTTGCATTCATGCGGTGTAAGCTTGTGATTTAAATGGGGTGTAGTTGTTGAAATTATCATATAAGCTATTGGCCTAATTAGGTTTTCCATCACCTCAATTGCATCATAAACATAACAAAAGCAATATCTCTTTTTTATAGTTTAAATTGTATTAATACCTTTTAGACCATTCACAAAGATGAATTCTACAGGTTATTCCGATCGTGTAGATATCCAATATGTGTAGCTTGTTTTTTATGTGTAATGTATGCAAAATAATGTAATTATTTTTTTATTGTATTATTTATTACGCACTTCTTTTAATGTTTTTTCCTTTTTTTATCCCATTAAGAGATGACTTTTTTTACACTTAATAATGTATTAGTGTTCTCATGCATTAGCATTCTGTGTCATGACACAAGTTACTATCAGGGAAGCACACATTGTGCCCTGACATTAGGCTTTTTTCTTTTTTTTTTATTAACGAAAAAAACTTTATTTGAATGATCAAGAAAAGGTACATAAGTCATTATAAGTATATACACATAAGGCCAAACCGCCATGGCCGATAACCCCAACTGATCACCAAATGATAACATAGCAAGACATTTGCGTAATTGCATGACATTCTAACAAAAAACCCAAGGAGAGATCTATGTAGGAGTAACCAAAGAGTTCACTCAGAATAAAACTAACCTGCCCTGCAATCAGCAGGGAACAAATACCAAAGACACAAAAAACATGAATAGAACACAATTGTTATTAAAGTTGTACAGGCGAGCTATATCTAGCAATAGAAATGCCAGATGAACTAACAGGTAAGTATGCTCCACAATCCTTGCGCAGGTTATCCTAAAGGGTAAAACATGAAAGACAATGCCCAGGAAGACTACCTCTCAAGGACTTGGGGACCTACATAATCAAGAGCCCTTAACGAACCCACTGTGCCAGGGGAGCTCAACCACCATCCCCATATCTTTCAATTTGCCCTCTTTATTCAAGAGTGGTTTATCAACCATTAGCTGATGTGCAGCATGCCATTAATCAGTCCCATCCGCTGGGGCACCGCAGGGGGTCTCGCCGCCAGCCATTTTCACGCAATCGCCTTCCTTGCATAGTAGAGAACACCATTTCGAAATTGAAATTGGACCGCGAACCCAAAGCTGACCGGCTCGGTCCGAACAAACCAGTGGCCATGGGGGTAAGAGGATTGGGCACCCCAACCGACATTTATGAAGTGGATGACTATGGGACCAAAACCCCACAACCTTTGGGCAGGCCTACATTAGGTATAGAGCAAAGTAAACCCAAGTTACATTACCTTAGTACAGTTCGTCTGCGTAGCACTTGCCTTACATTAACAACCTAAGAAGTAGTTTTAATAAGGACCTGTGTAAGATAAAAAAGCTGATACATAGCTATATTCAGGTTAGAAGGAACCCGTAAGGTGAGTAAACACATGACATCCCATTGTTCGTACCCGTCCATAGGTCCCAGTCCGTCTCCCCACTTCCCCCTGAGACCCCACCAAACGACCCTCCCGTAGCTACTGAAAGAGAGAAGTTCGTAGAAGTGGAAATTACATTGGAATCCGGGGGGGAAGAGAAGCAACCGCGGGAATGAAAATTATTGAAACACTACCCCAGAATACCTAACAGTGAAGTCACCACAGTGATTTCCCCAAAGATAAGTAAACAATTGGATGCCGGGGGGCCAAACAAGACCTGTAATTCCGTAAAGGTCGAAACCTGAGCCGGCAACACGGGGGCAATATAACCACACCCCCTGCACGCCCCAGCCACCTCAAAGTACATACTAAGTAGACCCTTAAGATTGGCCATGCCCTAATGGCTAAAAAAAATCAATACCTCCGATAGTACAATGAGCGTACCTTCTGCCAAACCAACAGGGCCTGTCTCAGCATCGGGAAATCACGCAACCTGCCCTTTGCAACAGCCATGCCACAGAAAAGAAGCTGCTCTGTTAAAAGGGGAAACAACTAAGGCTTGAACCCTATTCTGCTCCTCCTTCCCCCACTCGCACAGTGCTACATCAGTACCAGCAAATAGATATAAATTAATTTCAGAAGGGCGGTCATCCCCCGTCAATTGGCAGGGGGGCAAGTTCAGACAGTTTTGCTTCTACTCTTTGTCCTGCGGCACGGGGCCATAAAAAATGAAAGTACTATCTCGCTGAGCGATGATTTACACTAATGGGGAGATATACACCGGGGCATGCTGATAAACGTAGAGTATATTTAGGTAGTACGTCATCTTAACTAGGCTAATACGTGCTGCAATAGAAAAGTGAAGCTTATTCGCAGACATTAGTTTTGTTTGCAAAATGGTCGCGAAGGGTGGAAATAATAAACAGCCACAACACCAGAACAGATCTAGATATTTTTTATCCCTTAGAAAGTAAGGGAAGAGGCCCAGACCGACGGGGAGGCGACCGCCTCTGACAAGTACAGAAGAATCATTGTAAAATTTTAGATATTTTTCCCCCCAGTTGAACACGTAAACTGAGAATGACCCAAATTCCCTGGTATTCTCAAGGGGGAAGAGCTCAATAAAGCCTCCTGAGGGTCCGCAAGGTAAACAGAGTAACAACAACGTAAAAGGCAAATTTTCTCACAAATAGAGGGGAACCGATAAACCACTAAGTGCAAGCATCATATCAAACGTTTGAACGCCAGTGGCACTACCAGGCCTAAGAGTCGAGAGCAGGGGAGGAAATCAGCAACCCAGGCCTAGTCCCACTATGTAAAGTAAGAGTAGTGGCTCGTAGAAACCCACCCGTTGTACCGCAACCTGTGAGATGGGGTCCCATATAACGCAACCGAAATCCAATATATTAAAGAGGAGCCAAAAACCAAATGCTTCCCAAGTTGAGGAAAAGGAATGACCAACTATATCGAGTCATAGACTTTAGCTGCGTCCAAAGAGACTTACAAATCTAGCCCCACCTCGTCATGGTGGCTTGTAAATTTGTAAACAACCGACTTAAAATATATAACGGCCGCGTCTTCCAGTCATAAACCACCCTTTTGTCCTCAAATACCGAACTCGATAGAATGACCCTATTGAGCCTCCTGGCAAGTAGGGTCCTTACCAGGTTTAGGGAGGACTACAATAATAGCCTCATACATCGAGGGTGGAAGCGCCAGATCCTGCAAATCCGATTGTGTAAACCCAACAACTGGGGGTCGCAGAAGTCCGCTCAAATGGCCCTGTAGAATTCATCGGAACCCATCACTCACCGGAATATAGATATGATGAAAAAGAATGGATGTTTCAATTATTTCCTGCTCATTAAAAGACTGTCCAGGAACACTCTAATCCTCTGACGACAGTGTAGGGAGAAGATCCAGCGCAGTACCAGGAAGTCCCCATAATCTCAGATTCTGAAATAGTGAATCTTCGAGGTAGAACACGTATATCGTAGTTTTAATAAGAAAAAACATTTTTAATATTAACAACTTCCAATCACAAGGTTTACAAATGCCCAAACAAAAAAAATTTAAAGTAGAAAAAAAAGGGTACAGTACGTGAAATACATCGTGCTGCAACAATTAGGATTGCATCTTATAGCTTTAGGGTTATCAAGAAAAATAACAATTGCCGTAAACCTCGCAGAAAAACATGAACATTGTCATTTCTTTCCATACAGTACCCGACACGTATGTCTGGTCCAATAAATGCCATTACTCACCAGTATGGAAGTGTAAACTTTTTGACATTCTTCCAACACTAAACTGATGGAATAGGCTAGCGAGAGCCTGTCGCTAAGCTTCCGTCCCGCGATCTAATCCACCGAGCTCCACCCCGCCCCCACCCCTGTCCCCCTCCTTCGCGTTGAAATAATCTCTCCTCTGTTATCTATCATCCTCAAGATCCAGAAGAGGAAAAAGTGGAGATAATAGAATGAGGTTTGTCCTCCCATGCTTCAGGAAAGGTGTGGTCGCCAGCATGTCACCTCTGGGCTACCCATATGATGGCGATGAGGTGTCCCGTCATAAGGAAGAGGTAAGCGGGTGTCTAAGCACTCTTTTGTCAGGTCCTATACTGCTAAGGTTAGTTTCAAAAGGCCCGGAGGTTCCTCCGTCAACAAAAGCATCATTGCGGGTCATCGGTAAAGTTAACTACCCTCTTGCATAAGTATTGGTTCCTTTCCTCCATTGATGACCCTACAATACCATCCTGTACCTTCAAAGTAGGTCCTTAAAGGTTTGTCGGGACCACATACGGGAAGAAAATTGGAATCAACCCTCCCCATAAAGCAAAGAAGATCGTACCCTCTTCTCTTTCTTCTGAACCGCTTCAATCCATCCATTCGTAAAGAGTAAAAACAATGTTTTTATTTTGTTTTGTTTTTTTTGTTTTATTTTTTTTTAACAATTGGTTGTTATCTGAACATCTCAGTTGACATATAAATCAATAACAGACAAGAACGACAGTTTAATCCAAGAAACAGTGTCAAAAACCTCCCTGACAGATGGAATTTTACATGAAGACATTAGTAATTTCCTCCCCCTTATTAACACCCGTAACCCCACAGTGCCAAAACCCATTAAACATTTAGTACAATTGTTATATATATTTCTGGTAAATTGTTACATCACATGTCCTGTAATTACCCAAAACCAAAATAACCTTATCCAACTCTAACAGGCCATGTTACAATCATTTCTTCTCTAGCAATTAGACGGTGTATATGTGCGACTTCATTCACCCCCCCACCCCCCCTGCCCATGAAGGGATAATAGCTGGCCTAGCCTGAGCCCGTTTCCAGGCAGTTAGAACCACCAACCCTCTCTGCAATTTATGACTTGAGTGACGAGCCTCTCAATCTAATAAGCCATGTCCTGCTATCATTACCCTCTCAATCTCCCTATTAGCGCTGTTCTCCTACCACTTTGCCTTCCCAAATACCATGAGGTCACACCGCAAACCGTTTCACTCTTCACCAAGTTTCCCTCCAGTCACATGTATTTATAAATGTGCTCCATAGAGAAAGAATTTCTTTAACCCTTTTCTCTTTATTTGCACAGCCTCTACCCAATCCATTTGCATCAAGTAAATGAGTTTATATCCCAGAATAATGGCAAAGGTCGGGGGCCCTAGGCTGACACCACACTTGCAATTATTGCTTTAGCGGGCAGCATCTCGCTGTTAATTTAGAAACTACCCCTCCCGTTCTAGATAAACGTTGTCCATCCCTATCTACACAACAAAATAAAGCCCAAGAAGGGTGTGGTTAAAAGAAAGGTCAAAAGTGTCTTTGAATAGACTATCACCTGTTCCCAGTACTCCCTGATTTCCGGGCACTCCTATAGACATGATATAAGTCCGCTGCATGTGAGAACCACATTTGAAGACACTGATCCGTTGTAATCTCCTCCCCCATTCGATGCCCCTTCAAATGTGTGAGATAAGCGTTGTTGTATTATTTTAATATACATCTCTTGATTAGTCTGTCAAATATTTGTAAGCAACTTGTAACGCCACCAGTTAACACTGATTGCGCAAAGAGGCTTCTCTATCGACCAATTAGTCAAACCTGTAACCAGCTTGCTACATAGTCTACATCATCAAGAGATAATTGTATATTACCTGTACAAATTCGCTTTTCGTCGAGGGCGGTTACGGCAGTGTCCGTGCAAATGTCGTGTCCCAATCGCTACCTAAAGTTTTGTGTCATTTTTTTCTTGTTACATAGCTTGCAGCTTGCACGTATTAAAATAAGGGAATTGGGTAGTGGTATGATGTTTTTGTTGCAGGTCTGAATGAAAAGTACTTGTTTAAGTGTCTAAGGGGTATCAAGTGTCGAACCTGTTGAACGCCCAGACGCATGCCAGATTTTGAACATATTATGTGGTCTTTCCGTCTTGAAAGTTCCGGATTTGAAACTAAGAGCAAGTAATAAGTAGTATAAACGCGGGTTCAGAAATTTATTATGCGCGAATTTCCGCCATGCCCGCCATATGGGCAGTCAGTAGGTGTTTGACTTCATTATGGCGACAACCCGGTCGAAGAGGCAGATGGATAAAAATAAGGAGGGAGATATGGGAGAGGTCATTTGGTCAAACATGTCTGGTCTGTGAAAATACTCGTAGACTTGGCCCCCAATCAGCCAAATACCCGACCCAAAGCGGCCAAGTTGATAAGCGTATATTGGGAATCCCACCCCTCCATTAAGTTTTGCTCCTGGTGTAAAAGGAACAGTTAAAACAATGCTCTATTTTCCCAAATAAATTACCTGTGACTGGGCCATATAATTCTTTCCTCAGCAACCCCAGGGACGAAAATAAATAGGAGCATATGAAAAGATGTAAAGTATGCGAGGAAACACCACCATTTTGAAGAATTAACACCACCCAAAAAAGACAGCGCAAGATTTGACCGACCTCTACATGGTCCCCGAGAGCTACCCCAAATAAACATCCACCATGCACTTCTTATATAGGGAAAATCTTGTTTTACTATTAGCCACACGTCCTCCCCCAGATATTTAATTTCATGCTTAAACCACCGGATCGTATGTGATGAGGGACCATAAACGGAACCCCGCCGCCCTGCAGGAGCATACCCTTCACAATTTATCTACTTGATTGGTGTATCCCCGATATGCGCCCCCCTTTAACCATGCACATCCTTCAGTATCGGGCCCGTTTCTGCATAGAGATTAGCTATCATTAGAAAGAACATCGGCATAAGCCGTTATCATTATGTCTCGAGGGTGGGTAAGTAAATAACCTTAAAAAGAGTGGGCACTGAGTAATGAGGTATACTAAGGGTGGTCGATGGAGAAGTTAAAAAACAGCAAGGTTGACCGAGGGGCATCCTTGATTAGCACCTCCTAAAAAGATCAAATAGCCTGTCGAGAGAAATGATAATAAAGACGTAGGATGTAGGTATGAGTTTAGAATGCCAGAAAGTCTATACAGCCAGAATAGGCCTGCCCGATACCCTGCTACGCAGCAAAGTGTGCTATTGAGAAAAGGCCAATACACAATTGACGAACCCCTTTTCGTTCCGCATCCAGCTAAGGAGCTTGGAATAGAGGCTGGCCAGCCTCCCAGGGCGCCTCATTAATAGCCGCCATTCGGTCTGTAGAGGCCACAGGATCTATCCCCTTTGGGGATTTTATCAGCAGTAGATTGATATTCGATAGAATCGTCGAAGAATCCAGCCGTCTCACATTACCCCGACCTAAAAATCCATTGATATAAAATTTAGGAGACCACGGAGTAATTTCTAGAAGTTAATGGACTATAAAATTCAGCGAATATCCGTCGGTCCCGGGGGACTTTCCTTCGCCGACAGACCCGTAACTACCCTGCGAAACCCACCTCCTCTGAATAGTGGGCCTCCAATTGCTCCCTCTGCACTCTCTGAGTAAGCCCTGGCAATATTCATGGAATCTAAAAAGCGATGAAACGATTTTTGGTGTATCATAGGGTCAGCATACACTATATAGGGATTCATAAAAATCAATAAATTCTTGCTCTATCTCCTCGCGAGGGCTGGTCCATTATACCTCCCGAATTGGGGATTTAAAACGTCCGCACAAGGGAGGTCTTGCGCCAAGAGGTTTTGTGAACGTATGCCAAAAGTGACCGATTCTAATTCCCCAACAATAAAATTTGTTTTGTTGAATCCGTAGATGAGCTTATAAGGCCTCTCCTGGAGAAAAGTAGTGGAAGCAATAGTTGTGCCCGCCAGAAGTATTTTTTCTTAACTACCGAATGGGTCATAGAGATATGTAATTTATGGAGTGTCTCGAAGGCTTTAATGCAGCTCCCTGGAGATCCTTTTTATTCCAGACTCTTAGCGTCCTCATTCTTACATAACATATGATTGACCAGTCCTCAAGAAATCCTTTGCGCGAGTATGACCACAGCAGAGGTGCATCTTGTGCGTGAGCCCACATTGTCTTACCAGAAACTGCAACCAATGATACCCGAGAAACTCCCAAAAAATTGCCGAGTGACTCAAATAACCCCGGGAACCTCCACCCTTGAGACATTGGAGAGTAATCTACCTCCCACCACAGCTTTTATGGGAGTGTGGGTCAGAAATCGGTTGATAGGTAGTTATGACCGCGTTACAACTGGCTTGATCCAGAGAAGAGGACCCATGCCAGTTCTATAACGCGAGATACGAACCATCACAGCCGAGTAAAATAGTAAGATCTCTGACGTTGGGTTAACACGCCGTCCAGTAGTCAAAAGACACTAAGTTAGGCCATCAAAACAACTAAGGAGATACACGGCCATCAACTCCCCCTGCGCCTGCGATCTATCTAGATAAGATAGGGCACCGTAATTAAGTCTTACCAGTAAAATGAGGTTATGAGAATGTTCGGGTATGTAAAAAAGGAGACCTATATCCAAAGGAACTCTTTGGATTCCCGTGGCCCCCCCCTTTTAATTGGGTGGGCATATACATTTAATAGAGTTGATTGTTTATCGCAACTTCACTTCAAAAATAAGACCATCCCACTGGATCAGAGCATTGTTCACTACAGATTTGACCAAACCCGTTTTTAAAAAATTGTGCAACGCCTCTAGATTTTGATTTAATAACAAGCTAAAGCCGGGTGGGTCTAACCATGAGCTCTGATCAGGAAGAACTTGTCTTTTTGCCAGCAGCGTTTCCGTGCAGGAAAAACACGTCAGCCTTTTCACCTACTTTTCATAAGGGTCAGGATTTATCTTCTTTTCTCTGTAATATTTAATCCTGCCAAGTTCCAAGACATAAACTTGATTTGGGGGCAGCAGGCAACCATATTCTCCTCCTATTGGCGCACACAATAACCCAATCACGCCAATGTAGATCGAAAGGCAGAGATGCAGAACATTAGTGATAACCCAAAAGCGTCTCCAGCGAGCGCCTACACGGATCCTCTCCAAAGGTATGTGGGAATCAGACCCATCATCAGAAGTCTGCAAACACTGAAATCCAGAGTCAGGGAGTTAAGCAATACCCATTGTAATTTGTAGACCTTAGGGAATGACATTAAACATAAAACCAAAACAAAATATAATAACTGTAAAAAGACAGCGGCCAAATACTGGCCGAACTTGGTGATGCCCCCACGAACATCCATACAAAATGTCAAAATGGCCATCCAAGCAGGGACACGCCCCCGCAGGCCAGCAACTAAGACCATATAAGCCACCCAAGATCCATGATTAGCCACCGGATGTCCAGGGGTGGGGGGGTATTGGGGAAAAGGAGGATGCAGATGAGGAGAGGAAGAAAAAGGATCGCCTCCCAACCCCCGTCAACCGGACCCACAGAGTTATTAGATCCAGGAACGGCAGGTCATTTAACATAAACAATATATCAACGCCCGTGCCAGTATTATATAGAGATCAAAAGGATGCCTAAGATCTCCCCGTCAGAGAGTCTCACAGCATCTCACGTCATGGCTCCACATATCCCTCTATGCACAGGTTTCGCCTCTGTCAAAGAATGAAGACTCCGAGTCTTTAGAACAGGAGCATGTTGGCAGAAACCAATCTTGGTCCGCCTCTTCTGGCTATATTCATCGATGCCACACTGACCATTTTCCACCACTCCTGAGTTTTGCCCGATACAGCCGTATGGAGACGTACCGCCGGTGGCGTGGAGTTTTTACAGTACTAGGTGGAAGCCTTCCTTATCTGAGTGACCTTCATAGAAAAGTCCCGGGAATATCGGATCCGCGACCCTATCCTCACCCCACTTAGAAGGCCCCTACTCAGCCTGTAGTCCTCAGAAAATTTTTTCCTTGATACGCCCAGTTCAGAACTCGCAATTAACGGTCTTGGCCTACCCCATTCTCTTACATGTGCCAATACGTTTGAACCCGTTTCTATAATCAGCGGTCTCTAGATGTTCCAAACCCAAGAGCTATGGCCAAGTCTCGTTGGTCCAGTAGGAGGCCATGATCTGCTTGCGAATGCCTTCTGAGATGCCTGATGACCTTAGTTGTTGCTGTCCGCAGCCTCTGTTTTCAATACATCGATTTTGTTTTTGTAGACTCTCCAATAGTACCTGGTGGGACGCTGAAAATCACCACGTATACTGTCTGTAGACTCCTCTACCGACACTGAGTACGGGTCCTAGAATTCAACAACATCATTATCGAAGCCTGAATAATATTCTATCCTCTTTTGTCTAAGACTGTAAGATGATGTTAAGAACCGCCTGGGCCATCCATGCACTTGGTTGAAATTGTCATGGCTAGGAGGGAGGTTCACTGAGCGGGCGATCCGAGAGAGGCCGCAGACTCCTTCTTCGGGTGGTTGTCGCCGACATGAGTTTATCGCTTGTATTGACGCCCATTGCGTTACCCATTTTTCCCGTTCCAAGGGCTTGCTGTGCACGTTTGAGACGAAGGTAGTACGTCAGCCAGGAACCGCAGCTATGGTAAAGTTCGATCTTGTACGACCCTAATAGATTTAGAAACTTTCACAAACTGTCCATGCTTTATTGGCAACCAGACCTTTGCATTGGTATTGCACGCTAGGCCTGGTCAACCGCGTACAGAGCCTCTGGGGAAGAACATAACAAACACGTTTCAACACAAAAAATCACTTTGGAAAGGAGCGAGGATTGCCTAACGGTGCAGGGCGATAAGTGCTTTCATTGGCGAACGCTTTCTGCACGCATTTACAATTCAGAATACAAGACTGATGTAACGTGGGTTGTTTTAGGCCATCAGCCAATGAGTGGGGTGGCATGTTGAAAAACCAGAAACAGTGCACTTCCTTAATGTTCGTATATCAGGATGCCCACTTGGTGTGCACAAAGGCTTTAGGATTCAATGCAAAGGACAAAAAGAGGATCCCTGTGCACCAAAATTAACCCTGTCAAGCACGTTCTCAAAGTAGAAATTGGGGTTTTGTCAAATAATATAATATAAAAATACAAGAGATCACCGCATAAATGTCACACCAGACCGTAAAACAACACACGCAGCAAGTGTACTTGTAAGAATATCCGGTAGTGTCAACCGGTCAGTATCCACACGGGTCGAGTGGCAGACCCCTTAGGTAACAGTAACCTTTGACACAAAATCCCCTCCTGTCTTTAGATATTTATGGCCACCAAAGAGCCTTTGTTGTTATGACCATGTAGGCCTCTGAGTTGGCGCCGGATAAGCTCCTGAAAAGCAGGGGTGATAGCTGTGCACAGTCCCGCCCAGCTTGGCCCGATTGATTCCCCCTCTGCACAGGCCTGACATGCGTCCGTCCTGGGGATTTAAGGAAAAAAAAACGAACCCAGTACCTCTCTGACGTCAGTCCCGGCCGGGGATTGCTGGGTCACGACGTCTCCAAGGCAGCTGAGTAGCGAGCTCCCACCACCCACTTCACAAAGATTACCTTGACTGTCGCCCGCGGCACTGCAAGGCCTCCAAATGCCGTCTGTCATCTGCGCGGGAAGGCCGCTCTTCCGCACCTGGCTGCACCGCGCTCGTTCTCTCCACTCATCCGCCCGGCGTCCTGGCCCTACCTCCCGCAGTTCCGGTAACACTCCTCTCCGTGTCAGCCGCCGAGCCCACGTGGTGTAAGTGCGGGCCTCAGACGGGTTTTGGTGAGTAGCGCCGGATGGCGGCAGCTCACGTAGCCGCCGAGTGCCTCCGGAGATTAAATCTTACGGCGACCTCTGGGCGCTTTGCCACCCACTAGCAACCATCTGATGGTGGGATGCAGGAGTGATGTAAAGGCTGGATGTCTCCAACTTCCCCATATTCATAAGGCCACAGAGGAGCTCCACTAAAACGCGTCGCCGTACCAGACGCCGCCTCCCCCGGAAACAGCCATAAAAACATTGTGAGAACAACTGTACATTCGGGCACACCGCTGAACCATATGCTTGTAAAATCGCCTTTCCTGGCGGCTACCGGATAGTAAATGCATATATGTCCTTTTTCCTGCGTGAGAAGCCCGCCTTTCCCTGTCAACCTAACCAAAAAAACCACCATGAGGCCGAAGGCAAAAATGGGGTATTAGGACCCCCATTTTAAAATGTCCATTTTATCCCAAAAATTTGGATCTCTGTGCAGTCCCATAAACATTGAAATATGTCCTTCTGGGGATTGCTTTTTAAAGCAACCTGGACTTAAAAAATTTTCCCATTCGGGGCCTCGAGGGGCGTAAATACGCATTGTGTTGATTTTAAGATCATTTCCATGTACCTTTGCCGGAAAACTTTGAGATTCGCTAGTGCCGTGAGTCCAGGAGTAGTAATCAAATCATCAGGAGGCCTTCAACACTCCCCCAATAATGACCCCCTCCCAGGGAAAATGGTTAGACATTATTAACCATAGGGTCCTGATACCCCAAATAATTTAACGGGGGGGAAAAAAAAGAAGGAAGAAGAAGGAAGGGAAGAGGGGAATCCTCACCCCCAAAAACCCCGGGAAGACACCAAACTCAGGAAAAAGCTACAAAACGGGAACCCCCTCCCAATGGAAGCTTCAATCCCAAGGGCCCATTCAACTATGGGAAACCCCATTAGGTTTAAAAAGCGAAGAATAAAGGAAAGGGGACTCCTCCCCCCAAGAGGGCCCGAAATTCCCTGGAGGATGATACTGGGTCCACGGCCCCAAATTTTTGCGTATTTAAAATCCCTCCGGGGGGGGAGGGGGCGATCTTTCCCCTCAACAATAAGTAGAGGATACCCCCTCCACCCTTCAGCAGGACGGGGGAACAGATTGACGCCACCCGACGGGGATTACCGCTTTCCCCCTGTAAGAGATGTTTATAAAAGTTTTTTTATATAGGATTGCGAAAAAGGGATAAATAAAGGCCCGTTTCGGGCGGTCCGGGGAGGGAAAACCCTCGCAACAATCTGAAAAGCCTGAAGGACCCTTTTCCAAAAGGGCCAAGGGCCGGCAACCCCACCATATGGGGGCAGGACCCCGCCTTGATTGCACACCCAAACGGGTGTCTGGGACTTTGGGGATACCACTTAGAAAGCAGGCGGAAACTCTGTACCACCTGGAAAGTATTTTAAAGCTTGTTTCCTCGCTTTGCAGCTATCACTGCTTGTGATAGATAAAAGACTTTCCCCATTGTTAAAACAGTGAAAGGGTCCTCCGAAGCTTTTCTCCCATGTTTACAGATAGGAGACCTCAAGAGGGGAGATCACCCAGAAAAATAAAGGAGTTTAAAATGCCTGGGAACGTGGGAGCAACACATAGCTCTCAAACGTGAGAGGCTCAAAAAGGGGCCCCCTCTTCGCGATACAAGGCAAAGAATGCCAAAGCTGCGGGTTTTAAAAAGTGGACCTAGAAAGGGGGGAAGGCCCGGGGTCAACTCCAAAAGGGGTTTCAAGGGCCCCCCCTTCCTTCCCGTATTGCGAGAACGGGTGGACTTAGAACTCCCCGGGAAAGGCCCCCCTGAAGGCCTGGAGGAAAAAAATGGTTGCCCGAAATGAAACAGGGGACCCATTAAATCTAATAGAGGTACCGGGACCCTACACCTCAGATAAGGAAAACGTAGGGGCTCGCTAAAGGGGACGGGTTTGGGGTCCGAGTGAAAGGTTCGTCCCCCCGGGAGGGAGAGTAACCCCGGGGGAAGACTGTCTTGCGTATAACCCAGAGTTTACCCGGGGGCTTGGATCAAATCCAAAAAAACCTGCATACGCTGGGGTAGTAGTACCCCCCGCATCGGGTAACCACCCCCCCCCCTTTTTTCGGTGGACTTTAAAAACCCTTCTGAGTGGGGGGCGCGGCTTCGCCAAAAGGAACTCGGGAAAAATTTCTAGGGGCCCCTCATCCAAAAGGAGGAGGGCAAGGAGCCGGGCCCGTTGAAGCGGGGGTACGCAGTTTGGGGAGGTGGCATTTAATAATGTTTGCTCCCCAAAACCCACGAGAAGTCACCCTCCCCAGCCCCCTAGTACCCGTGAAACATTGGCTGAAAAAGGGAAAAATTAAAATCATAAATTCGCTGATCCCGGGGAATTTTTTAGTCCCCAGATATAGATCCCCCCCCCCAGGCCAGGAGAAGGAGAAGTTAGTTTTAAATGGCGGGCGGGGCTTGATAAAGGGGAGATGTTCGGGGTTTCAGATTTTGAAAATTTAATTTTGTAGTTGGACCGGGGCTAATTTTTTCCAGCTCGAATCAAAGAGGGGAGAGATATAAACGGGTCCGTCAAAAAAATTAACAGATCGCTGCAAAGGGCCGGCATTAAACCCCCTGCCCCCCAACGTATACTCTTGATGTCTTTTGGGATGCACCGCCCCCAGTAGGTGCCCCATAATCAAAGTAAGTAAAGGCGAAAAGGGGCAACCCGCCTGGTGCCATTATGTTTTTCAAGGACTTGATGGGCCCGTTTATCAAAACCCTTCTGCAAAAATTAAGATCAAATCCAGACTTTAGTGGAAAAAAATAGGGCCGAGTCCCATATGTTTGGGGTATCGGTCAGTGAGCCCAAAGTTTCCATCGAACGCTTTTTCAGGTCAAGGGGACGGGATCATAAATGGTACCCCCAGAGTTTACATATTGAATGATGTCCAATTTTTCGGGGGTTTATCTCTGGCCCACGACCCGGAGTGATCCCACCTATGGGGGGTGATCAGGGTGGGCAAAAAGGGGGGTTAAGGCGATTTTGCTAAAAAGTTTGGGGCTTTAGTTTTTTAAAAGGTCTACGTTAGTAGAGAATCGGTCAAAATACGCTGCAAACCTGGGGAACCTTGCCGGGTTTTGGCAAGATACAAAGGGGGCCCGGAGGCCTCTCCCGGGAAGGGCGAAGACTTGAGACAGTGTTAAAGCATCCAGAAAAACCGGGGAAAGAGCGGGGAGCATAACCCAAAAGAATTTCCCATGAAGCATCAGGCCCAGGGCTTTTCCCCTAGGGGGGTCCCCAATGGCGACTCCAACTCCTCCATCGAGAAAGACCCTCCAGTTCGGATGACCTAACCGTTAGAGCGGAAAGGGGGGAGGAGGGCCCCCGACCGAGGAAAGAGACGGGATCTGTCAACTGGAAGGTTAACAGTTTTAGATAAATGACTGGAATTCACCCGGCGATTCTGGAGGGAGTGCCCCAAAATTTTACCGCGCTTTTTTTAAAATACTGGAAACCCAGGGATCGTGCTGTCCATTCCCTAGGGCTCTCGCCGGGAGCCCGACCGCTCTTGTTCCCATATTCGGAACCTCTACACCCTGCTGCAGGATCTGCCCCAGGAGGCCTCAAACAATAAAAGGGACCCCCCCGAGCCAACAGCAAACCCTGCAGCACTTTTCAGAGAGGCTTGTTTGTGCAAGAGCTCAAGCGGGGTTTCCCTTTATCAGCGCCGCACCGATTGGGGGCGACGGGGCTTTTTTAAGGCGACACCATGCTTGATAAAAATGCCACGGGGACACATTTCATGCCCCCATTTGAGAGAGGTGGGGGTGGGATCATCACATGTCCGACCTAAAATTTTCAACTGCCATTTGGCTCCGCCAAAAAAACCCCGGTCCAGCAGCAGGGATTCATTGATCTCCAGGGCCTAGCTTGGGGGGAGAAGAAAGGGACATGTGGGAGACAAAAAATGGCGCAGGGTCCGACCAAACCCTTACCTATCGAGGAAGATGTACCATGAAGGGGGCCTTATCTGAAGGAGAAATAACGATCCTGCTATAGGTTTAGGGGCGTGTAAAAAAAAAGCTGTAATCCCTATGGAGGGTCTGAAGCCGCCCCGCTACCAGCGAAATTAAGAAGGGCTTTTTTTGTTTTTTTTTGATCTTAGCAAGGAAGACCCCCTGACAAATTTTATAAAGAGTTGATCGGGGTGGGGTTTAAAGTCCCCAAAAACAGAGGGTACCCCTAGCACGGGAGTGTAATCGTTAGGCCCTTCGTAAGAAAGCAACCGTCCCTATTCGGGCAATACGTTTGACAATGTGAAGTCTGCCCCTTAAAATTAAGGATTAAAATGAATAAACTGGCCTCTAATAGAGAGGTCTATGACCCGTGGGCCGGGGTTTTTGGGGCTATGGGCCCCCCCTCTAGTCTTGGGGGAAAGGGGCTTAAGCAAAAGCCACTGAGGGAATATCTTCCTTGATTAAGGGGGTGGTTCGTTTTTAAAAGTCTCCTGGGAGGGGACACAATTTGAGCTTTTTGTCGGTGAAAATGATACAGGATTTGAGAACGTTTCCTAGGAGTTGAGGCCCTTGGGGTTTAAGGGTACTAGCTAAGGTCCCCCATTTAGCTTGAGAGATTCATATGGGTGTGTCTCCAACCCGAGGGGGAGATGAGGAAGGGGAAAGGGCAGGGGAAAAAAGAGTAGGCAGGGGGGGGGGCAAAATAGAAGAAAAACAGGGTAACCAAAAAACTCCCGCTAAAAAACAAAAGACATTCCTAAAAACAGGAAAGCCCCGGTGGCCCACATTGGCCAGAAGGCATCCAAACCCTATTTGGGGGGGGGTAAGGCAGGCATGCCAAAAAAACCTCCCAAACAGTAAGTCGAAAACTTTTGAAGGGAATCCAAAATATTTAAAAACCCGGGGGAATAAAAGGGGATATAGCCCTGCACCCAAAAAAAAAAACAGAGTAATGTCTGGAGAAGAACGTGAGAGGCAGGGGTGCCCTAGGAGAGGAAAACCCCCTATTTGCACAATTGCCAACTGAACTTCGACGAAAAAAGGGAACAGGAGAGGCTGATGATGAGTCTCTACACAATGAGCGGGCGCCTTAGAGCGGGGCCCCCGGACGGAAAACCCCCAGCATCCCCGGGAAAGGGGGAGAGAGCCTCCCCACCTCCCCCACCCCCCCATTTGGCGGGACAGGGGGGCCAGTCCGGCAGGAGACACAGGGAAATTTAAGTCCCCCCCAAATGATGGTAAGTCCTCCGGGGTGCCAAGGTGTAGGTGCGCCAGCCGCGTACAATAACACAAAGGAAACCCCCATTGTAGGGTTTCCTTCCTTCAGGACATTAAGAAGGGTTTTTTTTGCTAGCCCGTGCCAGGGATGATGAGACAATCCCGGGGAATATTTAATGATGTCTTTGGGATGTTAAGGAACGGCGTGGCGGGGCCCTTTGAAGAATTTGTTTCTTTAAGGACATAGAAATGGACCCGGCAGACTATGCCCTAGGATGCTGAATGTCCCTTCGGAGGACGCAGGGGCCCTATGGGGCTCGGCCAAATCAATGTAGTATTCGGGGGCGCGGGCCCGAATATTATTGAAGACTTAATACAGTAGAGTATAGCTAGAGGCAGGGGGCCGATTCTGGAAGCCCCCATCCTGAGGATTTTTCCTCCTCCCTCTGTTTTCAAAATCTCCCAAACTGCTGGAGGGGAAAAATTAGATGAATGTTGCTCACTACCCCTTGCAGGCAGGAAGAGAGGCGGAGGAGAGTCCTGACCTGCCCTGTAGGCCTCCACCCTTGCGGACACAATGACAATTCAGAGCGGAATTGGGGAAACCCTCAAAAGCCCCTTTCCATGGAGGGGATTCCTCCTAGTGGGGGTTCTGGGTAAGAGTTGGAGGTCTCCAAGTTATTGGCCGGCACGCTGTGGGCCCTGGCGACATTCTGCCCCCCTTTAGACATAGAAAGACCCGCCACCTCCAAGGAAGAAGTAAAGGCCCCTGGGCCCTGGACTGAGAGTAGAAGACGGCTTCCCGCTAAGATGTGGGCTAGCGCGGCCCCGGAGGGGGAGACAGCTAATGGTGGCACACAAGGAGCCACCCGGGACAGACGCAGTGGGGACAGCTGGGCAAGGATGATCCCCCCGGGGGGCCCCTGGTGGCCCCCCGGGGGAAGTCCCTCCCCCCGAAGAGCCCGGGACCACGCTTGGGGAGCAGTTGGCCGCTCCCGGGTCGGGTAGTGCTTGGGCCACATAAAGTGTCAGAGACAGGGGGAACCATTAGATCCCGCCTGGGGGCCAAGGGAAACTTGCTGATGGGTGCAGGGGCCCCTGTATTAGGGGGGCTACTCCCCCGGAAATTGAAAGTCCTGGCCGGGGCCTTGGGGTGAGGGGCCCTTCATAGATATGGGGGACCCAGGTAGCTGCAGGGTCATGGGCTAGGCCCCAAGTCACTGTCATGTGGGCCCCGATAAGTCCCCCCGGGGAGGGTGCAAGGGGAGAAGACCCGGGGCTGACTCAAGCTCCCCGAGTCCATCCCCCACTGCCCAGGGCTCCCCTTGAGCCGTGTCCCCTCGGGGGCCGCAACACCCGCGGGGCCGACCCCGCGGCCCCTGGTGTGTCATCAGCCCGCGCCCCCCCGACTCATATCGAGCCGAGCAGGCGCCGGGGCCGGCCCGGGGACCTCATCGTCATGCCGGGGGGTCCGCACGGATAGACCCGGAGGGGAAAGGGCGGTGATACAGGCGCCGGGCCCGGGTCCACGCCGGCAGGGGGGGCAGGGCCCCATTTTAAGAGCGCACCCCGGGTGGTGCAGGCGGCATCGGGGACGTCCCGCACAGCGGGGGCGCCGGTAAGGACTGGGGGAGTAGGGGTTCCCTTTTTCCCCTCGGGGCCCAGCGGTGGAGAGGGCCTCCGATACAGGCATGCCCCCTGTGTGTCGAGGCGCAGGTGGGCCGGTCGGCCATCTTGGGGCCCGCGCGCCTTTTCCGGGTCTTTAGGGGGCATAAGGGGGCAAAACCCGAAATATTGGCCCCTAACCCCCCGGGAGGGGGCGCATTGTTGTGATTGGGGCCCTTGCTTTTTGTAGATTTTGCCCATTATAAAAGGCGATGACTGTTGGATTCCTTAAGGGCCCCAGAGGGGCTCAGGAAAAAGGTTTTTCATGCAGCCATGTCAAAACCCGCCCCCGGGCAAAGGCTTTTTTGATTGCTTTTAAATCCATTTTTTGGAGGGGCCCGGGGGAAGAAAATACGCAATCCCCAGTAGTGTTTTTTATTTTTTTTTTAACAGGGTCACCGTGCAGTATCCTGATAAATTGCTTTACCTTTGGGTCGCACGATTATGGCGATACCCTATTTATTAGTTTTTTTTTTTTGTTTAAGCACTTTAAAAAAAAAAAGAAAAGTGTTTTTTGTGTGTTAAAAAAAATTTTATGCATCCTATTTCTGAAGCTTACATTTTTTATTTTTCCGTATACAAGCTGTATAAGGACTTTTTTTTTTGCGGGGTGAAGACATTTACTTGGGACAACTTTGGAGTTTATAGGAGTTTTGATCGCTTTTTTTTCCATTTTTTTGCTGTGGGAGAACAAATCTTAATCGGATTGATTTTTTTTTTTTTTTTTTACGGCGTTCACCCAGGGAATTAACATACAGATTTTTAAAAGGGAGGGCGTTACGCACGCGGCGATCCAAATGGGACTTTATTTTTTTTGATCTTTTTTTGGGGCATTTGGGGTTTGTAAAAGGGGGAAAAGGGGGTTAATATTTTTTATTTTATTTTTCGTGTTTGTGTTTTTCTTTTTTTTTCATTTTTTTTTTTCTTTTTTTTACTTTTTCACATTTTTATTTTACTTTTTTCCCCCTAGGGGGTTTGAAAGAGAGATCTTTGGGTCTTCATTAATAGGAATCAGTACTAGCTTGTTCTATGGGCTGGTTCCTTGAAACTGTCAGTACGATGCCGGGGCGTGCCCACAGGGCACGGGGGGTCTGACGTCACAGACAACCCGGGAAGCATTCTCTGCCGTCCGTGCTGTCTGTAGGGAGGCAAGCGCCGGACGCCCGATCCGTGCGCTGCTGCCCCCCGACAGAGACCCCAGGAGGGGTGATCCCTCCGCGTCTCTCTTAGTTATTGCGACCGGGTTTCGCGATAATTTCGGGGTTATCCGCCCCCCCCCCCCCGGGAGCGATGGGGGTCGGGGCCGATGGGGGCGGGATGTCACTGTAATATACAGTGACACCCCGCCCCGGATCGGGGCGAACTCTGTTTTAGAGTTCGCTCGATCCTCAGGACGAATCCAACGCCCAGGTCCCGTGAACCCCCAAACGACCTGGAAGTATGGATACCCCAATTTCTTTTGGGGGTTAAAGTCAAAACTTTTTTTCAGACCCCTTTACCCGGGGGCAGGACACAGGCCCGGAAAAAAGCTAAAAAACTCTGCAACTGGCAAAGGCGAGGGGGGGGTTGGGAAATTTTCCTAATCCCAGAAAGTTTAAATTCTTGGCAGCAAAAACTAGCAATATAGGGAAGATTGGGATGGGGAGGGGGTAGGGATTAAACTTGAAACTTTTTACCCCCATTTTTTAAATTTTCCCCAATCTTTATGGAAAACTGGGGGAAAAAAACTTTTTTTTAGTGAAACCCCAAAAATTTTCCCAACTTATTTCGGGATGCATAAACTGTGGGGGAAAATTTTTCGGGTGGTTTTTGGGCTTCAGGGTTTGCCCCTTTTTCCCCTTATACCGAGAATTTGGAATCCCCCCTGGTTCCCCCGAACTTTTGTGCCCCAGGGTTTTCAGTCAGGGGCATTTGGGGCCCTTTCAATATTTTTTCTCAATTGTTTTACTTTTTTCCAGGGGGGGGGCTTAAAATTTTTTCAGCAATTGCAAATGGAATTTGTTTTTACCGCATACAACCTATTTCAATATTTTAAAAGTTTAAAGGCACGCTTATATCCGGGGCTGTGGAGCCGGGGGCCCATGGAGTCGGTGGCTTTTTTTTCCCAGGAGTCGGAGTCGCCCAAAAAAATGGAGGACCCCAAACCCCCAAAAATTTTTAATTAGTTGGTCCCAGTTACTTCATGCAAAAGAAAAGGGAGCAAGGGGGAATTTGGGCCCGGCCCAGTGCTACTGCTCCCAATATTTAAACCCTTAAATACATGAGGGGGGTTAATTGATGACATGGAGCGGGGAAAAAAGTGCTGCCCCCAGGGGAAAAGATTACGTCCCCAGGGGCAAACAGCAGGGTGAAAAATTTGGTTAAAAAAGGGGGGGGAACCAATTTTCCCTCCACCCCCTATTTTCCCCTACCCTTTTCCCTCCTTTCACTTCGCCTTCCCTTTCACTTCCCCCCCCCTTTTTTTCCCTCTCAACCTCTTCTCACTGAGGGGAAGCAGCCCCCTCTAACCCACTAGGAGGACTGAGGGAGCGATGTGAGCTCCCCCAAAGCAGGTCTGGGCAGAGCCCTTTAGGGCAAACATTTTTGGGGGCAATCTGAAAGGGTTTTTGATGGCTCCCCTACTGAAATTTAGAGCCGGATTTGGGACAAAAAAAAACAGCCCTGGAAAATAAAATTCCAAACCACCCCCCTATAAATATGCCCCCTTTCAAACAGGGAAAAAAAGAAATGTTTGCAATGCAGCAAATTTAGCTGAACCCTTCCCAAACCCCCCAATCACTAAAATTAAATTTGGAATACACACAACAGAATGGGGAAAACAAAAAAACCCCAAACCTTACTGTCCCCCTAGAAACCCTTATTAAACATATTTTCCCCAAAATTTATTTTATTGCAAAATTATACACCAGAAATGACACCCATCACGCCCCCCAGAAATGAATTATATTACACATGGTAGCCACAAAAATTACTTTTACTAATTGACCTTAGAAATAAATTTGACATTGAAATAATATAATTCTTTAACCCCAAAAAATTTTCCTTTTAACACTAAAACCCTAAAAAAATTAATTACATTCACCAAAACCCCAAGTTACATTACACCGTGTTAATGGGGGCTGGGCGCGGGCACGGCTCCCCCCCCCGCGGGCACCCCCCGTGCCTCAGGGGGTCCGGGCGGGTGCTGCAGCTGCCTGCGCCACCCCCCGCTGCCCGGGGCCCCCCCCCCTGCCCCAATACCCCCCCCACGTCCCCCCTGTGAAATCCCTTTTTTGCCTGTCCCCGACCCGCCGTGCGCGTTCCGCTGCCTAGGGCGGCGCGCGCGATGGTGGCCCTTGGTTTTAAAAGGGGCCCACCCGTCCGGTTTTTTGGGGCCCCCCCCTTTTTTAAAAGGGATACGCTCCCGGGCTTCTCTCCCAAATTTCTTTGGGTTTGGCTTTAAACCTAGCCCTAGAGGTTTTTGGGAAGTCCCTCCCTGATTCCCCAATGTCCCAGTCCTCCGCTTTTTTTTCCTGACCTTGCATTTTTGCCGCCTGCGGGGCCCTTTCTGCCCGTCTCTGACCACGAACCTCTGCTCCCCGCCCTGCCCCTTCTCCCGTCCCCGACCACCCCCTTTCTGGATTACGATTCTGTCCCTTTCGCAGTCCCCCGGTTCCCCAATCGCAAGAAAGTCCGTCAGTGGTAGGGGCCCCTGGTAGCCTACGCCGAGAAAAGTCCTTTCCCGCTTCCCGGCGGACTCTGGTGAATCCCGGGGGGCCTACTTAGACCCCTCCCTGCGGGGTTACATCACATCTTTTGCGGTGGGTCCAGCGAATCCCCCAAAACCCCGTGCCCGTACGTCGGGGCCATGGATTCTGCCAGGGGTACCCTTGCCTTTTTCCCCCGGGAAACGTTACGGGGGCTGTGGGCCAGCAGAACCAGCGTTTGACAAGCTCGCGGCCATGATGCAGAACCCCCCCCCGGGCCCCCGTCTCCCTCCGCCTGGGGCCCGCCGCCCCCCTCCCCAAAACCCAACAGATGCCCTGCACCCCATGGCTCTTCCGTTCCCGCAGCGGGCCCCCTTCGCTGATTTTGCCACTCCCCTTACGTTTGGGAGGGACCCAAGAAATGCTGGGGCTTCATCAGTCAATGCTCCATCATGAAAAATTTTTGGGGGAATAAAATTCCCTACTGGGGGGGCTAAGGGGCCTTTTGTCAACGTCCCCCCGCAGGCAGCCTTCGTTTATTTTGCAAAAACCCCCCAGTAAGGGTTTTAAAAACCCTCTCCTTTCTGGACCGACCCCCCGGGAAAGGGGTGCTGTTTTGGAGTCAGGGAGGGGAAAGTTTCTGCGGGCCTCCCCCGCAAGGGGGTTTTGCCGATCAGGCCAATGGGGGGGCCCCCGGAGGGCCGCACCAACCCGCGCTGGGGGGGTTTTGCCCGGGGAAAAAAAACTTTTTAAAAACTGGCTCAGTCCTCTCGGGCCTTTGCCTGTGATTTTTTCCCCCCTGTTTTTTCCCCTGGTGTGTTTTTATATTGCTTCCTCTGTTATTGACCTGGGGTTGCCTTAAATTCGTGTTTAACCCTGTCTATTATTCTTTCCCGCTCGTGTATCCCCTGGCTTTTTTTCCTGTTTATTCTTCGGATTCTGTTTGTGGCTTTGGCGGTTATTGCCGTTCCCGACTGGGGAAACCTTTTGGGGACCTTGCTTTTCCCTGACGGCCCTGCACTTAGCAGCGTAGGGACTGTCGTCCATTTGGGGGGGTCTCCCATCTAGGGAAAGACGCCAAGTGGGCCCGTGGGGAAGGGGGCGGGGGTGGCGTCGGGCCCACGGGCACCCCCTCTAAACTTTGACAGTATCACGGCCGACTTTTATGCTCTCCAAGCCCCTATAACCCCATGACTGCATTGGTAGAGAAAAGGATGCAGGGGCTCACCCATTTGGGGTTTCCAGAAATTTTTCACTGAGATTTTCGCAGCAGGAAAACCTCCCGGGGTCCCCCTCACCCCCAGGGTCCCCCCGGCATCCCCTTCCCCTGTTGGGGAACCCCCTATTCATTTTCCCAAATAAGTTCCGGGGACAGGGGGGAAACGTTTAAAAATTTTAAGGAGGGTTTTGGGGGTTGTTCTTTCGTCTCCCCCCCACGTACCTCAGGGAATGAGGAACAGAAAAAGGGAATTTTTTTTATACCCCTTCCCCAAAGGGGCCCCCCTAAAGGGTGGGCGTTCTTTTTAAACCCCCTGACTCCCCCCCGATTTGGGTCTTCTGGGGGCCCGATTCTTTGAACCCTTTGGGGGTTATTTTTTTGACGACTCCGATGGGGGGGGGAAAAGGGGGCCCTAAAACAGGGCAAGAGGACAGTAGAAAGTATTTTTTCAAAATTTCCCCATCGGGTGGAAATGACCCAGCCCCCCGGGTTTGCAGTTTAGTTTGGGGGCTAGCCGACCATGTGAAGGACTTGTTTGGGGTACCCAAGCCCGGCATGCTTGGATGAATGCCATTGCCGGGGCGGGTGGGGTTTTGGGACAGACGGTTTAGGGAGAGGACTGGGAGAAATCATTACCCCTTGCCCCCCGCTTCACTCCGATACCCCGTTCTCCACCCCCACCAAACCCAAAACTGGAGCGGAGAGCCCCTTGGAGGAGCCCATGCAAAAGGGGGCCTTTCTTTCGCGGGCAGGGGTCAAGGGGCCGCAGGAACCCTCTGCCGCAAATCAGGGACCCTTTCTACTACTTTCGGCGGAGCGGGGACCTCATCCGTGGGGTGTTTCCCCAAAAAGAAGGGGCCCAAACCGGGGGGAAAATCCCAAACCCTTGGGGGGGGCCCCCGGGAAGGTCCCCTAGGGGAAAAAGGTATTTTCCCAAGGGGTCCGGGAAAAAAATTTTTGCTTCCAGTTTTTAAAATTTTAAAATTTTTTCCATGTTTTGGTTTTTGGGGGGTGCCTTTTGGTTTTGGGGGTCGGCCTTTAAATTTTTTGGCTTTCATCTTTTTTTAAAACGTTTTGGGGCCCCTTTCCCCGGGGGTCCCTATCAGATTCCCGTGCAGGTGGTTGCGATAGATTCTTTCCCCGCTGTTCAAAGGGAGGATTCCCAAAATTGCACCCCTGAGCTTGGAGGGTGGAAAGGGGCTATGCTACGGAGAGGTGCATCTGTTTTCATGGAGGGGTTACCGTGGATGTGGTGTTAGGGCTGCCCCTGGTTTTCAAAAAACAACCCAGTGATTGACTGGGAAATCTGGGGTAACAAGGGCAGGTGGGGGAAGCTGTGTTTAATAAATTTTCTCCACGATATATCTGGTTGCTAATTATTGTTGTCGGTTACACCCCTCCACTCAGTCAGGGATCGCAGCTCCCTCCCTTGGAAACCAATGTATACACGAGTGGCAATTTATTAGGTTCAATGCAATTTATTTATCCAAAAAAGGGAGCACAAAAGGGTTAGATACAAAAAAGGAACCCGTTACTTGCGTTTGTTTTGGGAGAGCACTCGGTTTATCCACAGTCCCTATTTTTGGAAAAAAAATCACTTATGCAGCCCCATATTTGGGGCGTTCCCCCTTTGGCCAGGAGTAAGCAATGGGGGGTCCAGCTTGGGGCAGGCGGGCAGTGGGGCGCAGGGCCCCGCGACGTTTTTGAGTAGGCACCTCCTCTCTTTCTCCCGAAACCTTTTCCTGTTCGTATCATAAGCCGTTGTGCAAAAGTTTTTATAAAATAAATTGCATTGAACAAAAAAAGTTGCCAAAGTCTCCCAGTCATTTTTTGGGAATATTTGGGCGTAGAGGAGATTCCCGCCTTTATTCGTGACTTGGGTTTTGTGGGGTTTTTCCCCAAGGGCGCAGTCTGAGCATTTGGCCCCCCCCCATAGGGGCCCAAAGATTGTGCCCATTGAAAAATATTGGCGGGGGTGAGATTTCCCAAAGGAGGATATACAATCTGTCGGGGCCCGAAAAACTTTCTAGAAGCAGTATATAGCAGAAAATCTACAGAAGGGCAACCCGACCTTCTGTGTTCCCCCATGGGGTTCTTTTTTTTTTAAGAAAATAGATGGGAGCCTCCGTCCTTTTATTGGGCTACCGGGAACTGAAAAAGGTAACGGTTTTTAAAAAAAAAATTTCCCTTTTCCTTTAATTCCCTATTTTGTTTTTTCAGATTCAGGGAGGGCCAAAAAGGTTTTCAAAAATTGGGCCCGAAGGGGGGTTTAAAAACCTTTTTCAGATTAAAGAGGGGACGAATGGGGAAAACAGCATTTTTAAAACCCCGGAAGGTCATTTTGAAAACCTTTTTATGCCTTTTGGGTTATTTCAATGCCCCGCTGGCTTCCATTAATTTTTTTAAATTTTAAAAGTTTTTCCCCGGGAAAAATTGGTCTTTTTATGGTCGTTTATCTGGAAAAGACAATTTTGATTTACTCGCAGGGCTGGGGGGTTTTGCACGAAAAAACATTTTGCGGCAGGTTTTGCAGAAATTTTTAAGGCAAAACAATCTGCTCTGGACCCACCCCTGGGGGAGGTTTCGCTTTTGGGGCTCAGGGGTTTACACTCTGCAAACCTCTCCCAGCAAGGGGTGTTGCGTTCAGGCCAATCATGGGGGGCCCGGGGCGCCGACCCCCCAAAAAAACTGCTGGGGGGGGTTGTCCCGGGGAAAAATAAATTTTTAAAGGGGTCAGTCCTCTCAGGCTTAGCCCCGTGATGGGTTTCCCCCTTTGTTTTTTCCCGGTGTGTTGTTTAAATTTCTTTCCCTGTTTTGACCCTCGGGTCCTTTAAATTCGTTTTTTGGACCCTGTCTGTGTACTTCGTTCCCACTCGTGTTTTTACCCTCGGCTTGGTTTTCTGTTTTTTTCGGATTCTGTTTGTTTGGGTTTTTGGGGGTTATTGACCGTTCCCCGTCCGGAACCCGTTTGGAAACCCTTGGGGGTTTTCCCTGAGGCCCCCGCATTAGCAAACGTAGGGACTGTCGTCCAGCTGGGGTCTTCCCCCTAGGGCAGCAGCCCAAATAGGCGGGACAGTGGGGTGGGTGGAGTCAGGGGGCCCCCTGCACCTCCTCTGATGTTTACCCCTTTTTAATTAGCCTCTTTTCGGGGAAAAAGCCTTTTGGCCTGGGGCCACTCCGCCAAAGGGGGGGCCCCAGGAGAAAAAGTTGATGGGAATTTCAAACTTCCCCCCCAGGGGGGTTCCCCTCAGTCCCTTTTCGGGAAACCCGGGGGCCCCCACCTCCTTTCCCGTGCCGCAGCTTTGGGTTTCCCTCTCCGTCAGGGCGAACCCCCCTGTGGGTTTAGTACTCCGTGCAGTTCCCCCAAACCCCAAACCCTGAGCTGGACTGGGGAATTTAAAAAGGCCTTTGGGGGGGCAAAAACCCTTCCCGGGGAAAAGACCTTTTGGGGGCCCTTTTTTAAAGATGAGCTCGCTGGGTTTGGGGAAACCCACCCTTTTTGCCTTTGGAAAAATGATTCGGTTGGCCTCTCGAATTGATATTTGGTTTTTCGGAGAGACGAAAAAGAGCCCGCCTTCAACGGGGGGGTTCCCCCTCCCCGCCAGCTACCCCCGGTCGGGGTCCCCTTTTTCCAACCATCCTTCTCCCTCCCCAAGGGAGGAACCCATGCAAGTCGAGGGGAGCCCACCTGACCAGGAAAAACGCTCCCCCAAACGGGCGTTGAGGAGCTATTTTTTCTACTGAGGCGGGTTCCCGGGCACTTCATTGGGGACTGTCCGGTGCGTCCGGGAAAACCCCCCCTCGCCCATTAGGGGTCGGGAGGAAAAGGGATCCCCGGGTGGGCCAGGCGGCCCTTTTTCATCTAACCATTCCCGTACTCTGTGGAACTTCGCGGACAGCAAACCCCTTTTAACCACCCCCCTTTCCCTTGATTCGGGGTCCCGGGGAAAAATTTTCAGCCCGGGGTCTGGGCTCCAAATTTCGTCTTTTCCCCGGGGTCCCTCTGGGAGAAACCCATGTTTGTTTCCCCCCTCCCCGTGGGGGGAATGCCCAAAGGGAAACTATTCAGTTCTGCACCGGGGCCCCTCACTTTTTCAGATAAGGCCCCTTTTTACACAAGGAAAACTTTTTAACTGCTGGTTCCCGCCTTGCTTTCCCCTTCGGAAATTTTTTCCTTTCCCGGGCCTTTCCCTTTGGTTTTTCAAGACCAGGGTCCCACCTTGGATTGGAACAAAAAAGGGCGAAAAATTTTCCCCTTGGGGGGCCCCGCTGCCACTTTGCAATGCCTTTCCCCGGTTTTTTTGGGTTTTTTTCTTCGGTCCCCCCTTTTAAAGTCTACAAAGCCTTCTGTCCCGGGGCTCCCACCGTTTCCAGGGTTTTGCCAACGTCTTTTTTTTAAAGGCAGGGGAAACTTCCCGCCCCCCACCGAAAAGTATGATTGGGCCTATTGACCTTCCAACCCCGGGAGGGGAAACCCCCCCTGTGGAAGGAAAATCTTCCTCTTTCCGTCCTGGAGACTAAGGGTATGTCGGAGTTTTTCCCCAAAGGGGAAACCCCCATAAGGGTTAAAACGCAAGTCTTCCCCGCCCGCGGGGGGCCGGGGTTCTTCTTTTGTTGAAAAGAAAAAGATGGTTTTTCTACGACCCTATCGATTAAACGGGGACTTAAAAAAATTACTTAAAAAAAAAATCGATTAAAAAACCCCCCCCCGCCTCTGCTCGGGGGGCTGTTCCCCATCGCCTGTGGGGCGCAACCCTTTTTTTTTTCCCAAATTTGGGTTTTCAGGGAGCATACAACCTTATTCGTTTTCCCTTTAAGGCGAAGAGTGGAAGACGGCCCTTTAATCCAGAGATTGGGCATTTTTGGGAAAATTGGTCATGCCCTTTGGCCCCCCGCAAGCTCCGGCGGTGTTCCAGAATTTTTGTCAAAAGAGATTTTTTTCCCCCGTTTTCCTCTACTTTGGGTTATTGTTTTTCCTAATGAATCCTAATTTTTCTCTTCCCCTCTAGGGGACCTTTCCCCCGCCACCAAAATCCCCCAAAGGTCTTCAAAAAGTTCCCCCCCGGGAACCCCCAGTTTTTATGTCAAACTTGGGGAAATGGCCCCGGTTTAAAGCACCCGGGTTTCCCTTCCTTTGGGGGCAATTTGTCCCCGGATCAGGGGCCTAGAAAGGATCCCTCTACGCTGTCTCAGTCTTACAGTGACCTCGAACATGGGGCCCTTTTGTGCTATCCCCAAAGGTTTTCCCGGGGTTTGCGGGTTTTTTTACAGGGCAGTTTTTTTTCCGCACTTCTCCCGCCCCGAGGCCCGCTAGTGGCACTTACAAAAAAAAAATGCCCAAACCCCCCAAATTTCCCGGCCCCCCGAAGCTTCCCAAAAAGCCTTTGGCCCTCAAAACGCATTTTTTTTCGCTCCTGTTCTGTCTCGCCCGGACCCACTTACCCTTTCGTCCTTGAGGTGGACGCCTCCTCAGTGGGGGGGGCAGGCCGCCTCCCCTTACAAGATTCCCCCCTGGAAAAAACCCCGGTACTTGCTTTTTTTTTTCTAAAAACCTTCCCCTCCACTGAAACGAAAAATTTTTCGATTTTGGGGATCGGAAATACTGGCCAAAAGTTGGCCCTAGAAAAAATGGGGGGCACTTGTGGGAGGGGGCTCGCCCCCTCGAGATCTTTTAAATCACAAAAAAACCCCCTTTTTCTCCAGTTTGCTCAAGGGCTTTAAAACCTCGACAAGCCCAGGTGGGCCCCCCGTCTTCCCCCCCTTTCCCTTTTACTTTTTCCTTACTTTTTTTGGCCTGCTGAAAAGTAAGTTCAGGGGGGGAACCCCTTTCTAGTCCTTTGGGCACTGTGGGCTCAGAGCCGCCTTTGGGAGCACATAATTCCTCCAGAAATCTCCTAAAGGGGGGGTCCCCCCTGGATTTATAAAAATCTACCCTTTTGGGGGAAAGAACCCACGTCCGCCCTGCGATGCGGCCCCTTTTTTGAAGTGGGGACATCCTTTCCCGAAAAAAAGTGGCCCTCCTGGAGTACATAAGGGCTCTGCAATTTAAACTCTCGTTTTATTGGTGGCCCAAAAACCCCTCCCCTCCCCAAAAGGTTAGAAACTTCGTCCTGGCCCCCCGGGACCTCCTGTGCCCCTAAAAAGTCCCTCCCCCTCGACCCGCGGGGCCTTTCTGTGCCTTTTCCCGGTTTTCCCGGGAAAAACCCCTTTGGGCCCATATAGCCATGGACTTTCCCTTTCCAAATTTCCCGGGCCCCCTCGGGTAACACAGTCCCTTTGGGTGGTGATTTTAAAATTTCTTAAAGATTTGGGGGCATTTTGTTCCTCTGCCTGGGGTTTTCCCCTCCCTTTAACAGTTTTTGGCCCCCCAAACCTTTTCCAGCACTTTTTTTTGGCACATGGGGGTCCCTTCATATGTTTTTGATAAAGGGGGGGCCCGTTTGTGTCCCAAAAATTCCCGGCAGGCTTTGGGTGTCAGTTTTCAGGGTTTACTGGACTTCCTTTTAGTTTCCACCCTCAAACCAATGGGCAGGTAGAGAAGGTTTAAACCAAGTTTTGGGGACCTAACCCGGACTTTTTGTACCCCCCTTAAAGGTTAAAATGGTTTTGACCTCCTCCCCTGGGCCGGAATTTTGGGACAATTTTTTTTGACCGGGGGTTTCCCCTGGGGCCCCTCCCTTTTTTAAATTTTGGGTTTGGGGTACATCCCCCCCCCACCCCCCCCCCCTCTCCCTCTGCCTACCTTGTGTTTACGTTCCAGCCATGGTTGCCCAATTTTGGGCTTTAAGGCCCCTCCCGCAAGTCACACGGGAAAAGGCCCCTTCTACCGGGGTCAAATCGCAAAAACCCCCGTCCAGGCCGGACAGGTACCGGAGGGCCCCCGCCCCCTTTTTTAAGGGCCGGGGGTGATAGGGGTTTGGGTTTTCTGCCCCAAATAAATCCCCCCTTCAAGGTGCCCGTTAAAGTTTTGGGGCCCCAAGTAAATTTGGGCCCCTTTTTTGGGTACTTCCGGGGAAATAAAACCCCCGGTGTCCTTCAAGCTCCTTTGCCTCCTACTCTGGTGTCCCAAGCCTTCCAATTTTTTCTCCTCAAGCCCGTGGGGGCTGAATCCCCCTTTTTTTTCCCCCTGGAAACTGTTTCCCCCGGCCCCCCTTTCTCCCCCTGGCCGACTCGGATCACCCTCTTTTGGGGGTCAAGGGGGGGGTGCTGGCGGAGAAGACAGTGGGGGGGGGAAAGCGGTTTTTTTTAAATTTTAATGGAAAGGGTTCGGACCCCGGTGGAAAAAATTTTGGGAACCTGAGGCCCCAAACCCGTCCCCCTGAAACCCCCTCTCTAGGTTCCAAAAAATGAGGGGGGGACCCAATGGGGGGAGGGTACTTAAAGGGGGGTGGCCCCGGGCCCCCCGCTGCTTTTCCCCCCGGCCCCCCCGTGCCCGCAGGGGATCCGGCGCGGTGCCGGCCGGGTGCCTGCGGGCCCCCCCCCTTGCTTTCCTGGGCGCCCGGCCCCACTTACCCGTCCACGTTTCCTGTGTACCTGATCCTGCCCTTTCCCCCGGAAATTTTTAAAGGGGCCCGTCCCGGTAATTGGGCTTTTGCCGGGCGCTGGTCCCCATTTGAGGGTAGCCCCCCCGCACTCTCTGCCAGTTCGTTGGTGTGCGTTTAACCCCAGGGCTAGGAAATTTGGAAGTTTCCGCCCCGATTACCCGTTTTTACCAGTCCCCCTCCCCTTAAAGTTTCCTGACCTTTTCCAGTTTGCCGCCCCACTGACCCCCCTGCCCCCCCTGAACCCCGAACCTCTGCCCCCTCCCCAACCCCCTTTTGCCCGTCCCCAAAAACGCCTTTTGGATTACGATTTTTACCTCGCAGTTTCCCTGGGGCCCCCATCGCAAGGGAAGTCACTTAAGGGGTAGCGACCTTTGGGAGCCTTTACGCCGCAGCAATTTCCCTCCCGCTTTTTCGGCAGGGCCCCTGGTGAATACTGGGGCTACTTAGACTCCGCTTTCCCCGCCATGGGGCCCTTTCGTCATCATCGCTTGCGGTGGTCCCGGGGAATACCAGTTTTCAAACCCCTACCCCGAGATTACATTACACAAAACCCTACACCGGTTTTTTTACACTACTCCACTTTACTCCAGTATTACATTTCACTATAACCCCCGACATTAATTACTCAAATGTACCCTAGAGATTAAAATTACTTTGTTTTCCCCCCGGATTACATTTTCAAATTTAAAACCCCCGGAGTTTTCATTACTCACCATACACCAATTTACATTATCACTGTACCCTAGAGTTTACTACATTACCCACTGTACCAAAAAAATTTTTTTTCACACCGTCCCCCAAGAGCACGATACAAACATTACTGCTTTATTCACCGTACCCCAAGATTAATTAAGCACTGAAACAAAGAGATTTTTTTTTAACCCAACCCCAGAGATTTTTAAAAAGACAAGGTACCCCGGAAATTGTGTGTGTTTTTTTAAAAATATATTGAACACGACCACTACAGCTTGGGTGAGTTTGCATGACTTTTTTTGGCACCGACACTGTCGTTTTCTTGTTGGAAAATTGCCGCTTGCAAAAGCAAAATCCCGATGAGCAAACGACCCAACGTTTAGGGAGATTTCTGCCTCCTATCCTTTGTGTTTTAGTGCGTAAAAAAACCTTTAAGAATTCTGTGTGGTGCTCGTACGCGGCGAAAATACCAAGTAAAATCATAAGCAAAAAGTGAAAAAAATTTTCGCTCACAGCCTTGGGGTCTATGTGAAGCAACTGGATGTAGTAAAATAGATGGTGCACAGAGACGCCGAAGGACAAAATGGGCCGAATACACAAAACTTTCTTAATGGAAATATGTCTCCAGCTCCAAAAGCATAAAACAAAATAATTTAAAAAAACATTAAAAAAACTTTTCAGTCATGACGACCTTTCGAGCCCAAAGTACTCTTAATTATATCCCTGATTAAAACTTTGTGTTAAAAAGCTCAGTGATGACTGAGAAGCCGTTTTAATGTTTTCTCAATAAACTTTATTTTGATTTTTATGCATTTGAAGCTGGAGACACTTTTCCATTAACAAGTAAAATAAGTGTCATCTAAAGACAACACGTTTTACACAGGGTATAATGTAAATCAGTTCCTGCAGATTGGATGTGGCTCTAGGGAGATCCAGCCTGGTCGCACCCGAAACCATTCATATTTTGCATAATGTACCCTTACAGTATGTTCACACAGCGTATACGGGGCGTACTGTGCGCTCTGCTATATGCCAGGGGTTTTAGAAAGGACGCGCTTTGGGCCCGTCCCCCAATTTTTTAAAAATTTCTGTGGGGCCGGCCACAAAACCCCCCTTTATTTTCTCCGGGGTGTAACTTTCAGGGAAAAGGACATGGCTAGAAAACTTTCCCCCAAAATACATATAACTGACACATCTCCCCATATACATTTCATAACCAACTCACAAACCCCACAAAAAAACCTAAACACCCTTATTCCCTCCCTTTTAAACCGGGCCCTTTTGTAGTCTGGTACAGTTGGGATTTTGGCTGCCCTTCTTCTCTATGAGGGCGAGCAAAGGGGGAAGGGGGTATACAATGGGAGAGAAAGATACAGCCCCAATACAGAGTTGTGCTGGCCCGTGAACATTTCCCGATTGGTCAAGCAGCCCCTGCTGACTCCCCGCTCTCCAAAACAGCACTGCTCCCCACCTTCACTGACACTTGAGGCGCTACCTACTCTTTCCCAAGATGCAAAAAAATTATTTGGACCAGCAAAAGGTTTAAATTCTTCCCCCCTCTCTGCTCTCCCCTTTTACTTTTATTCAAATGCTTTTCATATGGATTTTTTTTTACTGAAGTGGCAAAAAGTGGGGGGGAACCAGTTCCCCCTCCGTACCCCCCCAAAATTTCACCTAGGCAAAAGTTTTTCACAAAATTTTTTCACTTTTTCGAAGAAGTAGAACATTTTTCAACCTTTCATCAAAACTGAGTGTGTAAGGCAATTTCCTTTATACCCGACATTGTTAGAGATGTTTGCCCCTGTGGACAGCTTTGCCCCAACCCAAGTTAGGTAGAGAGGCCGTTCCCTAGCCGGGAAATATGAGATCAATGTATCATGTTCGGGGTTTTGATGGACAATATTATTTCCCCCCAAACAAATTCAAGATCCACAAATTTTTCTGCAGTATTTGCAATATTTAAAATTTTTTTTTGTGTCCTAAATCATGTCCAATAAATATTTTTTTAACTGAAAACAAAATAAAACAATTTTTTTGAACTTGTGACTTTCGGGCTCCATATCTCCAAATCCCTCCCCTTTTTGTACTGGGGCTATTTGAAATTTTATATACTCATCTTACCGATCTTATACATAAATTTGGGACTTGCAAGTTTTTTAGCATCTGTTTAGTTATAGTTTTGCTCCAAAAAATAAAAGTTTAATTTTTATTTTTTTTGTTATTTTTTTTGGGGGAAATCCACCTTTGGCTTTCATTACTGCCTGAATCCTTTGGTCTATCAGATTCAAGCACTTTTGACCAAATCTGATCCGGGTCCCCTTCTACACTTTCCCCAATGTTGGTGCGCTGGATTTGGGGTTTACAAATACAGCTTCTCTTCAACTCTACCCCAAAAGTTTTTCAAAAAAAATAAAAAACATTTTTTCCCCTTTTGTTTGGGTCAGTTTTTGGGTTCTACCTAAATGGGCCTTGATTATTGTATCTAATTTTAATAAACGCCTGATGTTACCTTTTTAAACAACATTTAAAGTTATCATTTAAAAACATGCCCCGTGTGGGGGAGGGATGGTAAAGGAGTTTTGGGTTTTTCAGGGGTTTTTGGGGAAATTGAGGACTCGGAGCCCGGGGCTTCCCCCTTGCCGCCCCTCCACATTTTCCTTTTTTTAAAAACACTAAAAATAAGACACAATTAAATTTATAACCCCCCAAAGTTTATTCCGATAAAATAGGGCCCAAAACACCCAAAAAAAACCCAAAGGGGACAAATTTATCCATTTTTATAAAAACCCTTTAGGGGCAAAAACTTTCTTCGGGGAAAACCAATATTAAGCTTTAAAATTTTAGTAGGTGGGGGGAAGGGGAAGGAAAAAATTTTGGCCCTTTTTAAGGGGCCTTAATATTTGGGGGAGGTTTTTACTGGGCCCATCCCATTGTTTTTCAGTGAGTGAACAGCATCAAAAATCTCTAAATTATTTTTAATTTACATCGATTTTTACAGAACCCCTCAAATTTTGAAATAAAATTGGAATTGGGGGGACTCTCCTCGGGTGAAAATTTTTTGGCATGTAAAAGGGGGTTCGGATCATATGTTATGGCCCCAATAAGCAATATTGGTTTTTTTATTTTTAAAATTTTGTTCCACGTTTTTTTTTAAAATTTAAACCTTTGGGAGATAAAATCCATTGGTTTGTATTTTGGGATTTTGTAGGAGATTTTAAATTTTTCAGAGGCTGAAAAAATTTGGGCGAAAATTCCAGACTTTTATTTATGGCAAGAAAAAATTAATAGCGACAAAGTGGCAAAAAACCTCCTTCAGCACTGGGGTTTGTTTAATAAAATGAATTGGCCCGGGTTGCTCTGGAGAGAGGGGGTGTTTTTATAAAAAGGCGGGGCCAAACTTAAGTTAAAAATAAAATTGGGTAAAATTGGCTGGATACTTTGGGTTTTTGCCGCACCGAACTTTGTTTTGGCAAGGGGTTGGGGATCTCGGGGTAGAGGGTTTCCCGGGGACCCGTGTCTTTGGCAGTTGTTTGGATGGAGGCCGTCCGACAGACAGCTTCGGTACAATTTTTTTTTATGGACAGGAACCTGACTGTTATTATATATTTTGCCATTGTATGGATTGTAATGGATTGTGTGTGTAATGGCAGTGGGTAGGTGGAATCCGATGGGCCACCGCAAACGGAGGTTCCGGTTCGGAAAGCCCTCGCCAGGGAACGGATAAATCCTACAAGTACGGAACCCGGTTTCACCAGAGTGCAGGAGGACACGCCGCAAAGAGGGATTGGACTTGTGCGGCCGGAAGAACTACCAGGTCGTTTCCACTGGCGAGGGGATCTTTGCTTGGCGGTGGCTAGCACAAGGGGTTAAGCGCTGGGTTGTGTGGGTACAGAATCGTGGGAAGGCTGAGACGTAGTCAGGGACAGGTCAGTAGGTCAGGGCAGGCGGCTAGAGGTTCGTGGTCAGAAAAAACGGTTTTAGCGAGACGGTTTCTGGTACAACGGTATAGCACAAACTGGAGGCAAGACGCTCTTCACCATAGGCTCAAAGGGACTAAAGAATCCCGGCAGAGGGCTGACCGTGAGGATGGAGCCAATATATAGGGTCGTGGCCGGGCAATCATGCCAATTACCGGCGCACTGTGCACCTTTTATGAAGAAAGAAGGTCCGACGCCCCGACCTGCGAGCAGCGCGCCTTAAGGAATACGGGAACGCGCATGTCCGGCCGTGACGGGCGCGCCTGGAGTAGGAGCGGTGGTCGGGTAAGGTAGGGGTAAGTCATCGCACGCAGGGGGTGATGAGCGCGCCCAGGACGGCGGCCACGGACAATGCGGCCACTCGCACCTGGGAAGGAGCCCAGGGATTAACTGAAGACGCGCCGCAGCCCGAGGGGATGGGGCCCCTTGCAGGGCTCCGTTCTTCATTTAACAGGTACCCCCCACCTCTAGGACCTCCCCCTCTTTCTAGCCCCGGAGGAACATTGTGTACAATACCGATTGTCGCGTCAGGCTATTTTGTCCTCCGGCTCCATGACGTTCCTCGGGCCCTGAACCCTTTGCATTCGTTGAGACAAATACCGTTTCCCTGGACACATTTTATCCAAGATCCTCTTTAGTGGAATACATTAGTAGCATCTGCCACCGGGGATGGAGGAGCAAGCCCTTACGGAGAAAAACGTAGGACCAGGGGTTTGAGAAGTGACCACGTGAAAGGAGTCGGGTAGATGCGCATGGAAGGCTGTAGCCAGGTTTATAGGACACCGGTTTTAAACGCTATCGCACCTCAAATGGCCCCAGGTTAGCGGGGAGCCCAAATTTATAGCTTGGGATTTTAAGCCTCGACAATATTTGAGAAAACCATACTTTATCGCAAGGAGAAAATACTGGGGGAGGGTACTTATGTTATCTCGCCTGACTTATCATGCGTTGCCGAAAGCACGGAGCAAAAGACTGGCGGGGAAAGGCCCATATAGCCTTCTGTCGCGGACCCAGCGTATCTTCGCAGCAGGGACTTCGGATCGGAGGAGGGCAGGGGAGGTAGACGGGCGGGGGGTGCGAGGGCCGTACACAATATAGAAATGGAGGATGGCCCCTTGCTAATCCAGAATCTAGGCGAATATCAGGAAAATTCCGCCCAAGGGAGTAGGTCAGACCAGAGTTATTATCTGACGTGCCGAGACAAAATGGGCGCAAGTATGTCCCCAGGACCTGGTGACCTTTCCTCTTGACCTATTTGTCTGAGGGGTGATAGGACGAGGAAAATCGAGTCTTCATTGAGCAGGGAACAGGAGGCCACCAGAATTGATAGACAAAACTGGACTTCCCGGTCAGAGACAATTTTGTAGGGGCATACCGTGTAGAGCGAAAAATGTGGAGAAAATCAGGTTGGCCAGGCGCGGAGCCTGTGGGTGTAGACCTGTCAGTTGGGACAAAATGTGACATTTTAGAAAACCGATCCGTAACTACCCAGATCACGGTGTTACCAGAGGATGGGGGAGAAAAGATCGGTTATAAAATCCACATTGCCACCATGCGACCAGGGGCGAGTAGGATGGGCGGGGATGCAGAATCCCGACTGGTCTGTGACGAGGCGTTTTGTTACGGGCACAGTGAATCAGGCCTCAACGAATTCTCTTTATCGTCGTTTACGAGAGTCAGGCCCCAGTTAAAAACGCGTGATAAGGAGATGAGGTTTTTGCGGCGCGCGGGAGTGTCCGGCCACCATTGGAGCCATTGCCCCCACTTCAGGATCCGTCTGTGGAGTGCGGGGCTTACGTATGTCTTCACCAGGCGGGGACATGCCGGAGGTCGCACTGGAGGCTGTGGAGACAAGACGCTCCCGGGGTTATTTATTTGCTCTGGGGGTGATCCCTCTCCGGACCACGGCGGAGCTGCGTGACAACGCATCCGCTAGTTCTCATTCTTTTCTGAAGGCACGGAAGTGGATTTGGGAAATAAATCGGGAGAAAAAAGTGACCACCTAGTCTGCCGTGGATTGAGGTTGTCTGGGCCTAATGCCGTCTGGATGGTACTGAGGTTTTTGTGGTTGAGTAGATACAGATGGGATGTGTGCACCTTCCAGTAGATAAACGCCATATCCTCCAGGGCAAGCTTGATGGCCAACATACTCATGGTCTCGATCCGTATAATTACATTTCCGCGGTGAGAATGTTTTAGCAAAAGAGCAGCCGCAGGTAACCGTCTACCCATTTGGTCCTTTGCGTGAGGACCGCACCGACCCCGACAGATGAGGCGTCTACTTCAAAGTGGCAAAAGGCTTTTGCAGGATTCGGACGTGACTGGATAGAAGCGGAGGCAAAGGCCAGACTTCAAACTACGAGAAATGCTTCCTCGGTCTCGGATGGCCAAGCATTACGCGGTTAAGCGTTCTTTTTCGTGGAGAGCCCGATGAGTGAACCCGTGTGGAGAAGTGCGGGATGAGGATGAAACTGCAAAAGGTAATAATTACTGAATCCACAGAAGAGTTGTATAGCCGAAGACAACAGGGCGAGGCCATTGCAGGACAGCAGACAGCTTTGCCGGGTCCTCATCTGCAACCCTTGTTCCGAGATAATATATCCAGAAATGGCAGGCTGGTTTGATGGAATGATGAACTTTCCAAACTTAGCGTATAGGCGGTTGCCCGGAGCGCTCAGACCTGGCGAACTGAACACGGTGAGTCTCTCAGGTCAGCGTGAGTATACCATAGATGTCGTCCAGGTATACTACGACACAAGTATACAGGAGATCCTGAAGATGTCGGTCACGAATTCATGGTAGATGGGCTGGGGCGTTTACAAAGGCGAATGGCACTGAACAAGTCTCGAAGTGCCATCCCTGGTGTTAAAACGCCGTCTTCCAATCTTCGCCTTCACGGATGCGGATGAGATTATAGGCCCCCTCATTTCAACTTGGAGAACGTCTTTGCACCCGTAGGCGATCAATGAGCTCAGGAATCAACGCAGAGGATACTGATCTTCACCGTGTCTGTTAGACCCCGATAATCTATGCAGGGTCGCAAGGTACCGTCCTTCTTTTCACGAAGAAGAATCCGCCCCTTGCGGGAGAGGAGGATTTCATATGAACCACTTCTGGAGATTCTCCCGGATGTATTCGGACATAGCTTGCTGTCTCGGGCGACACGGACAAGGGATAGCACGACCCAGGGGAGGACTGGTACCGGCAGCAAGAACAGAAGGTCGATCGGGCCAGACCCATAAGACGAATGAGGAGGAAGGATCTACACTTCCTTTCTCCGAGAAGCATCTCGGCAGAACCCCCTGGTTATTCGGAGGGGCAGACGCGACAATGGTTCGCGGGGAAGCTGTCGCGCGAGAGCCGGTATGCCACGGGCGGGGTGCCACCAGACAATGGCTCAGGCAGTTGGGCTCCCAGCGAGTGACTTCACCCAACGTCAGTTAGCGTAGGAGAGCTGGTCGCACCACGGAAGTCCGAGGAGAAGCGTCTGAGAAGGCGTTGGTAACACATAAAAGAGATCTTCTCCTTTATGCATGATCCCACGTGAAGAGCACAGTGGCTTGGTGTACGGAATTGTTAGTTTCTCTTAGCAGAGCAACTCGCCGCTGACCGAGGTGATGAACCAGGGGTTTTTCCAATGGACACCGGAAGACGGTAATGCAGGATACCAAGGTGGAGGTGTAAAAGTTCCCGGCCGAGCCCAGAGTCCAGGATGGCGGAGACCCGGAATGTGTAGACCAGCATTCAGTCACGACCTGTACAGGCATCATCATGCGTGGAGAGCGGAGGAGGGAATGTGCCACCCAGGGACGCTCTCCCACGAACCTAGGTTTGCGGGAGTTTTCCCGGACGTTTTGACCGTTGGGGGACAATTCCTCCGGCTACTCTGCGCGCGCGGGAGACTTGCCACAGTAGAGGCACAGGTGGCCGGTCCGACGTAGGGCCAGTTCTTGCTAAGAGAGATGTACCTTGTCTACTGAATGGGATCCTCAATAGGGCAGTGTGTGCGTTGTTGCGATTAGGTTGACTTGGACAGTGGAGCCAGGCGAGGAGGAAACCGGCGGTGTTGTGCCCTCCTCTCGGTTCTTGCCGGAGCTCCTCTCGTCTCTCTGGCGAAATGAACGTCAATGCGGGTGGCCAAAATGAATTAACCCGCTGCAGGGGGACGGTATTATGTCACTTGCGGCCAGCAAACATCCTTAATCCTCCTACTCGAGAGGCCCCTTTTGAAGGTGGCGCATTAGGGCGGACTCGTTACAGGCTAACTCTGAGGCTAGTGTGTGGAAATGCACCGCGTAGTCTCCCACCGACAGAGTTCCCTGGCACAGGGTTAGGAGGGCCGTTATCGGCGGAGGATGCACGAAGCAGGTTCCTCGAAAAACGTGCGGAACTCCCTGAGGAAGGTCATGCAGATCCGTTGTCACTGGTTCTTTACGATACCCACAGAGGGTGTGGCCCATGCATAAGGCTCTTCCCGGAAAGCAGGCCTGACCACAAATGCCTGCCTTAGATACGCTCCGTGGGGAAAAATGGTCCGCCATTATTCAATGTTGCAGCCAAGCACTGGGTGATGAAACTCGGCACTGCTTGTAAGTCCCCTCAAACTTGGACGGTAGCGGTAAACCGAAGCTTGGGGCCCACCGTTGCGGCGGGAGCAGCGGGAGGCGGAGTAGCCACGGGTGGCGATGGCGCTGCAGACTGGTTCGCCAGAAGTTGCTGTTAACACTGACAGGTCAAGCTGGTCCAACTGCTGATGCTGTAGTGCAATATTGACCATGACTGTTGCGCAAACAACTGCGGGCAAGGTCCGCTTCACTAGGCAGGGCACCTTGGCGGGATCCAAGCTGGATCTTTACTGTAACGGCAGTGGTAGTGGATCCGCTGGGCCACCGCAAGCGATGGTGGAAGCCCTACGCTCATCCCCCCCCCCCCCCCACCCCCCCCCCCCCCCCCCCCCCCCCCCCCCCCCCCCCCCCCCCCCCCAGGAACGGAATTTAAGTAGAACCCGGTTTTCACCATGCCCGCCGCAATAGCGGTATGGACTTGCTGCGGCGGAGAACTACCACGGTCGTTTTCAGGCGGGACTTGCTTGCGGTGGTAGCCAAGGGTAAGCGTGGTACTGGAATCGTGTTGAGACTGAGATGTAGCTCGAAGGGCAGGTGGCAGTTGTTCGTGGCTCAGAAAACGGTTAGCGAGGAGGTCTGGTACACGGTATGCACAACGGAGGCCAAGACGCTTTCTCACAATAGGCTCAAAGGGCACTAAAGATCCGGCAGAGGGCTGCCGGAAGGAGGAGTCCACAATTATATAGGTCAGGGCCCGGCAATCAGGCAATACGGCGCAATGGCATGTAAGAGAGAGAGGCACGGACGCGCGAGCCTTAAGGGAAAATGGTGGACGCGCACGCCGGCCGTGACGGGCGCGCCTGGAGTCAGGAGTTGGGGAGTCGGGTAAAGTCACTTGCCACGCCGCGGGACGAAGCGCGCCACAGAACGGCGCACGGACAGTGCGGCCACTCGCCCACGGAACCTGGGAAGGGACCGGGGGAAACGAATAACGCGCCTGAGACCAGGGGATGGGCTGCGGCGCCGTTCGTTACAGGATGTTTATGTCTGAATCTGGGGGAGTGGGCTGGGTTGGTTTTTAGAAGGATAAAAGTTGAATGTGGTGTTCTTACAATGGACTTTACTGTATTATGTTCGGTATTACTTTATATCTGACCAATAAATGTTATGGTTAAAAAAAAAATAATTTGAGTGTGACATATACCACAGAATTAGGCGCTCCTTGACATTGGTTTACACGACATTCCGTTCCTCCTTCCGAACGAATTCTTCACCCACATTCTAATTGGGTTTTACGAACATCATCAACCAAACACTGGATGGAACCTATAGTTCCTTCCATCTCAGAAGAAAATAGGTGGGTTACTTACGATTGCTCGTATGTGAAACGAAAAACTGGTTGATTCCCCTTTCTAATTGTAAATAAAACATCCCTTCTATTGTCTGATTGGCTCCATTCTAGACACTACTTACATGGTTTCTGTAATCATTTTACTCGCGATGTTGTAGTCTACTTATATGTGTTCCTGGTATAAATTTCCTTATTGAAATTTACAGTCCTTTTAGGATGTTATAGATGTTTCTTATACTCATGTTTAAAAGTTGTGAAGAACCTGTTGTTTGGTAATGCTGCTGTTGTTACCTGTTTCATATTTGTGCTTTTTAAACTAAATAAAAATTTCTTAACCATGTCACCACTGCAGCCAGTTTTGGCCTCATGACAGTAGCCCCATTTTTTAAATTGATATTGTCACTTTATGTGAAAATACTGTGGGGACGGCCGCAAAACAGGACGAATACGGCGGCAAACCCGGCCGGTATTTGTCCTATGACGCATGGGGTTGCTCCCTTACTCAGCAGGTCGATATGATTTTGCAGAGCACGTATGAGAGCCAATAACTTTTTTATTTTTCGGTGTACAGAGCTGTGTAGGGGCTTGTTTGTTCTCTGCAGGATGGTGCTGCCATTTTTATTGGTGTCATTTTTTAACATTTATATGGGTTTTTGATCATCTTTTAAATCTTTTTTTTCTTGGTTTTGGGGGGAAGTTGTGAAGAAGAATTTTGCAATCACAATATTGTTTTTTTTATTTGTTTTTTTTTGGGGGGGGGTTTTTTTTTTTTTTTTATACAGTGCTCACCGTGTTTGCAGTATCCCTGAACAGTAAGTTTTAACTTTGTCGGTTGATGCGATTATGACGATACCCAATTTTATAGTTTTTTTTATGTTGAAAAGCGCTGTTGGTGTAAAAACATTATTTATGCATCACTATCTTCTGAACTAGCCATAACTTTTTTATTGTTCTGTATACAGAGCTGTAAAAGGACTTTTAAATTTTGCGAGAGAACTGACGTTTTAATTTGGGCACCACTTTGGCTTTTATTGATTTTTTTGGCATTTATTTTGGGCTTTTTTTATTGTTTTTTTCCATTTTATGTGTGGGGGGGAAAACTAAAATCGCAATTGAGACAAATTTTTTTTTTACCCCTTCACTGTGGGTAAATTTTAATGTGCTGATTTATAGGACGGTCGTTCGCCGTGGCTTTTACCAAATATGTGACTATATTTTTTTTTGGGTCTTTTCCCCGTAGGGACTTGTATCAGTGATCTTCAGTACTGTCAATAAAAAATCAGTACCGCAGATGTTATGTATGGTCTTTTGGCGTTTTCATCCCATCCCGGGAAATTGCCACAGGGCGGGGTGAATAAAAGGGACAGCCCAGAAGTAATGGAAATCTTCTGGGCGTCAGGTAAGCACCCCGCAGGGTGTGTGCCACGGCTTCTGAGGGAGGACGGGTGGCCCCACCCTTCGTCTTTTCTTGCTGCAGCGATCGCGATGATCGCCACAGCTAAAGGGGTTAATCCCCTGCCCCTGGCGCTCCCCGCAGCCCATGCATAGGGCCCGCTGCAATATCATTTTGGTCCATGTTGCGATCCTGCGGGCCTGCTTGAGAACCCGTTGATGTCCAGGCGTCCCGTTGTGTAAGGGGCAACTTGGGGTCTGCGTGTTTTGCTTTCTTGTGGCAGAAAATAAGGTTGTTCACACGGTGTCTTGGATATGTTTTTTCAATACGTAAAATTACACGGCATCAAAAGCACCCAAAAAATAGGGATGTTTTTCCCAGAAAAAAAAACCCATTGTTTCTATGGGTTTTTTAATGCGTAAAACGGATCAAGAATGGACAGGTCACTTCTTTGTTTTCCAATGCAAAAACGTTGTAAAATTGGTATTGCTGAACGACTTAGTGTTTTTCATTGAAAAACAATGTAATCACTTGAAAATTAAAAAAGTTTTTGGGATCGCTTTTCGGTAAATAGAATTACCCAAATATTATTTAAAAATGCCCGTGGACATCCCTTACAGTGATGACTTTTAGTGGGTAAGCCTTTAACAGAGGCCCAAAAGTAGCTCCAATTGTTAGATCATCCTTTCCCTTCTAGGGGACGTGTGTTCCCCATCCCCCGAATGTGTTGCTCTAGGCAGATCCCCCAACCTTTTTTCCCCCAGGGACCGGTTTTTGAAGACAATTTTTTGTGGGCCCCGGGGGGCGTGATTATGGGCGGGTTGTGCTTTGAATCACTAAAAAAAAAAAATACAAAGTGTATCGTGTATTTTTTAGTATAGATTTGTATAGTTAGTATGGGGTAACCAGGATTTTTTAACTGAGTGTTGTAACTCTGTGGGTCAGTTTATTTAATAAGGCTGACCACAAAGTGACAATCAGTCTGCGTAATTTTGATCAGCTCTGTTATTATGTTATAAATAAGTAAAAAGCTCTGTCATCATGAGATATAGCCCCCCCGTAGTCTTTTTAGGTATGTATTTTATTATATTATATTATATTATTTTATATATGCTCCCTGGAGTCATTGTAAAAATAGATATATGCCCCCTGTAGAAATTAGAAATAGCTGTAGGTCCCCCATAGTCATTAGAAATAGATATATGGCCTCTTGTAGTCATTAGAAATAGATATGCCCCCCCCTGTAGTAATTAGATATGGCCCACTGGTAATAACTAGAAATAGATATGGCCTCCCCGTAATAATCAGAAATAGATATGGCCCCTTTGTAACAATTAGAAATAGATATGGTCCCCATGTAATAATTAGAAATGGATATGGCCCGCCTGAAATAATTAGAAATGGATATGGCCCCCTGTAATAATTAGAAATGGATATGGCCCCCCTGTAATAATTAGAAATAGATACGGCCCCGCTGTAATAATTAGAAATATATATGGTCCCTTTGTAATAATTAGAAATTAATATGGCACTCCTGTAATAATTAGAAATGGATATGGCCCCCTGTAATAATTAGAAATAGATATGGTCCCCCTGTAATAATTAGAAATAGATACGGCCCCCTGTAATAATTAGAAATATATATGGTTCCCCTGTAATAATTAGAAATAGATATGGTCCACTGTAAGAATTATTAATAGATATGGTCCCCCCTGTAGTAATTATTAATAGATATGGCCCCCTGTAGTAATTATTAATATATATGGCCCCCTGTAGTAATTATTAATAGATATAGTCCCCTGTAAGAATTATTAATAGATATGGTCCACCCTGTAATAATTATTAATAGATTTGGTCCCCTGTAGTAATTATTAATAGATATGGTCCACTGTAAGAATTATTAATAGATATGGCCCCCCCTGTAGTAATTATTAATAGATATAGTCCCCTGTAAGAATTATTAATAGATATGGTCCCCTGTAATAATTATTAATATATTTGGTCACATGTAGTAATTATTAATAGATATGGTCCCCCCTGTAATAATTATTAATAGATATGGTCCCCTGTAAGAATTCTTAATAGATATGGCCCCCTGTAGCAATTATTAATAGATATGGTCCCTTGTAAGAATTATTAATAGATATGGTCCCCTGTAAGTATTATTAATAGATATAGCCCCCCTGTAGGAATTATTAATAGATAGGGTCCACTGTAAGAATTATTAATAGATATGGTCCAATGTAGTAATTATTAATAGATATGGCCCCCTGTAGTAATTATTAATAGATATGGTCCCCTTTAAGAATTATTAATAGATATGGCCCCCCTGTATGAATTATTAATAGATATGGCCCCCTGTAGTAATTATTAATAGATATGGCCCCCTGTAGTAATTATTAATAGATATAGTCCCCTGTAAGAATTATTAATAGATATGGCCCCCCTGTAGGAATTATTAATAGATATGGACCCCTGTAGGAATTATTAATAGATAGGGTCCCCTGTAAGAATTATTAATAGATATGGTCCAATGTAGTAATTATTAATAGATATGGCCCACTGTAGTAATTATTAATAGATATGGTCCCTTGTAAGACTTATTAATAGATATGGGCCTCCCTGTGAGAATTATTAATACATATGGTCCCCCCTTGTAGTAATTATTAATAGATATGGCCCCCCTGTAGTAATTATTAATAGATATGGTCCCCTGTAATAATTATTAATAGATATGGTCCCCCTGTAAGAATTATTAATAGATATGGTACCCCTGTAGTAATTATTCATAGATATGGTCCCCTGTAAGAATTATTAATAGATAGGGTCCCCCTGTAGTAATTTTTAATAGATATGGCCCCCTGTAATAATTATTAATAGATATGGTCCCCTGTAAGAATTATTAATATATATGGCCCCCTGTAAGAATTATTAATAGATCTGGTCCTCTGTAGTGATAACCAGGCTAGTTAAAAAAAAAAAAAAAGAAAAGTTACTCACCTTTCCCAAATACCTGTCCGAGCTGCTCCCTCCAGGACGCGGCTTCCAGCAGGACCGAGCGATGCAGGGGGTGTGACGACACTGCTGCATCATCTCCCCTGTGCCGCTGATCTGTAGATGCGGCGCTACAGCAATAGGGAAAGCAGGGATGGTAATGAACCACCGCTGCTTTCTCTATAACGATGCAGCTGCACGCTGTGTGCAGCTGCTATCTCTGCGCGGCGGGATTACAACGGTCGTGCAGAGAAGATGCCGACTGCCCGGACTAAAGTCAACGGGTGGTCGGCATCAGGTGTAGCCGGGGCCGCGGACCGGCGGTTGAGGATCTCTGCTTTAGAGTATTTCACAATTCCAGAACTCCCTAGTGTTGCTCTCCTGGAGGGACAGTCTCACTGTTCTATACCCCTTAAATGTCTCTCTTCTTTCATTTATACTGAATATTGGGCTATAATGTATGTATTAGTTAACAATTTGTTGCAAATTAGAATGTTTATATTAAAATAATTTTTTGCCAATTTCTAAATAAATATATATGTGTGTGTGTGTGTGGGTGGGAAACAATCTTTGTTTTTTTGCACATCCCCAAAAAAATTTTGAAAAAAATGAGCATAGGTGCACAATGATGTGGCAGCAATATACAAACGTAATCCAATATCAGCAGCGCACTACTAGCACTAAAAAACTAGGAATTTTTGGTATATACGTGTGTGTGTATATATATATATATTTATCCTTGTGGCTATACTCCTGTCACTGCACTGCAGCTTGTGTCCCTCATTCAGCAGAGCTGGGAGATGCAGATGCCACAACAATCCTCTCCCCCATTAACATACAGGGGTGTTTGCCACTCCAGGGTCTCCCCAGCATCATACAGGGGTGTGTGTGACTCCAGGGTCTCCCAGCATCATACAGGGGTGTGTGTGACTCCAGGGTCTCCCCAGCATCATACAGGGGTGTGTGTGACTCCAGGGTCTCCCCAGCATCATACAGGGGTGTGTGTGTGACTCAGGGTTCCCCAGCATCATACAGGTGTGTGTGACTCCAGGGTCTCCCCAGCATCATACAGGGGTGTGTGTGACTCCAGGGTCTCCCCCAGCATCATACAGGGGTGTGTGTGACTCCAGGGTCTCCCCAGCATCATACAGGGGTGTGTGTGACTCCAGGGTCTCCCCAGCATCATACAGGGGTGTGTGTGACTCCAGGGTCTCCCCAGCATCATACAGGGGTGTGTGTGACTCCAGGGTCTCCTCTCCCAGCATCATACAGGGGTGTGTGTGACTCCAGGGTCTCCCCAGCATCATACAGGGGTGTGTGTGACTCCAGGGTCTCCTCTCCCCAGCATCATACAGGGGTGTGTGTGACTCCAGGGTCTCCCCAGCATCATACAGGGGTGTGTGTGACTCCAGGGTCTCCTCTCCCAGCATCATACAGGGGTGTGTGTGACTCCAGGGTCTCCTCTCCCCAGCATCATACAGGGGTGTGTGTGACTCCAGGGTCTCCTCTCCCAGCATCATACAGGGGTGTGTGTGACTCCAGGGTCTCCTCTCCCAGCATCATACAGGGGGTTGGTGAACCCCGGGGGCTCCCTCCCCGCTCATACAGGGGTGTGTGGACTCCCGGGGGCTCCCCACATCAACATGGGGTGGATCCCGGGGCTCCTCTCCCCCAGCATCA
>JAODAL010002715.1:0-189555 GCA_025379985.1 Phyllomedusa bahiana
ATTTTTAATTAATGGTCACTGTATGGTGGTTATATACATCTGCGGGGAGCCTTTGGGTACACGGGGGTCTACCCAATAGGGTGAATAGGGTGGTTGTAAAACAGCTGCAAGCCGTTACACGGGTATATCCCCATATTGGCACTTTTTGGCGGGTACTATTGGTCTTTGTGACTGTTTCAAATGGTGCAGGGGTATTATTCAGTCACTTTGTGGTCATTTCTGGCGGAAAATCGGGTTCCCATTAAAGGGTTATTTTTTAATTTTGGTTTTGGTATAGTGGATTTGTTTGGTAGCGTTGAGGGTAATGTATGGGGGGTATTCACCCTTGTATTATCTAACAGCATGTCCGGGAAATGTTCTGATCGGGAGGTGGGAAAGGGGGGGGGGGGGGGGTGGGGGGGCCCCCACCAAAAGGTCGCTATGGGGCCCAGGCTTCTCTAGTTACGCCCCTGATTGGGGAAGTAAATGAAAATGAATCACCCTGACCTGCCCCACAAATTCTCCTTTTTTCCTTGAGAAAATTAGCAGAGCGGGGGCGTAATTTGGTAAAAAATGGGGGGGACCAATTTTCCCTCTTACCCCCCTATTTTCCTATAATCCCACCCCCTTCCTCCCAGCAGTGAAGCGGCCCCCCTCTACCCAGCTGGGAGGTTGAGGGAGGGGGGGAAACCCCCCCCAGCGGGTTTGGGGCAGAGTCCTTTTTTTAAGGCAAACACTTTTGGTGCAATGGGTGATTTTTCTAATTACTGAAGTTTAGCCGGACGGGGACTAAAAATCCCCTGCAATGAAGCCGAACCAACCACCTCAATATTACCCCTCTAGATAAAAAATAAAAAAATTTTCAAATTTTTTCTTAACCCTCCCACCCCTGCATACTCCATTAAATTTATTACACACAACAAATGGGAAAAAAGAGAACCCAACTCACTGGGCCCCCAGGAAAAAACTTATGTCACATACTGTACCCCAAAATTTATTTTATTGCATACTATACACCAAAAATGACATCACTCACTGCACCCCAGAAATTAATTATATTACACATGGTCGCCACAGAAATTACATTACTAACTGCACCTTAGAAATGAATTGCACATTGTACTCAAGAAATATTCACTGTACCCCAAAAATGTATTATATTACACACTGAACCCTAGAAATGAATTACATGACACTGTACCCCAGATTACATTACACCATATCCCAGAGATTACGTTACACACTGTACCCCAGAGATTACATTACTCTACTCCAGAGATTAAATTACACTATACTACAGAGATTACATTATACCAAACCCCAGAGATTACCTTACACACTGTACCCTGGAGATTACATTATACACTGTACCCCAGAGATTACATTACTCAATGTACCACAGATATTACTACATCACACACCATACCCCAAAGATTAGTTTACACACCGTACCCCAGATATTACTGCATTATTCACCATACCCCAGAGATTACATTACACTTTACCCCAGAGATTATATTACACACCATACCACAGAGATTAAATTACTCACTGTACAACAGATTATATTACACCATACATCAGAGATTACTACATTACCCACTGTACCACAGAGATTAGTTTACACACCATACCCCAGATATTACTGCATTATTCACTGTACCGCACAGATTACATTACACACTGTACAACAGAGATTATATTACACCATACCCCAGAGGTTATTACATTACACACTGTACCCCGGAGACTACTTTAGACAAGGTACCCCGAAAATTGTGCGTATATATACATATATTGAACACAGACACATCACACACTTAGGGTGAGTTCACATGATGGTTTTTTGCACTGACAGTGTTGTTTGCTTGTTGGAAATTTGGTGCTTGCAAACATAGAATTCTGACAAGCAAATGATCCAGACTGCCCGAGACAGATTTCTGTTCCTATCCTTTTTGCTGTTAGTGCATAAAACACCTCGAAGAATCCTTTGTAGGTGCTGACAGTTCACGATGAAAATAATCAAGTAAAATCAGTGTTATCTAAACAACATCACTGATTTTACATAGGGTATAATGTAAATCAGTTTCCTGTTGGATTGGACGCCGGTTCTGAGGCAGATCCTGCACTGAATCCGCCCCGGAATCTGCATTCATATCTGCTGCATGAATGTAACCTTAAGGTATGTTCAGACGGCGTATAGCGGGGCGTACTGTGCACTCTGCTATATGCAGGGTGTTTTAGAAGTACACGCTGACCAGTCCATTCAATTTCATTTTCCTTGGCGTGTAAATGAAGACGTGACATGACTAGACACATGGCTGTACAGTATATACACATCTCACATATACAGTACATACCTTACTCACATACACACACAACGCCTAGCACCCTTGTCCCCTCCTTACCTGTCTCCTGTAGTCTGGTACAGTTGGCATTCAGCAAGAGCTTCCCTTCTTCTCTGATGAAGGCTGAGCATAGGGGAAGTAGTATACAATGGGAGGGAAAGATACAGCCAAAGATACAGAGTGTGCTGGACTGTGAGCGGCGTTCTCATTGGTGAAGCAGCCCTTGCTGACTCCTGCTTTACCAATCGTGCTGCCTAAAACCTGCACTGACTTTTTTGAGGGATTTCTACCTATCTGCCCCCCAAGATCTCTGCTCTCCCCCCCTTACCGTTTTTCTCATGCTTTCATATGGATTATTTTTTTTTTATTGAAGTGGCCCAAAAAAATGGGGGGGAAAATCCCCCACCCAGAAAAAAGTGGGTGGGACCATCCCCCCCTACCCCCCAAAAATTAAAACCCCTTTTAGCAGGATAATTTTGATGTTACATGCAGAAGTATGGATCCTGAGATAACAAGGCTTTTATCCCTTCATCAAAAGAAAAAAGATAAAAAATTTTTTTAGGCGTTATAAAGCAATTTTTGGGCTTAAAGGCCCTTTCTCAAGTGGTACGGTATATACAAAAGTGTGGCCCGGAGCAAAAAGGGCGGGGGGGTGTTGATGTCGCTAACAAACAGTGATATTTTAACCCCGAACTTATGGGCCAGTCAGGGGAAGTGGGCCCAAGTAAGGCTTTTCTGATATTTTGGGGGTTATGAAATCATTGGGGAGTGATAAGTTACACCTTAAAAGCCAATATAAAATCCTAACAATCCTAAACCCATTTTAGATTTAAGGTTGGGGTAAATTTTTTTTGGGTTTTTTACCAAAAAACCGATTTGCTGTTGGATTGGGGGCAATACCCCTTTTTGACCCAAACCCAAAAAACAAAATGATCAGCACAACCTAAATAATTTTTACAGAATAAATTTCAAAACCAGTAGGTCACGCTGCCTGGGACAAAAACAAAAAACGCAAAGAAAAAAAAACGATCAGCAGCACTCTACAAGAGGTAAGAAAACAGTCAAAAAAAAACAATGAATTTTATAAATTTTTTAAATACAAGTCGGTACTTTTTGGGTACATGAAAAAGTTGGGGGTTTTGTGTTCGTTTTTTATCAAAATGTGTGGGGAAAAATCCATCAATTTACAAGGTGATACTCAGATGAGGCCCTTAAAATATTTCATTCCCCACCCCGTTGGGGCCCTTCTAAACCTCCCTATTTTCAGGGAATGAAAAGGGCCCAACTGCACTTACAAAAAGGTTTTAAAAACAGACCCCAAACCCCGGAAAAGCAAAAAATTTGGGAAGGGGAACCCCCCAGGAGTGAAAAATAAACATTGAAAAAGTGGGAAAAAGTGTTAAAGGGGTGAGAGTTTCCCTTTAAAAAAAGATGTCCATAGATTATGCCCCATTGATAGGAAGGGGAAAAAGGGAGATCAACCCGCTGTTTACAGGGACTTTTGTCCCTTATTCGTTAAAAATGTGTTGTTTTTAAAAGCATTTAGTGGTCAGATCTGAAATTTTTTAACCCGAAAAGAGTTTTAAAAAAGTCAGTTTTTTTCAAATCCCGCCCAACTGAGGCTAGCCCCGCCCACCTCAACTGATATTACTTTGAATAGGTAGAAACATGTGAATAAATGTCAGTGGGCGGAGCTAGCCTTTGTTGGGTGGGTCTAACACCTGCTCATGAATAAGATTTGAGGGCTAAATGCTCTAAAACTACAGCATCTTACAGAATAAGGGACACAGTGCTGGAAACAGCAGGTCTGTCACTAGCTTGTACTGCCCTCAGCAAGGGGGGCATAAACTATGCCACAGGTTCCCTTTAAATCATATTGTCATCATACTTTCTTAAATGAATGTGTGTGGTTTTATTGTCACGTCCCTCTCTTGCCTGTGTTCCCCTCCTCTTGTTGTTCAGTCTCTATGTACCTGTCTGTCCTGTATTGCACACATTGGTGGCAATATGCGGGGGCTGCTCGGTTATAAGTTCAGCTGTTCTGCTATTTAATTTGATCGTGGCGTACGCTGCAACCAAACTGACTAGTGGGAGTGGTGAATCCCGTAAAATCAGGAGTCAGGAGGCGGAGCCAGGGGTCTCAACTGCCGTTTTACCGGAACGACGGGAGTGACGGGAGAGTCAGTTGGAGAAGAGAAAAAGAAGAGACGCCATTAAAGAGAACCTGTCACAGTTTATGCTCCCCTTGCTGAGGACAGCACAAGCTAGTGTCAGACCTGCTGTTTTCAGTGCTGTGTCCCTTATTCTATAAGATGCTGTAGTTTTAGAGTATTTAGTGCTCAAATCTGCAGTTTTCAGCCAGAAAAGAGTCATTCAAAGAGTCATTTTCCATTCCCCGCCCATCTGAGGCTAGCCCCGCCCACCTCAACTGATAAACATATTACTGTCAGGTGGGCGGGGCTAGCCTTTGGTGAGCGGGGCTAACACCTGCTCATGAATAAGATTTGAGGGGTAAATGCTCTAAAACTCCAGCATCTTACATAATAAGGGACACAGTGCTAGGAACAGCAGGTCTGACACTAGCTTGTGCTGCCCTCAGCAAGGGAGACATAATCTATGTCACAGGTTCCCTTTAAAGAGGATTGAGGAAAACAGGAGAATATACCATAGAAAACTCAAGGAAAGTGAAACATATAGGGCCACAAGTATGAAAACTGTCTAGGTCTAAAACTCACTTTGTTGCCCATAGCAACCAATCAGAGCATCCCTTTCATTTTTCCAGAGCCCTATATGAAATGAGAGGAGCGCTCTGATTGGTTATTATGGGCAACAAAGAGTTTTAGACCTAGACAGTTTTCATACTTGTGGCCCTTAGTTTTTCTTGCATATCCTGTCTGGAATATCAACCTCCATTACAAGGACTCTCAGAAAGATCTCATATATGCTGTGATCCACCAGTTATTTACAGTTGTTGTGTTGCACTAAGAGATGCAAGATATATGGGGAATAAAGAAAACTGCATCTGAATTGGTGGCAGCAAACATACTATTTGCCCTTTTACAAGCCTCTATGTGTTCTTGCTGTGTGATTGTACTTACATTTGATGCTAAAACAAGCATTATATTAAGAAATTTTGAAATACAAATGTGGAAAAAAGATTTCGATAGTGGGGGATTAAATTTAGCACAACAAGGTAACCTTGCTCAAATGGGTCCCCACATTACACAGTGTAGCTGTACAAATGGAGAATTACCTCTCTGTCTTGGGTAGTTCTACACTATGGGCAACATATAGTCATACTTGCCAACCCTCCCGATTTTGGCGGGTCACTCCCGCTAATGGAGGCCGTGTCCCGCCCCCCCACCCCCCGCTTGGGTGGCTTAACCTCCCGCATCTGTAGAGATGCTGGAGGTTATCTGTGTACAGAGGCATCGGGCACCGTCTCTTGACGCTGCCCTAAAGCCTCTATCCTGTGCCGCTGTCCGGCAATGCTCTCCTAGCTTCAGAGGAAGCTGCGAGAGCACTGCGGGGAAGGGGGTGGGGCTTAGCGAGACCTGCGAAGCTCCGCCCCCTTTCCCCGAGCAGTGTGTGAAGAACTAGGATGCCAGCAGGACAGTGAGTGCAGGAATGGCTGTGTGTGTGGGGAGGGGAGTGGCTGATTGCCTATGAGGGGAGGGGTGTGTGTGCAGTGGCTGAGTGCTTGCGAGGGGAGTGCGTATGGCAGGGGGAGGGGGATTGGTGTGTGTGTGTGCAGTGACTAAGTGCCTGTGAGGGGAGGGGAGTGAAGTAGATTTTATTATTTTATTGTTATTAGCTATAGGGGCACTACCTGACTAATGAGGGCATCTGCCTGGATAAAGGGGGGGGGGCATCTGCCTGGATAAAGGGGGCATCTGCCTGGCTAATGGGGGGCCTCTACCTGGATAAAGGGGCGCATCTGTTTTTCTAGTGGGGTCATCTGGCTGGCTAATGAGGGTAGCTACCTGGATACAGGGGGCCTCTAACTGGCTACAGGGGGCCTCTACCTGGCTAAAGGGGGCCTCTACCTGGCTATTGGGACATCTTCCTGGATAAAGGGGGCATCTGCTTGGCTATTGGGGGCACTAGCTGGCTAATGGAGGCACTACCTGGCTAATGGAGGCACTACCTGGCTATTGAGGGAACTACCTGGCTGTAAGGGGGCACTACCTGGCTATAACGGGGCACTACCTGGCAGTAAGGGGTACTGCCTGGCTATTGGGGACAGCTACCTGGCTAGAAGGGAGCATTAACCTGGCTACAGGAGGCTACTACCTGGCTACAGTGGGTTACTACCTAGCTACAGGGTTCAAATAGGGCACCGGGATACCTACCTATGGGAGCACAATTTGGCAGTATCTCCCAGCTCTCCTGGATGCTGAATAGACAATCCAACAGTCCAGGGAAGCTGGGTTACACCAAAACTCTAATTTAGCTTTCTTCCAGAGAAATTACAGAGTTAGGTGGAATAGGGTGTGGGTTTTCAAAGGGGGCGTGGCTCACAGGCAAGATGGGCGTGGACATGAAAATTTTTGGTGCGACGCGCTACGCACACCGCCCCTTCAGATCTCCTGCTTTCTTACTTTGGCATGTATGCATATAGTGCACCTGAATGTATGAACCTGTCATAAAGCTGGCATGTGGTATACCTTGCATAGCATATCTTAGGTGTATTACTACATTTTTGTTGCATTTCTCAACTGTATCAAAAACTCAAGCAATTAAAAAGTGCATACTTTTTTCATAAACCCATATTTCACATGAGTATAACATCACCTTGCTGCTCCCAGTGAGGCCTCACTTTCAGTCAATGTCTCTTTTTTGCTCCAGGCATTTCTCAACTGCATAAAAACCGCATGTAGAAAATGCATGCATAAAAAAGGAAAATGCACACAGCAAAAGCCCATGCATTATTTTCAGTGCAAGTAGCACTGTAATTCCTCCTAATTGGACTCACTGGTGAAATTTGCATTAATTAAAAAAGTGTATGTTAATTGCTTGTGTTTTTGATGCAGTTAAAAGTGAAGAAAAAACCCAAGAACATGTGAACCCAGCCTCAATGCTTCCCACTATCTATTGCTGCTTGCTGGTAACAGGCTTTTCTTTCTATTGCCTTAAATGATTCCCAACAGGGCTGACATGAATTGACTGAATGTGATTAGTGTGTTATCAGAAATCTGACCTGACTTCACACAGCAGACCCTTCATGACACACATAGGGTTATGAATAAAATATATCCTGGCTAAATCAGCACATTGGAGAGTCGACTGCACTCCTGTCCTTACACATCCTGCAGGACGTTCTGCTATGTTGTACAATACCTTAAATTGAATTATTTCCAATATACTGTATATACTTATTTAATATAATCAGAAGAGCAAAACTTTCCTTCTTCCACACAATTTAAAACCACCTGAGGCTGGTGGGATCCACCCCCCCCCCCCCCCCCCCCCTACTTTTTTATGGAGAAGATTTAAAAAACAGTGTCTAACTCTTAAACAGTGTTGTAGAACTTTAGGAATATGTTCCAGGGTATTGGGGGCAATAACGGCCCCTATTCACTTTCCCTAGCGAGTTGACGTTTGTGAGCGGCCGCGAAGAAATGACAGTGTCACTTCTCTCCCTCAGCGTATATACGTCGTATTGTACCGCACGGACGAGAAATGACGTAATTCATAGTTCTCTATGCGGCGCGCATTTCGCCCGTATTAAAGCTCAAATACGCTGTAAAATGTGTGTCACTATTACGTCGTGTGAACATACCCTTTGGGTGATATTTTAACTTCCATCACAGAACATAACAATGCCAGCACAACAACATCCCTATACTACACCTTGCTGTAGTCATGTAGATGAAGCAGGGACTGAATATCCCTCAATCTGGTGGAGATACCCCCAGCTGTGAGACCTCTACCAGAATTCATTTTATAGCACCATTATATTCTTCAGCACTGTACAGAGATTGTCATCATTCACATTGGTCCCTGTCCCCATTGAGGCTACAGATTCCAAATCTATATGTTGGAGTGTGGAGGAAACTAGAATACCCAGAGGAAAGCCTCAAACAAACTTCTGGCAGATGGTGTTCTTGGTGGGATTTGGCTCCAGGACCTCAGCACTGCAAGGCCACATGGCTAACCACTGATCTGCCATGCTGGAAATGGCAGAGGCAATGCTACTTCAAGTGAAAAACAGACTTCTGGTCTCCCCACAGAAGTCCCAAATATTGTCATAGAAAATTGAAGTTTCCATAAGTAGATGTCAAATAGCTGCAAAAAAGACTGATCTGCATTTATATTGTGGCCATCACTTTGTATATGTGTGAATGCTAAGGGCGGACACTTCCAACACTTGATGATTTACACAAGTTTTTTGTAGACCACAGTATGCATTAAATTCCACTAAATCACTTTAATTACTTGTAAGAAAAACTTTGGGGCCAGTATCCTGTATATGTATATACTAATAGATAACAGATCCTGGGTAATGAACTATAATACAAAATGCATCCACTTAGGGGCAGAGTTATGTCCATCGACAAAGACTGCAATCTACATATATAAATATCCATCCTCTATGCTGCTGAGTACAGGGCACAGTGGAGTAAGTTTGGATGAGATGTCTTCTGCCTCAATCCTTACCCCGACTTGATACTGCCCACAGCATGTACAGTACAGTGGGCACTGACTGTAAGTGTAGCAGGAGCTGCTCTCTGCTGCATTGGTGAGTGAGTAGCACAACCTCATTCTCCCTTAACCTCCGTCTGGCAAGTGTGGGCCACAGTGTCTTCCATTAACAAATAGGTGTCAAGTCCCTTGCTATTGACTCACTTATATAAATGCCTTGCTGTGTTAGAGTGTCATGTAGTCATCTAACCAGATGGTGGCAGTATTTTGTTTACAAATTGACCCTGGACAGTTTCCGCTTGTTGGCAATCTTCTCATATCGCCTAAGCAGGGCCGCCGTACACCGCGAGACAGGTGGGGGTTACAACCCGGTTACTCATGTTCGGGGCCCGGTGAAATAAGGGGCCCGCTTTCAAGGCAGGCCCGCTTTTTCATACATTGTTCAGTAGTTGCTAGGAGTACGGCGCAGCCGAAGCGCTGCGCTCTAAATTAGGGCCCCAGTTGGTAGCGGCCGGCGAAAGTGATAGCGGTGTCTGGGAGGGGGCACCGTGCTCCCTTGCCACCGGCTGAGCTCGCCTCCGCTTGCAGCCTGCCTAAATTGACTTTGCTCCGGCCGGCACCCAGTAGCAGGGGTGGGGGGCGGCGTGGGCGGGGGGTACGTTTATGGGCTGGGAGGGGGCCCGCGGCTCCCAGCTCAGCTGCTGCCACTCTGCGCTTCAGTAAGAAAACCTACTTAATAATCGCGGCGGTGGGTCGGGGGCGAGCGCTGACACGCTGAGCCGGGGTCAGGACCTCTCCTTTGTTCTGTGGCTGTGGGTGGGTTGTGAATAATTTGAATCCATGGGCCCCGCCCCTCTGGGGTGGGAGCTTCACACTGATTCAAAATCGTTCTGCATCCCACCGCTGGTCACACAGCAGGCGGGGCATGGTGGAGGAGGAGAGTACCCGACCCACGGCTCCAGCGTGTCTGCGCGCAGGGATTATGTAAGTAGGGTAACGTACTGATAGCGCTGAGCGCAGCAGCTGTGCCGGACCCAGGGACCTTCCTTTCAGCAGCGTTCCCGGTGCGGAGCCCAGGCCAGCCAGTCCAGAAATGTGGGGGGCCCCCACCTTTCACACACTGGCCGACCGCTAGAACTGTGGGGGGGGGCCCCCTTCTCCTCCTGGGCCTGCTAGATACCGGGGGAGAAGGTGGCCCCCCACCACACGCACAGCTAGGGGGGAGAAAGGGGCCCCCCACGGTTCTAGCTGGCCCGAGTGGGTGAAGGGGGGGCCCCCACGGTTCTAGCTGGCCCAGGAGGGTGAAGGGGGGCGCCCACGGTTCTAGCTGGTGATCGGGGGGCCCACCAATGGTTCTGGAGGGCCCAGGTGGGTGAAAGGGGGGCCCCCCACGGTCTGGATGGCCCCCACGGTTCTGGCTGGCCGGCGGTGCATGTAACACTCGGCCAGGGGGGAGGAGGGGTTGCCCCACACACATGTACTCATGCCATACTTGAGCCGTGGGGGTGGACTGAGAGGCCTCAATCCTCCCCCTCCTTGGCGGTGGGTGTGGCCTGTGTGACGTGAGAGGAAGTAGCCTCTTCACTCACTCACGGACCTGGAGGAGGGGCCTCAAGTGTATGTAAAAATAAGTTTTTTAAAGTGTAAAAAATAAAAAAAGTCTTTGGATATGTTTCTCACGGCTTATTTTGGGACGGATTTGGTCTCCGTATTCCGCGCAGTTCTGCAGCATCCAATTAAGCCGCATTTAGTCACAGTCATTTCGGTATTACCACAGTTCTCAATAGAGAACTATGCACTCGTCTCTCTCCCCGCTTCGGAAATATTTTTAACGGCGAGTGGGGAGAGAAAGTGACATGTCAATTACATAGCGGTTGAATGCACGTCGGTGTTAGTGAATGTCTTCGGGGCCGGCGAGCTTGCCCCCGTTAACACGGCGTTAATTGTGTGAGCTGTGGTGAAAACGAAATCCGTTCACGCAATTACGTCTTGAATAAGCCGTGTGATCATTTGCAGCTTTAGGGTATGTTCCCCCAGGTGTCTTGCCTCCATATAAACATCGCTTTTCTGATGTGTCTCTGGGTCCTTAGGACGGACCCAGAGACGGATCTAATACAATTAGACAGTTGAGGTATGTCACTGCCGGCAGCTTGAACCAGTGACACGCCAGCGGCGTTCACATGAGAGGTTCGACCGTACTAATTGTTTTTTAGATCCGTCTCTGGGTTCCGTTTGATGATCCGAGACACATCAGAAAAGCGGGAATGTTTATATGGAGGCAAGACGCCGGAGGAACATACCCGTAAAAGTTGATATTATCCCCCTTTTGCCATTTTATGGGAATAAGATAAATACAATAGTTCGCCATATTTGGTGAGTTGCCCCATATGGTATAAAAGTCCAATCTATTAAAATATAACATCCTGAGTATCTCCATAGGCTATGTCTCACTGACACCAAACTTTTACAATCGTATCTTCGGTGACTTTTTAGTTTTTTTTTTTAAAGTGGCCGAAGATACGATCCTTTCCTGCAGCACCATAGAACTACAGTAGGAAAGACGCGTGCAGTCTCCACAGCTCGTTTTTTTCTTTTCTCTGCTCGTCTTTAGGCGGGCGTAATTATACACATGTTGTTATAATAGCCGATTGTTTTAGTTATTCTTGCCGTCTTCCAATACAATTGTATGGGTGACGGCAAAAAAACGAGAAGCGACCGCGGTTTTTGTACAAAGCGTGACAAATACCGCAGCCGTGCATCGGAGAAAAAACGTCCTCTAAAAATTAGAATCAAATCGATCAAAAAAGTGGCATGCATTCCAAACTGTAGCAATAAAAAGATAGATTCATCCCACACAAAAATGCCGCCTCTCTCAGGTAATGTAGGTGTTGTACAAATAAGTTATTCTTGCACAAATAGTGGTTTTTCGAGGTGCGATTTTCATAAATTGTAACTGGATTTTTTTATGGTACCGAAATTAACAGAAACCCCTACATGTTTGGTATGGGCGTAGGTGCGTATCAACATGTTGGAATACAGAAGAACAATCATTTGTACCAAGGATTGAATGCCGTAAAAACAAAAACTCCCGCAAACATGATATTAATTTTATTTTAAGTACTTATTTTTCACAGTTTCCAGTACATTACAGTTAGAGTAGAGTCTGGGCCCATGTCCAATAGAGTCTACCTTGGCGGGTTGCAGGGGCTTCAACATTTTTTTGGCCAAATCAAAGTTATATTTTCAAACTAGGAAATGCTTGAATGTGGACGTGAAAGGGGGTGGGGCTACAGCAGGTAAATGGGTGGTGCCTGGATGGGCATGTTTGGGGCGGAACTTGGATGAGGGGGACGGACCCCAGGACACTTTGGCTGTTATGGGGCCCCAAAATTTCTATTGGAAGCCCTGCGCCTAAGGCAGCGGTGGCGAACCTATGGCACGCAGGGCCACCTCTGCTGGCACGCATGCCAGGCTGGCCACCGCTGCCTTCCTGCACTGTGACCAGGAGGGCTCGGCATCCGGGTCACAGTGTTGGACCTGGAACCTCCGGCAGCACCAGGCCTACGGCAGCGCGAGTCGGGACCCGCTGCGGACCCTCAGTGATGAGGGTGCGCGCAGGCCCATGCGCTCAGCTGCGGCAGCGACGCGATGTAATTACGTCATTCGCGCCGATGCATGTCCTTGGCGCAACTGCCGTCTTAGCAGGGCCACCGTAGGAACTGACAGAAAAGCGGCCCGCGTGAGGAGAGAAGAGGAGCGTGCGGATGGGACGGAGGTAAGGTGAGTATTAGTGTTGTTATTTTACTTCTGTAACATATACACTGCTTTGGGGAGCCCATCTATATACAGGCTGGGGGAGAGCTGGCTATATACAAGCTGGGGGAGAGCTGGCTATATACAGGCTGGTGGGGCAGGCTATAAACAGGCTGGATGGGCAGGCTATATACAAGCTTGGGGAGAGCCTGGCTATTTACAGGCTTGGGGGGAGGGCCAGGCCTTATATACAGGGCTGTGGGGGAGGGCAGGATATATACAGGCTGGGGAGAGCTGCTATATACAATCTGGGGGAGAGCTGCTATATACAGGCTGGGGGGCGCAGGGCTTCGCAAGGCTATATACCGGCTGGGGGGCAGGCTATATACAGGTTGGGGGGCGCAGGCTATATAAGGCTTGGGGGCGCAGGCTTATATACAGGTTGGGGCGCAGGCTATTTTTTTACAGGTTTGAGGGCTCAGGCTATGATACAGGCTGGGGGGGGCGCAGGTATATACAGGCTGGGGGGGGCAGGCTCTGGCTATTACAGGCTGGGGGGAGGCTAATATAAGGGGGGGGGCGACGACAGGGCTTTATACAGGCTGGGGGGCGCAGGCTATATACATGGCTGGAGTGGCGCAGGCTATTTACAAGCTGGGGGAGGCGCAGGCTAATTACAGGCTGGAGGAGCAGCTATATAAAGCTGGGTGGTAGAAGGCTATATAAAGGCTGGGGGGGGGGTGCAGGCTATATACAGCTGGGGGGGTCGCTGCTATATTCCGGCTGGGGGGGAGCTGCTATTCCGGCTGGGGGGGAGATGCTAATTTACAGGCTGGGGAGGAGCTGCTATATACAGGCGGGGGGGGAGCTTCTATATACAGACTTGGGGAGAGCTGGCTATATACAGACTTGGGGAGTGACTGGCTTTATTGCAGGCTTGGTGGGGAGGCCGGCTATATACAGGCTGGGGGAGAGCTGGCTAGTATACCAGGCTGATGGGGAGAGCTGGTATATACAGGCTGATGGGAGAGCTGGCTATAAACAGGATGGATGGGGCGAGAGCTGGTTATATACTCAGGTGGATGGGGTGCAGCTGGCTTTATACAGGCTGATGGAGGAGAGCTGGCTATATACAGGCTGATGGGGAGAGCTCGGCTTTTTACATGGTGGGAGGAGCAGGCTATATACATGCTGGGGGCGCAGGCTATATTTACAGGCTGGAGGAAGCAGGCTATTTACACGCTGGGGGAGAGCTGCTATATACAGGCTGGGGGGCGCAGGCTATATTACAGGCTGGGGGCGCACCCCCAGGCTATTATACTGGCTTGGGGGCGCAGGCTGTATACTGGCTTGGGGAGCGCAGGCTATATCAGGCTGGGGGGCGCAGGCTATTTACCGGCTGGGGGGGGGGAGCTGTATATACCGGCTGGGGGGGAGTGCTATATACCGGCTAGGGGGAGCTGCCTCTATTTAACAGGCTGGGGGGGAGCTGCTATATACAAGCTGGGGGGGAAGTGCCTAAATACAGGTCTGGGGGGGCGCTGCTTATTACAGGCTGGGGGGGAGCTGCTATATACAGGCTGGGGGGGGAGATGCTATATAGCTGGGTGGGAGGGGGGAGCTGCTATATATACAGGCTGGTGGGGAGAGGTGGCTATATACAGACTTTGGGGGGGAGAGCTGGCTATATACGGCTGGTGGGGAGAGCTGGCTATTTACTGTCTGGTGGGGAGAGCTGGCTATCTCCTGGCTGGGGGAGGGCTGGCTATATACAGGCTGGAGGGTGAGCTGGTATTTAACAGGGCTGGGGGAGGCTGTATATACAGCTGGATGGGGAGTGATGCTGGCTATATACAGACTATGGGGAGAGTGCTGGCTATATACAGGCTGTGGGGATAGCTGGGCTAATATACAGGTGATGGGAGGGGAGTGATGGCTATATACAGGCTGATGGGGAGAGCTGGCTATATACAGGCTGATGGGGAGAGCTGGCTATATACAGGCTGATGGGGAGAGCTGGCAATATACAGGCTGATGGGGAGAGCTACTGTATCTGTATTACTGGCTGGTGGGGAGAGCTATCTGTATTACTGGTTGGTGGGGAGAGCTATCTGTCTGTATACTGCCTGTGGGGACATAGATCTATATACCTATCTGCCTGAGGGGACCTTATATCCTTTATACCTGCCTAAATTGATGGACCTATACACCTACTAAATTAGGGGACTTATATAATTATAAGTAAGGTGTTGCTGCCAAAAGTGAGGATTCTAATTTATTTGTGTATAATAATCTGCAGGGATGAGTGTTGGTCGGGAGAATCAGCATTGAAGGTGTGAACGGATGGAGAAGAAACCGGATGTGAACGATCTTACTGGAGATAACGTCTCATGTGGAGTCACTAAATGTGCTGAATTGTAATTCTCTTTATATTGGTGCAAAGTGGTAATGATTTATATTTCGTTATGGTGTGGACCGGTGGTATTATTCAGTTCACTATGTTGGTGACGAGAGTATGTGTGTGTCGGTATTATTCAGGTCACTTGTGGTGGTGATACGTGCGGTATTTTCAGTCTCTTTTGGGTGGTATTGTTGGTATTATTCAGTCACATATGTGGTGGTGTTTGTGTGGGTACTATTTCAGTCACTATGTGGTGGTATAGTAGCGGTATTATTCAGTCACTTTGTGGTGGTTATTGTGGTATTATTCAGTCACTATGTGGTGGTGTTGTTGTGGTATTATTCAGTCACTATGTGGTGGTGATACATGGTGTTATTATTCAGTCACTATGTGGTGGTGGTGGTGGTGTTGTTGTATTATTCAGTCACTATGTGGTGGTGTTGTTGTGGTATAATTCAGTAAATATGTGGTGGTGGGTTGTTGTTGTTATATTCATGTCTCTATGTCGCGTGGTGTTGTGGTCGTTGGTGTGTGGGGTTAATTAGTCAAGGTCTTGATGTGCAACTGTTTACACTGCTATCTCCATATATGGTCTCTGTTTAGTGGATAGTATGGCAGAGGGATGGGCTAAGCGGCTGTCGCAATCAGTCGCTATTATTGTTGTGTTACCCCGCTTCCCATGTTACTTCCCGCTTCGTGCTGACGTCGGCGGCTCTTTGTGGTGGTAACTAAGGTATTTTTCGGTCGCAGTTTCGGCACTCGGTCTCAAAAAGTTCGCCATCACTGGCCTAAGGCATCTTTATAAAGAACAGTTCTTTTTTCAGATCCTCAGACAGTTCTTTGCCATGAGCTGCCGTGTTGAACTTCCAAGTGAAACAGTTTATGGGAGAGGTGTTGAGAGCGAAAACACAAAGTATAAACACACACTGCTCCCCATTCACACCTGAGACCTTGTAACACTAACAAGTCACATGACACAGTGGAGGGAAAATGGGCAATTGGGCACAATTTGTCCATTTTCACTTAGGGGTGTACTCACTTTTCTTGTGTGCTGAGTTATTTTGAGGGCCCACCAAATTTACACTGTTGTACAAGCTGTACACTGACTACTTTACATTGTATCAAAGTGTCATCTCTTCAGTGTTGTCCTATGAAAAGATAATAATACAGTATTTACAAAACTGTGAGTGGTGTACTCACTTCTGTGAGATACTAATATATATATATATATATATATATATATATCATATATATATATATTATCTATATATCTATTAGTAAGCTTCATCACGTTTAATTGTCTGGAGATCGCAGTCCAATGCAGACAGAGACACAGACAGGTTGATCTGGTTCCAGCACGGGTCCTCCCGTGTTTTATTGGCACAACAGGTATGCAGCAAAATGTATGCCAGATACAAACAGAATTGACAAACAAAACAAAACGCCTGCTCGGCTGAGCGCTGACTAGACAGTGCAGTTCCCTCACTACACCTTGTTCAGCAAACGGTCTAGGCGAGGTCCTGGATACTTCCAGTCAGACACACCTCTCAGGCCAAACTCCTTGACCTGTATGACAGACAGCCCTGGTCAGCTGACTAGCTGACTTATAACGGCTAGCCCAAATCCTGGTCAGGTGGAACAAGGGGAGTAGACACCCACCCAACGCTTTGCCTACTCCCAATAGAAGCCATCCCGGGTTTTGGCTGAAGCAACCATACTACTTAGAAAACGTATGTTAACCCCTTATTGAGGTCAACACAACACAAACTAAATGGCTTCTATTTCACCAAGGCAAGGTAACCTTGGTGACGTTACCTACTCTCTTTTCCTGGTGTAAGCCAGAAACCTCGCTGGGATGTACACCCCATTAAGGACCTTCCCAGCTGCCACCTTACATATCCCCCCCCCTCTGCTCAGACCTGTGGGGAGGAGTACCTTGTGCTTCCAGGCAATGGGTACGTGACAGTGCGTCCGCATTGCCTTGCTGGGAACCTGGGCGATGCTCTACACAGAACCTATAATCCTGTAGAGCTAGGAACCACCTCATCACTCTGGCATTTTTGCCCTTATTCTGTGCCATCCATTTTAGTGCGGAATGGTCTGTGACCATCCTAAACTCTCTGCCCATCAGGTAGTACTTAAGAGATTCAATTTCCCACTTTAAAGCTAAGCACTCTCTTTCTACGATGGTGTAGTTCTTTTCTGCTGCCGGCAGTTTTCTACTTAAGTATACCACGGGGTGTTCTAACCCATCAATCACCTGGAACAGTACAGCTCCCAGTCCCTTGTTAGAGGCATCTGCCTGTACCACAAATATTGCCTTGAAATCAGGGGTCCTTGGCAAAGCACCTCTTTCAACCTCTGAAACGCTTCCTCTGCTTCCTTATCCCACTTCACCCTAGAGGATTTAGACCCTTTGGTGAGGTCTGTAAGGGGGGCGGCAACAGAGCCGAAATTTGGCACAAACCTTCTATAATATCCGGCCAACCCTAGAAAAGCTTTAACCTGTCTTTTTGACACCGGCTTGGGCCAATTTTTAATAGCCTCGATTTTGTCTAGTTGGGGTTTAATGACTCCCCGACCAATGTTATACCCCAGATATCGAGTCTCCTCAAGGCCTATGGCGCATTTCTTGGGGTTTGCGGTGAGACCTGCCTCCCGAATGGAGTCCAGGACAGCTTGAACCTTAGCCAGGTGGGAGTTCCAGTCTAAGCTGAAGATGACTACATCATCTAAATATGCAGCTGCGTATTTTCTATGAGGCCGTAGGACAATATCCATCAACCTCTGGAATGTGGCCGGGGCACCGTGGAGGCCAAAGGGCAGCACCACATATTGAAAATGACCGTCGGATGTAGAAAAAGCGGTTTTCTCCCTGGCTGCTTTTGTAAGTGGCATCTGCCAATAACCCTTAGTAAGGTCCAGATTGGTGATGTATCTGGCGGGCCCCAACCTTTCTATGAGCTCATCCACTCTTGACATCGGATATGCATCAAATTTGGATATCTCATTTAGCTTTCTAAAGTCATTTCAGAACCTTAGATTACCATCGGGTTTGGGAATGAGGACTATGGGGCTGGACCAACCACTCTGTGACTTTTCTATAACCCTCAGTCAACGGGTCTGGAGTTTACCCGGGTCCACTAAACTGGCACAAGACTAATGTCAACACAGACTCCCGAGTCCAATAAGGCCATCACAGAAACAGTCCTCCTATCCGAACTAGGAGAGGGCACGACTTATCCGTTTGCTCATATTTTCCTTTTGAGCCGCAAACACAGGCCTGGCGAAATAAGACCTGCGCCTCCCAAAGTCACACATCCATGGGCTCTGCAAACCTAGGGCACTTGGCAGCCACATGTCCCAGATTCCTGGCAGTGCCAGCAACTACTTTGCCCCGTGGCCTGGTAAATTAAGTCCTCTCTTTGACTTGGCTCCATTTAAAACGGACGCTCCTGAAAAACGTGCCACCCTCCTTAGCATGCAGTCTCTCCCCCTTTAATAGCAGGAACATTTCCTTACCATATGCTGGTTTTCTTCTGATTCCCAGGGCCATGCAGGTCCTGAGGAAGTCTTTCAGTGGCCGTAAACCCTCTCCACTATGGACACCAAGTCGTCCACACTTTTTGGTTCGAGTTACCCGCAAGCATCGGCTGACCAGGTCACTGGCAAGTTCACGGACAAATCGACACCGACGACCCGTTCCATTATTTGCGCAGGTGTGAGCTCCTCTGGCTGTAGCACTTGCTGGTAAAGTGGTAAAGGTCGTACATCTGGACCTCCGCTGTTTCCTAGGGTCGTACTCCGGGTGCAGACTCTCCGCGCACGAACTGGCCAAGGTCACGCCAAAGCCAGTATTTCCTTCCTCAGTCTGTAATACACCCTGGCATCCTGGACTCGCAGGTCCCATAAGTAGGCCTTCTTGGGTTACCCGTCAGGAAGGGGGCCAGTACGTCAGCCAACTGATCCTGGGTAGCTGGCGCCCCCTCGAGATCCTCTCAAATGTAACCAGTAGGCCTCATGTCCATCCTCAGCAGTCAGTTTTTGTCAGGCTCCCTTTGCACCATGCTGACGGGGTGCCGACTGCAACCCCCTGAGATGTCTCTAGTCCTCTTGGTTAAAGGCTTGCCAGAGTCTGGTTGATCATATGAATGTTCTGTGGCTGTGGCCTGTTTGCAACCTGCCAGCAGCAGACATTCGGGTCTCAATGCTGTGCCTTTACTGCTTCCTCATGTACATGTTTTGTTGTGCCTGGCTTCCTGTTTGTGCTGTAACCCACTTGTTGGAGTGAGGTTTTGACTGGATTAACTGTTTGAATCAGATCGTCCATTTTTGTGTTTCGTCATGCAATGTAGTGGCAAGGCTTCACCAGGACAAAGTTCCACCACACTCCTCTGTCTGTCTCTTAGAGTGCCCGCATCCTCCACCATAATTTAAGCTGGCGCCACTCTTGGATCTGTAGTCCAATGCATACAGAGCGCAGACAGGTTGGTTTGGTTCTACACGGGTCCTCCCGTGTTTTATTGGCGACAACCAAAGTTATACAACAGAAAAAACGTAAATGCCAGTTATAAACAGAATGGTAAACCAAAACAATACGCCTGATCGGCTGAAGCGCTGACTAAACAATTGTTAGTTCCCTCACTATTACACCTTAGATCAGCACAGTTTAAGCGCGATCCTCAATATCTCCAGAGAGACGCCCTCCAGGATAATTCCTTGACCTGCCAACTGTCAGAACACCTGGTCACTGACTAGCTGGCTTATAAAAGCTAGCCCAAATCCTGGTCAGCTGGAACAAGGGGAGTAGGCACCCACCCAACACTTTGCTTACCCTTCTATTGATATAGCACTCATTGAGCTCTGTATACATGATCAAGAAGGCAGGCATGGTTATAATTTGTCCCTGCCTTCTTGGTGACAGCCGGCTCTCTACTCACAGAACTGCACAATTAGGGACAACATGTATGAACGGGCTGTGCCCGTATCCTGGCATGTTAAGCAACCAAAAACCTAGAGTAGCCCTGTTCTATAAATGTATTAACAGCCGCACTCCCAACTTTGGCATAATCTGCGCCTGCCCCGACACTTTGTAAAGCACCAAAGATGTGGGGGCGCTTTGGAGGAGTGGCACACCAGATTCGTAGGATTAGACACATCTATGAATGTGGAATGCCAAAAGTAGGTGCATAACTGTCAGAACAACCTGACCAAGTTAAAATTCTGCCTGAGCCCAAAATTGTTGTAGTGGAAACAGATTTTCCATTAGGGTAAAAAATATAAATTATTTCTCAGCTTATACCACTAAAATAATACAAACAAATTTATGATAATTATCAAACTATATACAATTAAATAATATAAAATAAATATTACATTATATAAGATCAAATTATAATTAAATTATATAATATCCAAAAATATACAAAATTATCTCCTATGAAAGTTATATAAAATTATACTATCTAAAATTCATATTAAATAATATATATTAATTAAACAAATACACCATCTATCATAAATCCCATTCTGAAACCAGATATTTACGGAATTATCCTACTATTATCAGTGATTACAAAAACATCTGTCATGGGGGCTGGCGCGATTGCCGTCGCACCCCGCATCCGCCCCCCCCTGCCCGAAAATCGGTCCGGCGCGATGCGCAGCCGCCCGCACCACCCCTATGCTGCCTGGGTCCCGTCGCCTGGTCACTTACCCGTCCACGCTCCTCTGCTTCCTGCTCCTGCCTCTCCCAGCTGCCACGCACCCGCTGCTTAGGACACGCGCGCGACGACTGGTCTGGATTTAAAGTGCCAGCGCGCCGGTAATTTGTCAATTGCTGGCCGCTGGTCCTATATAAGGTACATGCCCCCTGCACTCTCTCTGCCGAGATTGTTGTGTGCGTATGAATCTTGAGAGAGTTTGGAGTTTCCGTTTGATTACCTGTGTACCAGTCCGTTCCGCTACTTCCCTGACCATGCCTGTTTGCCGCCTTCCAACGTCTGCCCGGTTCTCTTGACCATGAACCTCTGCCACCCGTCCTGACCTCCCTCCTGTCCCCGACTACGTCTCTGGATTACGATTTTGTACCACGCATTACCCCGGCCGCAAGCAAGTCTAACTATCATCGCTTGCGGTGGTCCAGTGAATCCACCAAACCGTTACAGTACAATCTGGCCATGGATCCACCAGGGTACCAGCCGATCTCTGGGACGTCAACGCACGGCCGTTTCCCAGCAGAGGCCATGTATTGACCAGCTCGCTGCCATGATGCAAGAACCTTGTGGCCCACGTCTCCTCCGAGTGCGGCTGCTTCCGCCACGACAGCACCAGTTGCACCTGTCGGCCATGGCTCATTACCTGTTCCTGAACCGGGACCAACTCTGCGTCAGCCGCTCCCCTCACGCTATGATGGAACCGCCAAGAAGTGCCGTGGCTTTCCATCAGTCAATGCTCCATCCACATTGAGAAGTTGAGGGGCACTCAATTACCTACGAACGGGCTAAGGGTGGCCTTTATATAATTATCCTCTTTATCTGGGGAGGCCTTGGCCCTGGGCACTCCTACGAGACCGAGGAGATTCCTTTGACAGCAAATCTGCAAGCGCTTCCTCCAGGGTTTCCGCACAGCCCTACACCCCGCACTCACACCAAATCGAAGATACAAAAGCCGTCTCGAGGAACCTGGCCGCACCCTCTCCGCTGCCACATGCCTGCTCCGCCTCTGTCAGGCGACTCTTCTGTGGGTCAGTACTCACAGCAGTTCCGCACCCTAGCCTCAGAGCTGGATCTGGAATAATGAGGCTTTTTGTGGCGACCTTCTGGTAAGGCCTTTCTTGGGCGCTTTAAAGACAGCTTGGCGGGTCGTACCTGCCGTCCGCTCTGGACAAAACAAATTCAGCTAGCCACCCGAATTGATATTCGTTTGCGAGAGACAACAAGAGGCTCCGCCTCCAACGGGGAGGTCTTCCGACCACTCCGTCTATCCTCTTGCTCCCGTTTTCCAACGACCCCACATTCCTCTGCCAAAGGTTCATGGGACGAACACATCAGTTCGAGAGAGCCCATCTGACCCAGAAGAACGTTGGCGCAGCATTGTCAGAGGCACTTGTCTTACTACTGTGGCGGTTCTGGCCACTTCATAGTGGACTGTCCCGGTGCGCCCGGGAAACCCCCGCACCTAGGGCTCGCAGGAGAGGCATCCATAGGCGGCCTCTCCCCGTCTGACCTTTCCCACACTATGTGGAGTTTCGCCGGACAGCACCTTTCGAACCACCGCTTTCCTTGATTCGGGGTCCGCTGGAAATTTTGTAAGCCACGCACTGGTGTCCCAAATTTCCGTCTCCCGGTTGACCCTTCTGCAGAAACCCATGTTCGGTCTCCTCCGTCTGTGGCGAATGCCTAAAGGACGTCTATTCGGCTTCTGCACTGCTCCCCTCACCTTGCAGATTGGCGCCCTACACAAGAGACTCTGAAACTTCTTGTTCTACCTCACTCCTCTTCTAAAATTCTCCTGGGCCTCCCTTGGTTGCAAGACCATGCTCCAACCTTAGACTGGAACATGGGCGGGATTATCCATTGGGGTCCTGCGTGCCACTCGCGATGCCTTCCTGTACTCTGTCCAGCTCTATGGCATGCCTCTGTAAAGACTACAAAGCCTCTGCCGGGCCTGCCCATTCCGTACCAGGATCTAGCCGATGTCTTTTCCGAAAGATAGGCCGAAACTCTACCCCCCACCGCCCGTTCGACTGTCCTATTGAGCCTGGCGACCCGTAGTACTCCCCCCCCTCCCCCCCCCCCCGAGGCAGAGTCTATCCTCGTTCTGTCCCCGGAGACTAAGGCGATGTCGGAATATATCTCCATGAGAACTTCCTGAAGGCTTCATAAGCAAGTCTTCCTCCTCGCCTGCGGGTGCCGGGTTTCTTCGTTGTTGCAAAAGAAAGATGGGAACTCTCCTGCCCTGAATCGATTATCGGGGACTTAACAAAATCACTATAAAGAATCGATACTCCCCTGCTCTGATCTCGGAGCTTTTTGATCGCCTGCGTGGCCGCAAACATTTTTTTTTCCAAAGTTGGATTACGTGGAGCATAACAACGTTGATTTGTATCCGTGAAGGCGACGAATGGAATGACTGTCTTTTAATACCCGTGATGGCCATTTTGAATATCTCTTCATGCATTTGGCCTCTGCCAACACTCCGGCGGTGTTCCAGAATTTCAGTCAAAGAGATCTTCCGTCGATCTCTCTAACCGATTGTGTTATCGTCTACCTAGATGACATCTTAATCTTCTCTCCTGAATCTGGAAACACACAACCTCCACGTCCGCCGAGTGCTCAATACGTCTCCGTGACCACCAGTTATATCCAAACTGGAGAAATGCTTGTTGAACGCACCTCACTTGCCCTTCCCTGGGGTACATTGTCTCAGATCAGGGTCTCTCAGATGATCTCTCTAATTGTCAGCGTCTTACAGTGGCCTCGACCAGTGGGCTTCGCTCCATTCAAACGCTTTCTGGGGTTGCAGAACTATTTCAGGAACAGTTCGGCCCGCATTTCTCCACGCTCATGGCCCGCAGGTGCCCTTACATAGAAAAATGCCAACCCTAAATCCTGGCCTGCCAGAAGCCCAAGAAGCCTTTGATCGCCTTAAAATCTCATTCGCATCTACACGTTCATCCCCCGCCTGACCCGCGCGGTCCGTTTGTCCTAGAATGGACGCCTCCTCAGTAGGTCAAGGCGCTGTCCTCGTACAGACGTCCTCCTCTGGGAAAGGTGCGTACTTCTGGCTCCTTCTCTAAAACCTTCAACCCAGTGCGAAAAGATTATACAATCGGTGATTGCAAACTACTGGCCATTAAGTTAGCCTTAGAAGAATGGCGGCACTTGCTGGAGGGAGCCCGCCACCCCATCAATATCTTCGCCGATCATAAAAATCTTCTCTATCTGCAGTCTGCTTACAAAATCAACGACTGAATCCTCCACAAGCCAGGTGTTCACTCTTTTTTCGCCCGCTTTTGATTTTTCTCCTTCACTTCGGGCAGCTGGAAGGAACGTCAGAGCGGACACTCTTCTCTCTAATCTCAGACACAGTGGGCTTGGTGCCACCTTTGCAGCACATATTCCTCCAGAACGACTCCTCAACGGCGGTCCCCGTGGACCTTCAACATCTACCCCTCCCTGGGAAACCTACGTACGCCCTGCCATGCGGCCCTCGTATCCTGAGTGGGGATATGCCTCTCGAACAGCTGGTCATCCTGGAGTCCATAAGTCCCTGCAACTAATCACTCGTTATTATTGGTGGCCCACCCACGGTCAAGATGTTAGAGACTTTGTCCTGGCCTGTACCTCCTGTGCTCGTAATAAAGTCCCTCGTCTCAAACGGAGGAGAGTACCTCCACAATCAGTTGAGGGACCGGTTGGGCAACATACTTCCTTTCCGGACACTTGACTTCTGGTGACCACAGAGGGGTATCACCTCTCTTAGGATTTCTATGTGCTGGAGCTTTCTTTATATCGAATATAGGGAATTAACATTCTGTTTTTTCTATCCCTATTGCCGGAGTTTGCACCAGTGTGGTGTAGCTCACGCTGCTTCCTGTACTAACGATTGTTTAATCCTCGGTTGGAATATTCGACACCTTATTTTTTTATTTTTTTTTTCACTGTAGAGCTATGGATATTTTTCTAGCTGTTATCGGACAACATGTGCTTTATAAGCTGTCTTTTGAAACTAGTGAGGATTGCCCCCCTCATTTGTATCATTAATTTTGGGAACCTTGTGTTAATCTCCGTTATCATATAGTTTACAAGGTTCACCGGGATCGCTGCTTTATTATTCTGCATTTTTTATGCAGTGAGTTCTTTTGCTTCTGTTGAGGTATGTGGCCCCCCAGTTGGTTCATCTGAGGTTTTACCCCTGAGGTGACCACATACATTTTGTAATAATCCTTCCTGTCTTTTGGCTAAAGAATTAGAGCTTCTACTAGTTTTAAACTAGTGTTCTATACTCTCCAAAGCATGACAAGTCTTGGTGCTTATTGGAATTGGTGTTCGTTGTATTTGGTGTATGTGAAAACCCGTTTTTTCCCTTTTGTCTCCTTTTCTTACTTAGAAGTGGTTGAAGATCTGCAGCGGTGCACAATTGTGAGTAACTATCACTGGAATTCCAATGATTAAGTTATATTCTCTTAATGTTAGGGGACTGAACTCTACTTTGAAAAAAAAGCTTCTGTATGCTGACTTGAAATCTAGTAGGCCTGATCTGGTATTTATTCAGGAAACACACTTTAACAGAGAGGGGAATTTTAAATTTCTTAGGCAATTATACCCCAATGCGTATGTGGCGTCTCAAGATAATAAGAAAAACGCAGGGGTGGCTGTTTTAATTTCAAACACTTGTCCCATTATCATCACAGTTTCTACGGTGGATCCGGGGGGAAGATTTCTAATCCTTGAAGGGAAATTAGGGGGCTCCCCTATTTTGCTCTGTAACATTTATGCTCATAACACTGCCAGTGCAATTTATTTTCTGAGACGATTATTAACCAAATTGTCCCGGTTTCCGCCTTCGGCAGTTATTATAGGAGGGGATTTTAACCTGGTATTTTCGGATACCTAGAAAACTATACTTTATCTTTGACAAGATGCTTCCCGAACAACATATATCCCAGAGAGTTTAGGCAGTTGATTCGCAAATTTAGGTTATTTGATCTTTGGAGGATTGCCCACCCAACAGAAAAAGTTTTTTCTTTCTTCTCTAATCCGCATCAGTCTCATTCCAGAATTGACTATATTTTTGGAAATATTCTGGCTCTTAGGATGATGGAGTCCCTGCGGATAATTGGAGCGATAACCATGGTCAGCACCATGCACCCGGTTTGCTTGGAATTTAGATATCTGGGCTCCTTAGCTAGAGTATGTACCCCCCCCCCACCTCCCCCATTGGTGGATTAAATGAATCTCTTCGTAAAAACCAGTACGATAGGAAAGTTGAGAAAAAACATCCCTATAGAATTTTTTTAGGTTAATGCTAGCCTCTGTGGAGTCACCACTAACTTTTGGGAAGCTCATAAGGCCGATTTTGGGGCAAGTGATATGAATTGGTGCTCGGCTAAAGAGGGACAGAATTCAGAAATGGGCTTGAATATTCCACTAACTTAAAAGGCTGGAGACTAGGCTAATGTTAAGTCCGACTAAGTCTATTTTACGAAGGATAGTATCGCTGAGGGCTAAATTGTAAGCCTGGCCCACATGGAGCTGAAAAGTTGCTAGCGTTTTACTAAACATAAATACATGACACAGCTAATAAAGCGGCATACCCTCCTGGCCAGGATGTTGCGGGATGATGCGGAAACCGTCTTACTCCCCATACACTGAGAAATAATGCAGAGTTCAATTATGATCCGAAAACATTGCGGACTCTTTCCACCTCCTTTTTTATTAAGCTTTATATATCCTTTGAAATAAACCCCACCTTGGGGCCCATTGTGGGTGAGGAACGTGATAGACTGTTGGGGATTTTTGAACTCATGTCAGCTCCCTACTCTTTCTGCTGAGGCATTGAATTCTTCTGAATGTGCCAATTCTTGAAGAACTGTTTAAGGTCATTAAGATTCCTTCCCTCTGGCAAGGGCCAGGTCCTTCGATGGGACTTACCTACTTATATTACCACAATTTTCTGCCTCAAAATTGATTCCAGTTTTATGGTGCTTTTATATTCCTTCTCCTTCAGGGTCCTCCATCCAGGACATCTAGTTGCATTTCATACATAACGCTCATACCAAATCCAGGAGGAGATCTCTCTGGAATGCGGCAGTATAGGCCCATCAGCTTTATTGACTTGCTGACATAAAGATTTTTACTAAAATTCCTAGCGAATTATACTGTCCCTTCCCTGCACATCCTGATTCAACAAGAGAACAAGTGGAGGTTTATTCCCGTGTAGACAGGGGGGAAGACAACACCAGAAGGCCATTGATCTCATTGACATTGTCAATCAAAGAGGCGTTCTATGTTTTTTTTTTTTTTTATTGAGTTTAAGCGCGGAAAAGGCGTTTGATCGCTTGGCTGGGCGATGTCATAGGTATTCGTACGTCGCGACCAGGCCTTTGGGATCAGGGGCCCTTTTGACACCGCCCTGCGAGGGATTTATTCTAGTCCATCAGCCACTATTAGATTGCCCACGCTATGTCCCCTAGAATACCAATTAGTAATGGCACTAGGAAGGGCTGTCCTCTCTCTCCACTTTTGTTTGCCCTATGAATTGAGCCCTTAGCGGCAGCTATTAGGCTGTCTTCCAATATTAGGGGGGTCCTGGTAAAGGGAAGGGAGTTTAAGATATCTCTGTATGCGGATGATGTCTTATTAACCCTAACAGATCCAGTAATTTCATTACCTAATCTGCACGCCCTTTTGGCTCGATTCAGCACTCTTTCAGGCTATAAAACAAACACCTCTAAAACAGAAGCACTGCCAATAAATCTTCCGGAGGCGTTAGTTGATCAACTTAGGACGGGCTATAATTACCGTTGGAAGAAGGACACCTTAAAGTATTTAGGAATATATCTAAGCCCTTGGTACCCCTCGCTCTATAGACATAATTTCCCTAAACTAATAACTGAGATTAAGCAGCTACTAGATCGATGGAATAAGTTGGCGCTGTCCCTCTTTGGCCGCATTGCCACCATTAAAATGTCGCTTCTGCCAAAATTGATGTATTTGTTCGAGACCTTGGCAGTTCCGGTCCCTATGGCAACTCTCAGGTCATTGCAAGCAGACTTTATCCATTTCATTTGTGCCCGTAGAAGACATAGGATATCTAGAAATATACTGATAGCGGGAAGACGACACGGTGGACTATCTGTCCCTGACATTGCTAAGTATTTCTTGGTGGCACAATTAAGGGTTATCCCATCCTGGTCTGCGTTTTATGCGTATTCTAGGTGGATGGAACTTGAAAAGTTGTGGATAGCCCCCGTACACCCGAATTCCCTGTTATGGGCAACCACAGATATTAAGTTGGATTTCCCACTGTTGAATTCTATGTCCCTGACGAGGATGATATGGCAAAGGTGTTATAGGAAGTTTATGCTATGTTCAGAGGCGTCCCCTATGACATCTTTCCATTCGAATCTGTTGCTCCAGAGGGGCAAAGTGGACAACCGATGGAAGCCGTGGTTTGAGACTCAGCTGTTTAGGTTTGCTGATATAGTAGAACCATGTACCCTGGTGTTGAGACCTTTCCCGGACCTGCAGTCTGCTTTTAGTTTACCATCCTCTTGTTTATTCTCTTACTTACAAATTAAACACTATGGGCAACATGTATGAAGCTCGCCACGTCGGGGCGCACCTTTTCGCCAGTTTTCCGATGAAATTTGCGCCTGATTTATGTCGGCGCTGGGGCGCGCTCATACATAGCATGTAAAGTCCGCTGCGCCTCGCCAGTGTGTGGGGCGCAGTGAGGGACTTAGGCGCAGTGCGGCGCTGCGCCTATGATTCGCCGCCCGAGGAGGTGTGCTCATACATAACATGGAAAGTCCGCCTCGCCAGTGTGTGGGGCGCAGTGCGGGGACATGGGCGCAGTGCGGGGCTGCGCCTAATATTCGCCGTCTGAGGAGGTGCGCTCATACATGCGGGGAAAAGCTCACCGCGCCTCGCCAGTGTGTGGGGCGCAGTGCGGGACTTAGGCGCAGAAGGGACTGCGCCTCACATGTATTCTGATTCAAGACAGGCTGGAAAACAGCGAGAAATCATTAAAGATGTCCGTGCGGAGTATGAATAAAAAAATCGCCTTTATAAAGGTGTCAAACATTCTCTGAAAAAGAGCTCAAACCTACTAAAAAAATACATAAATAAAATCACTTTCCAAAAATCACGAACGGCGCTACATCAGGAATTTGGATATTGAAAATTGCTGGGAAATACAGTAATTCAAATTCTGTAAGCTATTCTCATTGGTCGGCATAAACCAGCCAATCAGAATAGGAGCGACAGTGACCCATTATAACCTATGGAGAAGAATTGACCAATCAAATTCAAAGGCGGCACAGTTCAAAATACAGTAAAAAGGCAGAAAAGAGCTTATTGGTTAAGCTAGCGGGGGCTTGGCTATCTCGGCCAATCAGAATAGAAGCAACAGAGACCCGTTAAAACCTATGGAGAACTATTGACCAATCAAATTCAAAGGCGGGACAATTCAAAATACAGTAAAAATACAGAAAAGAGCTGATTGGTTGAGCTAGCGGGGGCTTGGATATCCCAGCCAATCAGACGGCGAACTACTTGTCCCATTGTAGTCTATGAAGAGATCGGGGCAATGAAATCTCGGTGCTCAGTGCCGTGCGGCATGGAGTATAATTTAAAAAAATCATTTTTATTAAGTGTAAAGTATTCTCTGAAAAAGAGCTGAAACCTTCTATAAACATACATTAATAAAATCACTAACAACGTGTTTGTCGCCGAGACCGGCGCTACATCAGGAATTGGGATATTCGAAATTGCCGGGAAATACAGTAATTCAAAATCTGTAAGCGTTTCTCATTGGTCGGCATAAACCAACCAATCAGAATAGGAGCGACAGTGTCCCATTAAAACCTATGGAGAACTATTGACCAATCAGAATAGGAGCGACAGGGACCCATTATAACCTATGGAGAAGTTAGAACCAATCAAAATCAAAGGCGGGACAGTTCAAAATACGAAAAAAGGCAGAAAAGAGCTGATTGGTTGAGCTAGCGGGGGCTTGGCTATCCCAGCCAATCAGAGCGCGAGCTACTTGTCCCATTGTAGTTTATGGAGAGAGCAGCACAATGCAATCTCGGCTCTCAGCGCCGTGCGGCATGGAGTATGATTAAAAAAATAATTTTTATTAAGTGTAAAACATTATCAGATAAAGAGCTGAAACCTTCTCTAAAAATAAATCAGTTAAATCCCTAACAACGCAAAACATTTTTCGGTTACACGGTCTCCCATTGCATATCGTCTCGGATAGGGGGGTCCAGTTTGTTTCGAGATTCTGGCGGGCTCTATGTGGTCAGTTGCAGGTTCAGCTAGACTTCTCATCTGCATACCACCCTCAAACTAACGGGCAGGTAGAGAGGGTTAACCAAGTTTTAGGTACCTACCTACGACATTTCGTATCCGCCCGTCAGGATAACTGGTCTGACCTCCTCCCCTGAGCGAAATTCTCGTATAATTCCCTAGACTCGGAGTCCGCTGGAGCCTCTCCTTTTTTTATTGTGTTTGGGCTACACCCCCGCCCACCTCTCCCTCTGGCTACCTCGTGTCATGTTCCTGCCGGAACATCAAGGCACTCTGGCAAGTCACACGACAGGCCCTTCTACGGGCCTCCGCTCGCACCAAGGTCCAGGCTGACAGGTACCGTAGACCTCCGCCCATATTTAAGCCGGGTGATAGAGTTTGGTTATCTGCCAAATATATTCGTTTCAAGGTGCCCAGTTATAAGTTAGGCCCTAAGTATTTGGGCCCTTTTGTTGTACTTCGGCAACTGAACCCGGGGTCCTACAAGCTCCGCTTGCCTCCTACTCTGCGTATCCCGAACGCCTTCCATGTTTCTCTCCTCAAGCCTGTGGTGCTGAACCGCTTCTCCCGTGGATCTGTCTCGCCTTCTCCTGTGGCCAACGCTGATAACATCTTTGAGGTCAAGGAGGTGCTTGCGGAAAAAACAGTGAGTGGGAAGCGGTTCTTTCTGATTGACTGGAAGGGGTTCGGGCCTGAGGAGTGTTCGTGGGAACCCAAGGCCAACCTGTCATCTGACCTCCTCTCTAAGTTCTGAAGAAAGAGGGCGAGACCTAAAGGGGGGGTACTGTCATGGGGGCTGGTGTGGGGGCCGTCTCCCTCCGCAGCCGTCTCCCTGCCCGCAAGGGGTCCGGCGCGGGTGCCGCGGCCGCCCGCGACCAGCCCCTTGCTGCCCGGGTCCCGGCGCCTTGTCACTTACCCGTCCACGCTCCTGTGCTTCCTGCTCCTGCCTGTCCCAGCCACCACGATGACTGGTCTGGATTTAAAGTCCCAGCGCGCCCGTAATTTGTCAATTGCCAGCCGCTGGTCCTATGTAAGGTACACGCCCCCTGCACTCTCTGCCAGATTGTTGGTGTGCATTAGTGAATCTTGAGAGAGTTTGGATTTCCGTTTCATTACCCATGTACCAGTCCGTTCCGCTACGTTTCCTGACCTTGCCTGTTTGCCGCCTGTCCTGACCGTCTGCCCATCTCTGACCACAAACCTCTGCCGCCCGTCCTGACCTCCTGCCTGTCCCCGACTACGTCCCTGGATTACGATTCTGTACCACGCATTAACCCGGCCGCCATCGCGAGCAAGTCACGTCAGGGGTAGCGACCTGGTAGCCTCACGCCGCAGCAAGTCCATCCCGCTTTGCAGCGGGCTCTGGTGAATACCGGGGGCTACTTAGACTCCGCTCCCATTACAACATCATAACAAGTTAGAAATAAAAGAAAAGGTGTTAGAACAGCACGTCTGTGAATAGAAACCATGGTAGTGATCTTGCATGGCGCACCACAAGTCTCAGCAAGACCTGTGGTGTACCAGCTATTGCTGTATGAAGAATAAAGGCTGACCCACTGATCTACATTTTGATGAATGAAATTAAAGAAAAATGAACAAGAATAAAAAAAGTATATACTCAAATTTTAATTATAAAAAGAAAAATCTAAAAATCAGAACAAAATTTGATTATTAACATAATACATTTTTACATTAGCTCAACAAACTACTTTAACCCCTTAAGGACCTCGCGTTTTTCTGGGTTGTCACGTTCATTTTTCCCTCTTTACCTTCCAAGATCAATAACTTTTTTATTTTTCCACCTACCTAGACAAATGAAGGCTTTACTTTTGCAGGACAAGATGTACTTTCTAGTGATGTTATTTACTGTACTATAGAATATACTGGTAAACTGCAAAAAAATTCCAAGTGGGACAAAATGTGAAAAAACGTACTTGCTCCAAGTTTATGTTTTTGTTTTTTTTAGGGCGTTCACTCTCCAGTATAAATGATGTGTTATCTGTCTTCTACAAGTTTATATGATTCCAGCAATAACAAACATGTAGGGTTTTTGTTATGTTTTGGTACCTTAAAAATATTCCAAACCGATAACCAATAACTTTTTTGTACTACCTATGGACTTAAATGAAGGGCATTTTTTGCGAGCTGAAGCTTACTTTTGATTGGTGCCGGTTTGGAATACATGCAACTTTTTTGATCAATTTTATTCCAATTTTTAGAGGATGTAAAATGACCCAAAAAATGCAATTTTCGTCTTTGGAGTTTCTTTTCGTTCTACGGTGTTCAATGTTTCAGATGTGGCAATAAAAAATACGTGTAACTTTTTTATTATTTTATTTTTAATATGTGTAAAATGGCAAATAGGGGGTGATTTGAACTTTTAATATTTTATTTTTTTACACATTAAAACATTTTTTTACTTTTATTTTGAGTTCCCCTAGGGTGCTTTTATCCACTAGGGGGCGTGATCATTTCTAAAACCTAATACATTATATAAACAAAGCATTAGGGTGTACCAATATGGCAGTTATCCCACTTCTTGCCACTTCTATCCCACTCCGATTCCACCGCGGGGCTCCGATTGGAGTGAGGAACATTGCACGGCACCATTTCTCATTCATTTAGACGCCATGGCCATGTTTTCCATGACATCTAAAGGGTTAAACAAAGTGGGTTGGCGGCGGCTTCATCCCGCGCTGTAACTGCTGAGTGCAATTAGCAGCTGACACCTGTTGGCTATGTGGCAGGATTGCGCCGTGATCCCGCTACAAAGACCCTTAATGACCCTGAACGTATGAGTTAAACTTTATAGAGAAGAACAGAAGTTTGCAATCATCAATCATACTGTTTAATGTTTCTCTTTCTACTACGTCACAATGCTCTTCTCAATTTGTGGTTAGAATGTTGCAAGAGACAAGTAGCTATTACTGTCAATCATAGTTAACTGTTATATTTGTATGCCAACTAGTGCAATTCATTGAGTTGATTTTCTAATAAAAAATTAATTATGTTAATAAAATTTTGTTCTGAGTTCTTTATTTTTCTACATTAAATGAAATTAATTTCAATTAGATGGTGATCACTGCTGAAATTTAATTTTGCTGCTCTCAGCCTTTGTCCTACATACGGCAACAGCGGGCATGCCACAGTTCTCGCTGGGACTTGTGGTGCACCAAACAAGATCACTATATAGTTTCTACTTACTGACATGCTATTTTAATGACTTTTCTTTTATTTCCAGCCTGCTGTGATGTTTTTAATCACTGATAATACTATGATAATGGGATCTATGATAGATGCTGTATTGCTTTTCTAATTTTATATTATTTAAATTATTTTTAATTTTATAATATATAAGTTAATATTAATTTTGTAATATTTATTGTAAATAAATGTTATATTATTTAATCAGACATTAATTTGATATTATATAATCTTATATTAAATTTATGTTATTGGGATATTATTTTATTTAATATAGTTTTAAAATTAAAGGGGATTTGCCAAGAGACCATTTAGGTAGGTCTCTCCTTAGTACAGGCAGAATGTCAACAAAATAGGCTGAGTCATGAAGCTGCAGGGGAGAGGGGGATGGGATGAGTGAGGAGTGAGGAATCCAAGGGAGCGTCGCAAAACATAAGTGAAATAATAAACAGTACAAGAGTGGATTGTCAATACAGCAAGACAGCCTGATAGACTGCAGGAACCTTATCTGCTATGATGCTAATGTAATGTAAACAAAAATCACAGAGCTGAAAGAGAGAGAGAGACACACACACAGCCAGAGAACGAGCTGCATAAGCTGCTGCTCCTGTGACATGTTCACTGAAATAAGCAAACTATAACTTGTGGATTCTATATACAAAAGAGAACACCTATTCTACACAGCAGCTTGAAAGCTTCTTCATGTTCCCTGTCATCAGATAAAGCAGGTATCTAATAACACTACAACTAGTTAATTCTGTATACAAAAGAAAACATATTGCTACCCGGTGCCTTAAAAATTTCTGCAGCTCAGTCTCATCAGATAAGAAGCTCTCTCTGCGCAAGCCCGTCCAGCTCTTGTCAGGCCGTATCTAATAGACTCTTTGAAGTAACCAAGGACATGTAAGGAAGGCTGTAGCTCTCTCAGACTGCAATTTTTGTAATCACATATATTTAGAAAAGTGATTAAAAACCCATTTTGGAGGATCCCACGTCAACATTACATCGTGGCAAAACCCCTTTAACATCAGTAAGCATGGCCCTATCTGTCAGAAATTCTGTGGAGTCTTTTCTATTGTTTTACTATGTGGCACAGATAGGCATTGCGCCAGGATTACACCAACGATCTGCACCAAATGTATGACCTGCAGAGGAACAGGTTCATACATTTTGGTGCATTCTACACTGCTTTAAAGCGAATTAGAACTGGCCTGTCAGCGGCAACGTTCATACGTGTCGCCCTTATGGCCACATGTATGAAAACTGTCCAGGTCTAAAATTCACTTTGTTGCCCATAACAACCAGAGAGCCCCTTTCATTTTTCCAGAGCACCATATGAAATGAAAGGGGTGCTGTGATTGGCTGCTATGGGCAAAAACGTGAGTTTTAGACCTCCACAGTTTTCATACATATGGCCCTTAGTGTCCAGCTGCATTTTCTGCACAGAAATTGCAGAACGTCTTTGTAGAGTTAGATGTTGACTACCTGAACGTCCATAGTCAGAAGGCGGCCAGTATGTAGTTAAATATGTCTCTCTTTGCACCACAGCTATAAAGTGTAAACAGGGTCAAAAACACACGTGTTCTAAGGCTACATAAATAAATTTCCCTCCTGAATCTTTCTGTACTTTTATTTTTTTGTCTGTTCCATCAGTACAGACATTCTGCTTTGCTATACAAATAAAATTGTGCAATCTTATTTTATAATTATTGTTAAGCTTTACAGCTAAAAGCAACTGTGTAACATTTCCCTTTAATCACTCCGGATTTCTGCAGTATAAAGACATTATTATGCCAAAACTGTTCTTTATGGGTAGGTTTTTCATTTTATTAGATTCTTTTTGTGTTGTTACAACGGAACCCCACTGAAGCAATAAACGTGATCCATATGTAGTCCTGGTGCCCCTGTAGACATGTAAAATTCAACCCCCTGGTCTCAACCTAAGCTAAACCTGCAGCTAAATATGCTTTTGGACATGTTACGCAAATATGAGAGTAAGATTAAGAGAAGAATGTACACAATGGGCTACATGTACGAATAGATGATGAGGCTCAAGGCTCATACACACAGCTTTTTAAAGCTCCATACAAAATGGAGCCATAATACAGCCACCATTCAAGTGCAATGGCCTCTATTGTATCTCCATATGCCTCAGGTTTCATACATAACAAAACAGTGGTATGCTCCATTGGACTTTACATTGCTTCAATGGTATTCAGTGAATGGAGGTTGAGGTACAGGCTCAATGCTTCTGTGGAGGACCCTTATAAAGAAAGTTACAACAGATACAATGGGTAAGATTTAACAATACAGTGTAACTCTTAGATAGTCTAAGGTTAGACTAGACAGTCTTGCAATGCGCCACATTTATGAAAGTGTTTATAAATCTAGCGCACAGGTTAAAACTGTCTAGTCTAAATTTACACAATTTTAAGTCGGCTTACTTTTATGGCACTAACTGGTGCATTTTTTGGAGCATGGCGTCATACACCAAGCCATGTACCTCTTTACTGAGATCACATCCTCTTTTACCAACGCCACACCGTTTTTGTCAAATGAGGCACAGAAGTGTCTAGAAACTGTCTAAAACACACAATAAATGTAGTGTAAAGCATGTAGGCCATTATTCTTGGCACAAATTGTGCCAGAATTCTGCCTTGATAACTGTGTCCCATTACATAGTACTGGATTAATACTCTATAGGAGAACTCTCATTTTAGTATTTATTTGGTTACAGACATTACAACTTGACCTTAAATTATACATAGCTGCGGACCAAACGTATGCTATTAAAACCCATGAGCAAACAACCACTGACACTAAAATTAATTTGCCCTTTAATCTATTACAATGATAGATGGGTATCTGGCCTTTTGCTCCTCTATTAAAAATCTAGAAGAGAGAAAAAAAGAAAGCATGGCACACCATAGTGTAAAGCTACCAAATTATGTGCAGTAAGTGGACAGTGCAGATGGCAATGTCCTCACCTTTCAGGGTCCTGCTATTGCAGACACAACACTGGTCATCACATGGAATGAGACACTTGGTCATCAGCTGCTGCTCCTGCCATACTCCAGACAGTGTGTGGTGCACAGCTGGAATGAAGATGTGTAAAAAGATCAAAGATATGGACTTCAGAGACCAGGAAGGCTTATTATAATAATGCGATTATTTTATTGATGGGGACACCATTCCAGTATTAAAATGTGTTGCCACAATAAAATTAATCTTCTTATTATAAGACCTTCTGGTCTCTGATGTCAGCAGTGTCCATAGGTTTGATCTTTCTATCTGAAAGGGAGACAGTTCTCCTGGTTAGTTTATTTTATTATCATTTGATTTCTTTTTTTCATGTAAAAACTTTTGAACTGCTTCCAGAAATCACAGAGAAAGTCTGTGAGCCCTGCTTCCCTCTGCCCACACACAGTCATCGACAGCATTTTCTGTATAAGAGCTCAAAGGGCTCTTGGCATCATGTTAACAGCTTTAACATAAAGAATACTATTCTATTTCGTTTGAATCCTGCCTAAAATATAACATGGAACATATATAATAAGTCTCATAGATGCAGATAGAAAAAACTGCAAATTTTCAATCCATCAGTGGCTGGCTTTATTGGTAAAAATAGCTCTTTTATTTGCAACTGGAAGCTGAAAAACGGATTCATCTGCAATAGCATAAGGCTATGTCTACACAGCATAGTTAAAATACCGTTGGAAATCCGACCTTATTTCAACTTCACCGCACCACGTTTTTTGATGCGGGTTTGTGCTAAAACCAATGGTCAGTTTTCGGATTTCCCACTGGCACAGTACATTAAGGCTACAGGAATCTGACGGGAATTCGGCTGAAGATAGAATGTGTTCTATCTTCTGCCAGACAGACAGCGGTTTAGAAAACCCATAGTAGAGAAACTGTGCTGTGTAGACTACAGCACAGATTTTCTATTGAGGTCTATAGGGCACTGGCTACAGTCGGATTCAGTATTTAGAATCCGCCGAAAATCCAACCATAAGTCAGTGCTGTGCAGACATAGCTTTAAAGATATTCCCCCTAAAAACACAAAGTCAGCCTGAGTGTGCCAGGGGGTGGAGTGCTTGTTGTAGTGTTTGGCTATAAAGTACAAGTAGTTAAAGCTAAGCTTGTTACAACTGAAAATAAGTGTGCTTTACATTTCATCAGCTTGTAAGGTTGTGGTTGAGTATTACCCTTTGAAGGAAACAATAGTAGGCTGGGAAAAAAATAATATAAGACACAGATGCTTGCTTAACTAAACATGTTAACTTTCTGGGAAAAACATTCAGAAAGCAACAGGTTTAAGGGCTCGTTCACACTGTGTTTTCTTATGCTTATTTTGGGACATATTTTGCACCAAATACACTTCTGAATAAGTGTAAAAAACAATTGCATATAGTATAGCATATATATATAGTATAATATGTATGTATAGTATGTGTAGCGTATATACAATAAGCGTATATACAATAGTATATACTATATATAATACTATATATGTATAATTTATGTTAAATGATTTTTAATATGATTAAACTAGACAGAATATACAGAGATCCAGCTTGTGCTGGAGCTGATTTTCATTGAGGAAAACGCCTTAAATATGCTTTTCGAGAGGTGTTTACCGGTCCAAAAATACTCTGCTCATTGTTTTCCTCAAAAATTGACATATAACTTAATTTTACTCAAGTAAAATACTCGTCAGAAATACTCAAATAAAATCTGCATAGTGTAAACAATGTTGTGGATCTTACATTGGAGTCAATGGGATGCATTCTACAAAAGTTTTTTATGCTTATTTAGGGCTGTATTAGGCACTAAATACGTACCAAAATAAACATGAAAAATTGCTGTGTGAACGAGCCCTAACTCTCACAGGTCACTGCTGACTTCACAGAGGCTTTATGCAATCTTCACTTTGCACGGACCTCCAAAACGGGACAGCCTCACACTGTTTTTCACAACTTGTCACAACTAACTAGCTACTAACACGACGTTTCGGAGGATAGCAGTACACACAGGCTCTGCAGACTCCAAACTCTATACAAGCTCCCCATCCATAGTGCACCAAATGGTAATTATGTCCCCGTTGGTGGTCCACATAGTAACTTTACATCCAAATAGTTAAATTGCCCTCAGACAATTATAGAGCCCTTATTTTTACCACCAGTAGGTAAGTAGGTAGACCCCCAATACAGTACATAGCCCCCTGAATTAGGCAGCAGGTAGGTAGATGCTCATTTTAGGTAGGTTAGCCCTCCAAAAAGTTAGGTAAATAAGTAGGCAGACTTTTCCTATCAAGAAGGTAAAATCCCCATTACGTGAATAGATAGACTCCCATTATGTAGGCCAGCCCCTTGTATGGTAATCCCCTATTAGATAAGAAGGTTGGTAAGCTCTACAGTTAGGTAGGTTCCCTGGTAGCTATGTAATTATATAGGTCCTCTGAGTAGCTAGGTGGATATATAGGCCCCCCGTAGGTACGTAGATATACAAGGCCCCAATAGGTAGGTAGATATGGCACCCCAATAGTTAGATATGTAGTTCCTTCAGTAAGTAGGAAGGTAGATAGAACACACTCCAGTAGGTAAATAGGGCCCCAACAGTAAATAGGTAGATATATAGGTCCCCCAGTAAGTAGGTAGTTATATAGCCCTTGCAATAGTTGAGTAGGTATTTAGAACCCATCCAAGTAGTTAGGTATATAACCCCACCCCACACTCCCCTGTATATAGTTAGTTATATAGACCCCTTTTCCCCAGAAAGTAGCTAGGTATATAGAGTCCTTGGTAGGTAGCTAGGTATATAGGGCCCCTAATAGGCAGCTAGGTATACAGGGCCCCTTGTAGGTAGTTGGGTATTTAGAAACCCTGGTAGGCTGCTAGGAATACATGGCCTCTGGTAGATTGCTAGGCATTCAGGTCTCCTGTTAGGTAAGTGGACAGGGCCTCTGGTATATAGGGCCTCTGGTATAGAAGGTCCCCTATTTAAAAAATAAAAATAATAATACCTTTCCCCGTTCAGCTGCCGAATGCCTCTTCTTTGAATGTGGAGTGGGCAGTGTGACGCCACCTGCTATGGGTCACCACTTCTGGCATCTATTAGGCCATAAACCTAAAACCTTACACCATAGACCTACTACTCACTGCCTACTACAGGAAGCAGTGCGATGATATCTTTATATTGTGACACCTATATTTTGGCATTCAGAAGGCCAAGCAGCTGGAAACGAAACATATGATCACTGCATTGCTGGGTATATGTGACTCAGCGATGCAGCTGTGTGTTGAGGGGGCCTGTGGGTGCCCTGGCTCAGGGGCCCGTCCGCAACTGTCCCCGCTGCAGCTGTGCCACTGTTGGCAATTCCAGTGGGATGTTGACTGTATTTTACAGCTGGCACCAAATGCAAAATAGTATGGGCCCAGCACCTGTGTCCATGTCATCCATAAGATGTACCATTATGACCTGCTGTGGTTATAACACAGCAAATAGTTTGCAGATTAGCGGGAAGGGGTTAACACTTGGCAAGTAAGTAACTCCACTTGTGATTATTAAAATACAATTTCCTGTACGGGTTTAGTTTCAACATATGAGTCAAACTACAGCTGCTGTGTCAAGATAAAAATATATAGAAGTGCATTTAAGGAAAACAATCATTTCAAAATAAGTGAGGTCTCCTGAGCTGCTGCTGCTCCTGCTGAGTCACATGCTGCGGCTTGCTGGGTCCTGACTCAATCCCGTATTCTTCCACACTAATCTTCACGGGTACTACCAGTCTGTTTGAGTGACTAATGTCGTGTGTGTGTGTGTGTTTGTGTGTGTGATAGGGCAACCCCTATGCTTATGATGTCTGAATTTCCATTCCCTGAAGTCATGTAAGATATGAAGAAATAGATAAGACCATTTGATGTTTTCTAGAATTACTATCCATTTAAATGCAAAATGAATTGCTTATAAAAGATGTGGTCGAGAATTCACAATTGATATTACTGCGGATGACAGGCATATGTTTAAGATGCTATCTAGAAGACTGCACACTGTTGTAATACTGGATCACAGTTTGCGGTTTCCGACCGTGGCAAAGAGCACATAGCATATACAGTATCTTACTGCACAAAATCAGAATTGTATACACTTACCAGCACGTGACGTGGGTGCAACTGCAAGGGGTCAATCCAGGGACATCGCTAGGCAGTTTTATCTGGGGCTTGTGTCCGGATAAAACTGCCGCTGCCCCAAGCTTGCAATCTGCCCGCAGGGACACTCTCGACGACTACTGTGGAGCATAGAGTGAGAGCTTCGTGCCCCGCGGAGTACTCCAGTAGGTTGCAACCAGGCCTGCGCCTTTCTGGAGTGTACAGCACAGGTGGCCTGAGAAAGTCATCACGCTGCTTGCCCAGCATGATGACGTCATGCCACCTGTGGAGGAGCACAGAAAGCAGCAAGAGGGGAATGGACAGAGGTCAGTACTATTAGTTTTGTATTTTAATTGGCCCTATAGACCTATCTACATAGTGGGGAGCCCTATAAACTACTGGAGGACATCTATATCTACCTAGAGACTCGGGGGCCCTATCACCTACTGGGGGACATATATACCTACCTACAGTCTAGGGAGCCCTATAACCTAATGGAGGACATCTATACATACCTACAGACTGGGGAGCCCTATCACCTACTGGGGGACATATATACCTGCCTACAGACTAAGGAGCCCTATAACCTACTAGGATATATTTATATAGACCTACTTACAGACTGGGGAGCTATATAACTTCTGACGGACATATATTCCTACCTACAGACTGGGGAGCCGTATAACCTACTAGGATATATATAAATATATATATATATATATTTTTATATATATATATATATGTATATTGTATATAAAATATATATATGTGTGTATATATATATATCTATATATATATATATATATATATATATATATATATATATATATAGTGGCAGACTGACCGTGTGCAGTTACAGGTCTCTGCCACTAGGTGGAATTCAGCAGGGTACCTGCTGCAAACGTGCCACCGAATGTCTGTGTTCGGTGGGGGAAGGAGACTTGCTGGTGTCAGTGACAATAGGTTACTGACACAGATAGCTAGAATGGCTGCCTTGCAGCCCGGTATGGGTCTCTGTCACGGACGCCCCTGCGACCTCTGTCTCGGGTCGCAGGCGCGTCCGTGCTGCGGCTCCCAGCGGAAACCCCGTTCCGCACGTCGGGTACGGGGTCCGCTCTTGTCCACTCCCCGGCGGCGTCAACTTACCCGGCCGCGCTCCTGCTCAGTCAGTCCCAGTCTCCCAGAGCGTGGCTCCCCCCCTAGGGCGGCGCGGGCCCGGTGTTTGAAATTTAAAGGGGGAGGCGCCGGTAAAATTTGGGGATTGCCGGGCACTGCTCCTATTTAGGTCTGGCGCCTTCCTGCCGGCCCTCGCCGGATCCTTAGTGTGTTTTACCTCTGGAGACATGCGTTCCTAAACTTATTCTTGTCTATCCGTGTAAAGTACCCTTGCCTACGTTTATTGACCCACGAATCTTGCGCCTGCCTGACCTTCTGCCTGTCACACGGTTTACGATCAGAGCCGCATGTCCTGACCTCTGCCTGTACACGACTTACGGACCTTGATGACGAATCTGTACTTACGTCTGCAGTTGGCCGCCACTAGGCAATTCCCGCAGTGGAAACGGACCTGGTAGAATACCGCGCGAGCAGTCACATCCCGCTTGCGGCGGGCTCTGGTGAATACCGGGGACCTATTAGAGTCCGTTTCCCGGGCGTGGGCTTCCACCATCGCCTGCGGTGGTCTGCGGATCACCTCGTCCGTTACAGTAGGATCCGGCCATGGATCCCGCCAAGGTGTCTTTGCCATGTGTTCGCAGTATCAACCACCGTGGTGTGCAAAGCAGTCCAAACAGATCGCGCAGCAAGCGCAACAGCTCGAGGAGCACTCTCCTCTCTGCGTGCAGCAGTTCATCAGCCACTCAGCAGCAGCAGCTTCGGCTGCGGTGGTTCCTCACGGGGCAGTTGCTCCAAGTCGGTCCCAAGCTACGGTTATCCATGCCGACAAGTTTAATGGGGATTCCAGGTCTGCAGGGGCTTCATCACCCAGTGCTCCCTGCATGTGGAACTACATGGCAGGTCAAGTTTCCGTCAGAAAGATCCAGGTGGCCTTCGTGGTCAGTCTCCTCTGGTTCAAAGCCCTAGGCCTGGGCAAAATCCTCTGTGGGGACCGTGGTGACCAATCACGGCCGATCTAGCGAACATTTTTATAGTAGTTCGGAGTATAGTGTCTTCGTGGAACCTTGCTCGTGCGGTCTTCTGCCGAAATCGCCATGTTGGGAACCTGCAGCAAGGGAACTCCTCCATGGGATAACTACGCCATGCAATTCCGCACAATAGCATCGGAGCTAGCCTCGGAACGATGCAGCATATGCACCACGTTCAAGAAAGGGCCTACTCCAGCCCAATCAGGAATGCGTCGGCCGGCCCGGGACCTTCCGTTTCTTTAAGCGAGCTAATCCACCTGGCTAACGGATTGAACATCCGATCGCAGGAAAACGGGCTCAGTGAGGGAGCAACCGCCAAGGAGCAAGAACCTGCCCGTACACGCGTCCATTCATCTTGCACCGGTGTTTCTATGCTCCACCGCTCCTTTCCAGTCAGCTCGTGGAAGACGGCCATGCAAGTGGATAGAGCCCACCTGTCTCCGCAAGAACTTAACCGACGGCGTAAAGAGAACCTATGTCTCTACTGCGGCAGCCCTGATCATCTCATCTAGGCTACGTGGGAGAAGCATCCATAAGCCTGTGCAGTCTCTCTCCCCGCCTGACATTTCGGTCCTGATCGGCACCTGAAGCCGGGACCTCACTTCAAGATTTCAGCATTCTTGATACTCCGGTTCTGCTGGAACTTCGCTGACGCTGCCCTGGTGTCTCAACACTGCCTTCCCGTGGTTCCTGGAGAATCCTCTGTCATTCCTCCCGTCAGTAGAGAGATCCTCGTGACCCAGTCGTTTTCATAATGAGCCTTTGGTTCCCTCCAAGTAGGGCAACTTCACCAAAGAAGAAGACTTGTTTATGTGGTACCAAACGGTCTTCTTCGCCCGTCCTATTGGGTTCTTCCATGGCTGCAGCGCCATGCCCCGGTGCTTGTCTGGCAGGACGGGTGAGGTTCTTGCCGATGGAGGCTCAGAGTGTCGGTCTCACTGTTTTGTGAACACCTCGCAGGTGTCTGACGGGGGCTTCTACTGGTACTGCTAAGCCTCTAGCGGTCTTCCCGCTCCTACCGGAGTATGCTGATGTCTTTCTCCGAGGAAGCAGGCAGAGACCTGCTGCAACATCGTCCTTATGATTGTCCGATTTGAACTATTGCCCAGGTACCAGCCTCTCGGGGCAGAGTCTAACCCCCTTTATCCGTTCCGGAGACACTAGCCATGTCCATTACATTCGTGTGAATCTCCAGAAGGGGTTCATTCGGAAAGTCCTCTTCTTCCCGTGGGGGCAGGATTCTTCTTCGAGGGAAAAGAAGGATGGTACTTTGCGACCCTGCATGATTATGGGTGTCTGAATAAGATCACGTAGTGAAGAATCGGTACCCTCTACCATTGATACGGAGTTATTTGGATCATCTGGCAGGGCGCAAGGATTTTCTCAAGCTGGCTCTAAGAGGGGCCAACAATTTGGTCCGGTATCCGCCCCCAAAAAAGGGCGAGAAATGGAAAGACGGCCTTTCAACACCAGGGACGGCCACTTCGAGTACTCTGTTAAATGACCATTCAGACTGTGGTAATGCGCCTTGCAGTATTCCTGGAGCTCGTTGAATGAGATTTTCAGGGATCTTCTCTACACCTGCGTAGTGGTCTATCTGGACGTTATTTTGGAGTACTCGCACCTGACCTAGGACCTACCATTGTCATGTGTCAGGTGTTGAAAGCAGCTCCGAGATAATCACCTGTATGCAAGCTGAGAATTGCCTCTTTCCACCAAACCAGTCCTTCGTTTCTGGGGTACATTATTTCTGATCGAGGCCTACAGAGGATCCAGCAAAGCATGTCAGCCGGTTGCAGTGCCACGCCTGGTCGGTTTGCGTGCCATACAGCGTTTCTTGGGGCTTCTGTAACATACTATCGCCAATTTATTCTCCCACTTTTCTTACGCTGAGTGGCCTCCGATAGTGGCTCTCACTAAGAAACAGCTAAACCCACCGCAGCTGGCCCTCCGAAAGCTGATGAGCATTCGCAAAGCTCATGTCTGCCTTTACCAGACCGTAACGTGTGGCTTCTTTTCCAAGACGGTTTCCCGGCCGAAAGGAAACTACACGATAGACGTCGTGAGGTTGCTGGCCATCAAGAGGGCTTTGGAAGAATGGCGCTACCTATTTGGAGGGGGCTCGCCATCCTCTGCTATCTATTCGGACACTAAAACCTGCAATACTCCAGACGGCTCAGTACTTAACCCACGCCAGGTCTAGGTGTCGCTCTTTTTCCTTCCCGCAGTTCGTACTACCAGATTCACTTCCAGCCCGCGGTGAAGAAATCAGGCGGACGCCCTTTCCGGCTTCTGACGGTGGTGGGTGAGGAGATTACTCCAAGAAGCATATAATTCACCCAGATCGCCTTATCTCGGCTAATCCTCAGTGACTCGGATGGTTCCTCCAGGGAGAGGACCTACGTACGCCATGCTTCCGCAGGACGCATCTTGAACTGGGGCCATTGATCTCTTTGGTGGCCGATCATCCCGGCACTCGAAAGACGTTCCTTTTGATATCCCGGTGCTATTGCGTGGCCAGAGCTCGTCAAGGTTGTCAGGATTTAGTTCAGGCCTGTAACTCTGTGCCCGCAACAAGACGCCTCGTCACAAGCCGGCAGGTTCTACTACACCCTACTACCCATTCCGACGCAACCTTGGACCAACATTGCGGATGGACTTTATAACCGAGTCTCCCTCCTTCGGCTTGGCAACACCGTCATTTGTTGACTACTGGAACGGTTCTCCAAGATGACGCATTTTTGTCCCTCTGCCGGGCCTGCCATCGGCCACCCAGCTGGCGGCAGATATTTTTCAGCATGTGTTCGTTGCATGGGCTACCCGCAGCAGATAGGTCTCGGATCGGGGAGTCCAGTTTGTTTTTCAGTTGCTGGCGTGCCTGTGTTCCCAACTCCAGGTCAAGCTCCGACCTTCTCGTCTGCTTACCACCCTCAGCGATATGGCCTGGTGGAGAGAGGTAAACCAGGTTCCTTGGCGGTTATCTACGCCCAACTTCGTTTCAGCATCGCCAGATGTTTGGTACATGGGCAGAGTTTCGTACAAATTCGAGACCATCAGAATCAGCAGGGGTCTCTCCCTTCTTACATTGTTTAAGGTCTGCTTCCCCGCCACATCTCCTCTGGCATCTCTCCGAGGTTCCTGCGGCGGGACGCTACTGGTTCAGGTCATAAAGACCAATCTGTCTCAGACCCGCCTATATCTGCTCCGCGATCTACGACTTGCGCACGAAGACCCAAGCGACCAAAGGAAGAAGTCCTCCTCTGTCTTCTCTTCTACCCCTGGTGACAAGGGTGTGGCTCTGGTCAGCCAGATATATCCGTCTTTGATGCCTCCTACAAATTGAGGACCCCGCGATCCTGGGACCCTTCGAGATTATCATCGCCATTAATCCGGTTTTTACAAACGCGGCTCCTCCCCACCATGAGAATTCCTCTACTCTTCCACGTCTTCAACTAAAACCTGGTCCTTAACAGTTTCTCTCTAAAGTCTACCCCTCCTCCAACCCATAGCGGATCGCTTCATGTCTTTGAAGGTCAAGGAGATTCCTGCGTATGAGGAGACACTAGCGGTGAAACGGTTATTTCAGGTAGACGAAGGGGTTGTTCGCGTGAAGAGAGGTCTTGGGAGCCGTGAGGAGATATCCGGAACCGTTAATCTCATCCTGAGATTTCTTCGATCCAGTAAGAGAGGGGGCCCAAGGCGGGGGGCCCAAGGGTGGGGACTGACACGGTCGCCCCTTCGACCTCTGTCTCGGGTCGCAGGCGCGTCCGTGCTGGCGGCTACCCGGCGAGCCCGTCGCACGTCGGGTTCGGGGTCCGCTCTTGTCCCAGTCCCAGCGGCGTCAACTTACCCGGCCGCGTCCTGCTCAGTCAGTCCCATGTCTCCCGGCGCGTGGCTCCGCCATAGGGCTATAAGTCGCGCGCGGCCAGGTGTTTGATAATTTAAAAGGGGCAGTGCACGTATTGGGTATTGTCGGGCACTGCTACATATGTTAGGTTGGACCCTTCCTGCCGGCCCTCGCCGGATCGTTAGTGTGTTTTACCTCTGGAGAAAGCGTTTCCTAACTTAGTCTTGTCTATCGTGTACCGTACCCTTGCCTTCGGTTTATCGACCACGAATCTTGCCGCCTGCCCTGACCTTCTGCCTGTCCACGTTTACGATCCAGAGCCGCCTGTCCTGACCTTCTGCCTGTTCCCGACTACGAGCTTGCCTGACGAATCTGTACTACGTCTACCCTTGGCCGCCACCGTAGGCAAGCCCCGCCAGTGGAAACGACCTGGTAGACTCCTGCCACAGCAAGTCCATCCCGCTTTGCAGCGGGCTCTGGTGAATACCGGGACCTACTTAGAGTCCGTTCCCTGGCGTGGGCTTCCACCATCACCTGCGGTGGTCCAGCGGATCCACTACCCGTCCGTTACAGTCTCCTTTCCCGGGACGGTCATAGCGTTGAGTGGGAGGCCGTCCCCACGTTCCAGGCCAGGTTTTTGGCCAGTCCCTGTGGGGCTATAAGAGGCCTCCTACTACAGGTGATTGTGGGGCGTGGTCTGCTACCTGCAGTGTGGAGCAACAGAGCTGAGGACAGAGGCTCTGGCCCCCGGAGGCTTAGGAGAAGCTGAAACCAGTAGAGACTGGCAAGTGAATGTGTTTGTGGGGCTGTGCAGTAGGCACAGACCCCTGATAGTTGAGGGCTAAACGTGTGTAAGTTTAGTTAGTGGCCTGACGGCCTGAGGTTTTGATTTGTTCTGTTGTTTATTGAAAGATGCTAAACCTGTGCCACAATAAAACAGGCTGAGTTTAAAATAAGAAGCCATTGTCAGAGTGCTACCCGTTTGTCCCAAGCGGCGATCCTGAGCTAAAAGACCCCCAGGATGGTCCAGGAGGGCGTCCAAGCGTGAGTGAGGTGCTACATATGGTGGAGGTATGCGAAGGGCATAAGTGCCACGTTAACTTGCAAGAATTGACACAGCTGGTGCCTGAACGGCTACAGACAAGTGGCGCAGTGGCGCATGAATTGTTGCAAGAGTGGCACAAGTTCAAAGTTGCTGCAGCAAAATTAAAAGGGCTGGAGGCCTGTTTGGGAAGCAGTGTTTAAACAAGACTTTGTGTTAAGAGAATGTTGCTGCTGCCTGAAAAAATCTGTTTGCATTGGAGGAGCTGCTTGCCCAGTTGGTGCAGGCAAATGTCCAGCAGCAGGAGAAAAATAAACTGTGGGCCCAGCAAGTGGCTAAACAACGAGAGGACACTGAGAAGCTACAGGCACAGTTTAAAGCAGATCAAGAGGCAATAAAGGCACTTCTCAATGCTATTCCCCGGTATGAGGAAAGAGGACTCACTGCAAACCAAGCTGCCTTGGTGTTTGGAGGTGCGGAGCCAAAAATGGTAAAGACGGCTGCCAAAGGTAACCAACCTGACTGGTGTAATGGATGCCTACAGGTTGACAGGTGCATGAGGGGATGTCCTGTGGCCAGGAGGCCGTATCATCCATCAAAGAAGGGGTCCCCTTCAGGAGAAATGAAGTTGCCAAGGAACCAGTGTCTTGTTGTGGGCAACCACCTGCAGGAGCAGGAGCCTGCTACCACCACCCAGCAGAGGGAGCCATGTTGGAGATGCCACGAAGTGGAGAGATGTGCTCCTGGCTGCCCTCTCAGGATGAGGCCGGAGAGGTCGCAGCTGCAAGCCCTGGAGTTACAGGTGGGTGGAGCACCACCCATGGCTGACAGGGACAGTCAGCAGGAGAAGTCCAGACTGCACCCAAGGCCTATCCGTGGAAACCCCGTCGGGACCCTAAACTGCTCCATGGGGAGTATTGGGGGTGACCCCTGTGTTGGGACTGCCGCAGGGGTTTTGTTGACAACCAGGGTGGACCAGCAGGGCCCAGAATGATCCCTGAGTAGTAAAAAGTGCTGGAAAAGGGGATTTGGGACTGTGTACCATTTCCCCCCATGCTGCTTTACCGGGGGAAAGGACTCTTTAAAACTGTATTATGAAAAATTTGGGGGCAGTTGACAATGTTAACATTGAGAGAAATGATTGGTAACGAGTAGTGATGTCACCAATCTGTGCAGGGGAAGTTAGGGGCGCAACACTAGCTCCAGCTACGCACTGTTTTAACAAGTAACTCGGGTGCGCACTATCGCGAGAGTGGTGCCCGGGAGTGTGTGACAATAAAGGCTGCTTAACACTAAAACTCACGAGGAGCTAATGCTTTGCCACTAGCAAAAAGGGGTCCTTTGCTTTTCCTCCCAAAAAAAAGTAAAGTGGGGGGGCCCTAAGTGTGTGTGAAGTGCCCTTGGTCCGTTGGTAAGTGGTCCCCAAGCCCCCAGCGCACTGTTTACCTATTGTACCGCAAATCGCAGGAAATTTCGGGCCCGGGTTTGGCCCACCGTTCTGTGGACGCGTTGGGCCCGAGAGGACCTCCTTTTTTTCATGTGCGGCCCGAAAGGGAAAAAGGAAATGCTGGGGATGTTTTCGCTCCACAATGTGTAGGAATATTTTAATGGGGTGTGTCCAGACCCCAGGCATAATGCCTGATAAAGAACCTCAGAGAGTGATCACAATTCATTTGTAAATAAATGTGTGCTGAGGCCTTCTGTGTGCAGCCCGAGCAGTGTATTACGAGTGGACACCCCGTGGGAATTTGGGGTGTAGCACGCGAGTATAAGAGAAAGGGCATGTTGAGATCTTTAGTTTTTATGGGTTTCCTACTCCAATGGGGGCTGTATTGCCATCTTTTTTTTTTCCATGGTCACAAAGACTGCGTGATGGGAAGGGGTGAGCTGCTAGACCCACAGACGGGTGTAGCTTAACCCCAGTGAGAGGGAGGTGACGGGGTTTAAAAACCCCCAAATTTAAAAAAGGGGACTGAGTTTTCCTAATGTAACACGGCCCCGTTTGGTGTATAGGGGGGGAAAATAGAAGGGAATACCGGGCGGTTTTTGATATGTCCCAGTAAAAAAAGTTCTCTCCATTTCCCCCAGCTCATGGTGTGAATTTGACGTTGACAAGAAATAGGGGGATCCAAGGGAAACTGAGAGTTTCTCCCTTAGAGATGGTAAGGAGATGTAAAGAAACACTCCCAAACCCTTAAGCAGATGTCTGCTGTAGAAACCCCAGTTAGGTGTTCAAGGGGAAAATTTTCCCCCAACACTGGTGAGGTGAGGGAATGTCTAATGGCGGGAAAAAGGCTATAAGGGTTTCCCCTAGTAACCTGAAATTACTCCTGCATGTGGGCGTGGGGTAGTCTGTATTACAGAATATCACGTTTGTGGCCCCCCTGTGAAAGTAGGTCTGCAAAGATGGTCCCCACAGGTCAAACATCTGTTTTGGGCTCTAAAGCCAGGGGAGTACAGGGGCCCCCTAATCGTGAAGTAAGGCATAAAGGAAAAGGGTAAACCGTGAATGGACTTTTCCCTTTTCATGAGCCAGGTGTATGGGGGGTCACGAGTCCTCAGACATTAAAAACTCACCCATAAAAAGGCCGAGATTTTCAGAAGAGGGTTTTAGATGTAGGGGTGTTTGCAATAACCCTGTGGTCCTTACCACAGGTTATATGGCACAGAGGTAAATGGTACCACAGTCGTCTTACTACAGTGGGGAGTATCATCACTGGGGAGGTCCTGAATAAAACCAGATGTCGGCTAGTAGCCCACGGGGAGAAGGTTAGCTGAGGACCAGAGGACTCGTTTTGAAGAGAGCTCTTGGTTTCATCATAATCCTGCAGACAAAGGGGTTAGTAGGTTTGGGCTCAGGTGCGCCCCAAGTGGCCATGGTGATAGAAACCCGACAGGTTTGTCTGTCATTACAGCTTTGGTGATATTAGTGTGGTTGCTGGGACCAACCAGGTGCCTCTTGCTGATGTGAGACCCACGATAGTGGAAATTTTGCCCAGTGGGACAATATCAGGGTAGCCTGGGTTTTGGAAGAAGACTATAAGGCCGGTAGCGTTTGGGATTTTGATTCTCACCAGTAACCTGTAAAGGTCACATGCAGGTGAAAGGTGGTAACATCCGGTAGCAGACCGTGCATGGGTTGTGACACCCATAGTAAGTGGTAGTAAACGGTTGGTTGCCCAACATGGGGTTTAGTGCATGGTGTGAGCCCACAACTGAGTTGAGTTGGACAATTTTGTCTCCCGTCCCTGAAGAAATTAAGGAAATATTGCCCCAAAGTAGGAGCTTTGATCCCGGAGGGGTGATGGCCCAAGGTGAAAAAGACCTACGGTCTTTATCAAAGGGGGAGGATATGTGGCAGACTGACTGTGTGCAGTTACAGGTCTCTGCCACTAGTGGAGTTCAGCAGGGTACCTGCTGCAAACGTGCCACCGAATGTCTGGGTTCGGTGGGGGAAGGAGACTTGCTGGTGTCAGTAACAATAGGTTACTGACACAGGTAGCTAGAATGGCTGCCTTGCAGCCAGGTATGGGTCTCCTTTCCCGGGGCGGTCATAGCGTTGGGTGGGAGGCCGTCCCACACGTTCCAGCCCAGGTTTTGGGACAGTCACAGTGGGGCTATAAGAGGCCTCCTACTACAGGTGATCGGGGGCATGGTCTGCTACCTGCAGTGTGGAGCAGCAGAGCTGAGGACAGAGGCTCTGGCCCCCGGAGGCTTAGGAGAAGCTGAAACCAGTAGAGACTGGCAAGTGAATGTGTTTGTGGGGCTGTGCAGTAGGCACAGACCCTGATAGTTGGGGGCTAAACGTGTTTTAATTTTTGTAAGTGGCCTGACGGCCTGAGGTTTTGATTTGTTCTTTTTTTTTGAAAGATGCTAAACCTGTGCCACAATAAAACAGGCTGAGTTTAAAATAAGAAGCCATTGTCAGAGTGCCACACGTTGGTCCCAAGCGGCGATCCTGAGCTAAAAGACCCCCAGGAGGGCATCCAAGCGTGAGTGAGGCGTTACAATATATATATGTAAATAAATGTAACCCAGTAGGGTAAATAAATGTAACCAAATAAATGTAACCCAGTAGGCTATATGGCTCACCGTTCTGTAGGTAGGTATATATATATACGGTGAGCCATATAACCTACTGGGTTACATTTATTTCTACCTACAGACTGGGGAGCCCTATAACCTACTGAGCAACATATATACACCTACTTACATCCTGGAGGGGGGGTCATATATTCCTACTTAAATAATGGGGGTCCTAAATACCTACTGGGAGGACATAAAACCCCTACCTAAAATAATGGGGGAAAAAAAAGGGGGTAAAAAATTTATTTTTTTTTTTTTCTTTGGGAAAATTTTAAAATATATATAATACATACCTACTTTTTTTTGGGGGGGGGGGCTCCAAAAACCCAACCAACCTACTTGGGGCAAAAATATTTTAAAAACTTACTGGGGGAACCTATATTTTTTATACCCCATGGGGGGGCCCTATACAACTACTTTTTTAAAGGGGGAGACCAAAAAAACCTATCAACCACGGAGGGACTGTCCCCTACCTTTTAAACGGGAAAAACCCAAAAAACCTAACAACCCTCAGGGGACATGAAATCCCAACCGGAAAAATATATATACTGTCCCTTTCCCCTCCCGGAAGGGGACCTGTTGCTTACCTACGGGGGGCCTAAAAATTTCCTAGCTACTGAAGTGGGAAAGTAAAACCCCAAAAACGGGAACCCCTGGTACCTATTTAAAATACTATCCCTTAGCCTCAAACTGTGGGGAACAATAAAAACGGGGGGCCAAATATCCCTGTCTATGTACTAGGAGGCAAATTACCAGGGGTACCTATATACCTACCTACCTACTAATGGGACTTACAGACCTACCTGCCAAGGGTCTATATACCTACCTATAAAGAAGACCTATATAAGTACCTACCTATTGGGGGATCTATATACCTTCCCAATGGGTGACTCCCCATTGCCCACAGCAAGCACCTGGATTTCCTTTTTATTTGAGAGAGGGTTTTTGTGGGAGGGGGTGCCCCCCATATTTTCCTGTAAAAAAAAAAAACCCCCCCATTAGGTATTGGCTGAAAAATTTGAGGTTTAAAATTTTGGTTGGAAAAATTTCTGCGAGAAAGCCCAGGGCGGGAAAAAGTCATCAAAGAAAAAGGGGCCCGGTTTGAAAAAAAAAAAAGAAAGGGTTTCTCATCAAGGAGATGTCCCCCTGTGATAAATTTATGTAATTGCACTTAAACCCTTTAAAGTGTGCAGACCCCAGTGTAAAAACCCTGGAAATTTCCCAATATCGGGTTACGAAGGGGCGGAAATTTATATTGTGCGGGAGCGACGCATACACCTGGTATCTACCCCACCCTGTTACTGTATGGCATGATATGGGGTATGCAGGGGCCTGGGGAAAAACGGTATCTCCCACTGCAATTAAACTGTATGGCCCGATTTTTATGTGCTGCAGGGGGCCCCTTTGTACAGCAGTCGTAAAATTTATGGGGGGTCAAATTTGGTCAGGGTCTGGCAATTTTTTGGGTCCTTAATAGTAAAAATTTGTTGGGTTTGGTATTGTAAGATTTTCTTTAGTAACAATCAAAAAAGGGTAAATTTGCTTCATATGTGGGAAATTATTCCGGTAACAAATTACAATTTTTTTTAGGGGTATTTTTTATACAAAAAGGCAAAGGTGAGGGGTTTTTAAAAATTAAATTTGCCGGGCCCGATTTTCATTGAAACGGGGAACTGCCAGGTGATGAAGGGGATCTTTTGGGGAAAAAGCATAAACATAAGTTGAAAAGGGGAACGTCCCTTTTTTTCCTCTTAAAAAAAATGCTGAAATATGGCGGGGAAAAATACGGTTGTAAACCCCAAACCCCAACTGGGGAAAAAAACGAAATTTTTGAGGGGCCCCCCCCCAGATTTTTTGGGAACCTAGCAACCCCACGGGGCCCCAATCAAACCCCAAATTCACTCAATCTTTCACTCATCTTCTACTCATTGCAAACTGAGCATAAATCTTTTCCCCAACACCCAATTTGCCCCCCCAAATACACACTCCACCACCCAAACAAAGAAAAAAAAGGGGTCTCGTAAACCCACATTAACTAGCTCACCAGCATTCACGGGGCAAAAACACAAAAGGGGGCATTTTCCCCTCAGCGATATTGGCACTTTACATTTGCTGGGGGCTATAATGCCTGTTTTTTGGAATTTAAGGCGCGGGCCAACCAAAAATTTCAAAAAATGCCCGGCCTGACCCCCATCCACTCCCCCTTTTCCCCCCGCCAAAGGGCCCCGAAAAGAATTTGGCATGCCCATTTTTCCTGGGCACTCAGTAAGTACTGGGGAATATGCAGCAAAATTAAATGAGTGCTATGATTTTACCATATTTGCGGGGCACACCTCGAGTGTTTTGTAGCACAATTACGTGCGGAAGTACAAAACCCCCCAAATACCGCTGTGTAACACAAAAAACTTTTCCCCCCTCAAACATCCCAAAAACTCTAAAACCCAAATTTCTATGGGTTTTTAGAGCATACAAGGACCAAACTTATCAAAGGTTTAAGCTTTAATAGACAAAAGGTGCAGTGCTTACAATCAATACAAAAATAAAGATAAATAAGATATGATATACAAGCAAGACAGTTCTAAAATAAAAGAAAGAAATTACATAAAACACCTAACACTTATGCTAAATAGAATTTTTAGTTATCCCTCCTCCCCGAAAAAAATGGAAAAAAAAAAAAGGGTTAAAAAGTTTAAAACACCTATGAAAATAACCCAATTTAAAAACTATCCCGCACACCAAAAAAAAATTAAACCCTAACAAAAGGGTCTAACAAGCTGGTTTTAAGAAATCGCAAAACAAATTTAAAATTTAAATTTTTTTAAATTTTTTTTAAAAAAAAATTTAAAAAATCATAAAAACTTTTATAAATTGGTAAATTTACAAAAACCAAAAGACTCACCCAAAAAATATATTATTTATATCAAAAGGTGAACTCCATAAAAACAACCCCCCCCCCCCCCAAAAAAAAAATAAACACAATTGTGTTTTTTTTCTCAATTTTTTTCCCCAAAAAATAAATTTTTTTTGGGGGAGGGGGGTAGCTACAGGGGGGCAGAGGTAGCATCGCTGCCGGGCCCTTCACCTGAGGGGCCCCAAAAAACCCTTCTGCCACAACATTTTAAAAGGCAAAGGGAGCTGAGGGCCTAAATTTTACTATTTTTAAAAAGGGCCCAGAAGCTTCAAGTTACGCCTCTGTTTTGGGGTATCCTGGTACATTAAATGATAAAGTCAATTAAGCCATTAAAAAGAACATTTTGTCCCACAAAAAACAAGCCCTGATACCAGGGGCGTTGCTAGGGTCCCAATACATCCGGGGCCCGGGCCCTTTGGCAAGGGTTTCCCCCAAAAAGGGTTATTGCGGGCCCAATATGGTAAAACACCAAAAAAACGATTGTGTTTTTTTGGGAACCACCAAAGCTGCTCCCCCCTGTGCATAAAAAAACGAAAAAACAATTCAAATTTCCGTAATTTGGGGGGCAAAGCGGGGTTAAATTTAAAATGCAAATAAACCCGGGGGGGAAATGCGCCCCGCAATTTACCCCATTAAAACATAAAAATTCCCCCTTTTAAACACACACACACCCACCCCTATACACACACCCCTCACCCACCCAACACTCCCCCACACACCACACACCTACGAAAAACACACACCACCAAAACACACAAAACCGCCACACCCTAAAACACACACCCGAAAAACTTCACAACCCCAAAACAAACCCACACTCAGACACACACACACACTCAGGAAAACAAAAACACACCCCAGACCCAAAAACACATAGACACACACACACACCCGAACGAAACACCCCTAAAAAAACACACACACTCCACCCCAAACACACACTCAACACACCACCCCCACCCCCCAACGACCCCCAGGAACAATCACAACACCCCTCAGAAAACACCCCACACACACTCAGACACACCCCCCACACACTTTAACACACTCACAACCCCTTGCCAACCCCCCACTCAGACAAAAACACACACACCCCAGTAAACACACAAAAACCCCAAAAACACACACAGCAACAAAACCACCCCACACCCCTCAACACCCCAACACACACCAGACACACCAAAACCCCACTCAACCCCACACACACCCTCAGAAAAACCCCAACAAACACACTCAGACAAAAACACCAAAACCACACTCAGAACAACAAAAACTCCCCAAAAACACTCAAAAACACACACCCGCTACACACTCCCCAACACACCAACACCCGACACACACCACAAAACACCTCAAACACAACCCCCAACCCGACAAAAAACAAAACAAACAGCAACACACACACACCAACCCCAAACACCCAAAACACACTTGGCTCCCAACCCACCAGGGGGACACAAACACACCTCAGACACACACCTAACCACACTCAGACAAACACTCAAACACACACACCACTCAGAAAACACACACACCCCCACCCACTCAACACACACTCAGACCACCCACACACACTCAGACCCCACTCACACACACAAATCAGAAAACACCACACTCCCCCAAAACCCAAAACACAAAACCACTCAACACAAATCACACCACACCAAAAAACACACCACTCAGACACACCACCAACAAATCAGACACACCCAAATCAACCACACAACCCAGACACACATTTATAAACAAAATTGAACTCCAAAAAAACAAACCCCCCCCCCCCCCCCAAAAAAAAAAATAGCACAAAATTTTGTTTCTTTCTTTCTCATATTAAACCCCACAAATAATTTTTTTTTGGGGGCAGGGGCTAGCTACAAAGGGGGGCAGAGGTAAACATCCCCTGCCCCCCCTGCAGCCTGAGGGGGCCCCCAAAAGCCCTTTTGCCACAAACATTGTAAATGGCACATGGGGACTGGGGGGGCCTAATTTTACATTTCACAAGGGGCCCGAACTTCAAAAATTAACCCCCTCTGTTTTTGGGGGGATCCTGGGGGCATTAAAAGATAAACAAATTTAACCATTAAAAAGAACATTTTTTCCCACAAAAAAAAAGCCCCCCGGGTACCAGGGGGTTTTCTAAAGGGGCCCAATACAAAACCGGGCCCGGGGCCCCTTTTGGGTATTTTCACCACGGCTTATTCGGCGAGTATGGTACACCCCCACAATACGATTGGGGTTTTTTAACCACACCTGCTCCCCCTGTGCAAAACAAAACGACAATACAATTTTCAATTTCCGGGAATTGCGGGGCGAATGTCCCGGGGATTAAAGTGCAAAAAACGCGGGGAAAGCGCCCCCCAATTTACACATTATAACAAAATATTCAATTTTTAACAAAACACACACAACACACACCAACCCCAAAACACACTCCACACACACCACAACACACACACAACAACACACACGGAAAACTCCGACACACACCCCCCAGACACCACAACACACTCAGAAAAACACACACAGACACCACCCCTCACCACACTCAGACACAAACAACACTCAAAAATCCACACACTCAGACACACACATAAACAAACACAACACTCAGACACAACCATAGACACAACCCCACTCAGACACAAAAAACACACTCAACCACACCACAACCCGCCCCCCCCTCAGACACACCCCACACACTCAACCACAAACCCACACTCAAACCCAAACACACACTCAGCCAAAACACACAACAACACTCAACCCAACAACACACTCCAAAACACACACTCAGACACACCCCACACACACAAAAACTCAGACACACAACACACTCAAACACCCCACCCTCAACACACTCAACACCCAAAATCACACCACAACCCCAGACAAACCCCACACACACACACTCAGACACACACACACACCAAAAACCAAAACTCACACACCACTCAACACAAACCTAAACACACACACCCCCCAGGGACATAAAAAACACACAAACCCCACCCAAAACACCCCAAAACACACTTTAGAAAAACAACTCCACCAAAACACACTCAGGCCCCCACTCCCACCCCACCACTCAGAAAAACACAAAACACCCACAAAACCCCAAAAACCCACACAAAACCCCCCCAAAAACCCCAAACCAACATCCACACCCCTCAACACCCTCCCCAAAAACACCAAAAAACACCCCAAAAATCAGACACACCACCCACACACACCTCCCGACCCCCAAACACACACACTCAGACACACACAACACAAACCCGAAAACACCACCCCACTCAACAACACACAAATCAACACAACAAAACCCCAAAAACAAAAACACACAATTTGGGCACACACAGCAAACCACACACACAATCCCAAAACCCAAAAACCCAACCCCCACCCCCACACACACTCAACACACACACCAAAACCCGACACACACACACCCCCCACAATCAAACCAAAACACACTCCCGACACAAACACCCACCCAACACACCCCACCCCACACAAATCAGACACACACAAATCAGAAAAACACACACAATCAGAAAACCCACACCAGAACAACACACTCAAAACACACAAACTCACACACCACAACCCACCCCACAAACAAAACACAGCCCCAACCCCACACTCAGAAAAACCACACAATCAGACACACACCACTCAGACACACACACACAAACCCGACACACACAAACCCACAACCCCAATCAGGGCACAACCCCACCTCAACCACACACCCACACTTTCACAATCAGACCCCACTCACACTCAGACACACACACACACCAAACACCTCAAACCCCCAAACCCCACACTCAGACACAAAAAACACACTCAGAACACAACACCCCAAAACCCCAAACCCCACCACACCAAAAACCCCAAAACCCCAGACACCCACACACACACCACACAATCAGACACACCACAAAACCCACTTCCCGAACACACACACACACACAATCCGACACACCCACACTCAAGGGCACACCCACACAAAACACAATCAACACACCCCACACACCCCACACCCTTTCAGTTTACATTCATGAAGAAATTTCTGTTTCACTCCCTATTACACTCTTACCTGGTCTCTGCAAGGAGGGTCCTCACTCACTAAAAACCCCACGAAATTTTGGGACCCGTGGGGAAACTGCTGAAGGCCCGGGGGAAAAGGGCAAAGGGCCAAAGAGCTTTGCAGGAGGAGGGCCCGAGGGTTTACAACAGGGGGTGCGGAACCTGTCCTTTCCGGGCACTGGCTGTGCCCCGGGAAATTACCCGAAATTTTGGCAGGTGAGCAGGGGCCGGGGCCCCCCCCTCTCCCTGACTCCCCTCATCTCCTGCAGCGCCTCCCTTCCATTTCCCCCCACCAAACCCAACCCTCCCCGAGCGGGTTTTGCGTCCCCGACACGGCCCCACAGCTTATAAACCCTGGTGCGCAGGCCCGCAGCCGGGGGCCGGGGTCGAACTCGGGGCACAGGGGAGCCCTTTTTTCAGGGCTTGTGCCCCGAATAAACCCTCCTAACACGCCTCCTGCCGATACGGCTAAGAAAATGGAAAAAAAAAAAAAGGTTTTTGGCTTTTGGAAGACTGGGAGGAAAAAAGGAAAAATAAAAATCCCAAACTAGCTGCATCCTTAACCCCTTATCGACCGCCCACCGACTTTTGACGATGGCTGGTGCGGGTTTTTTCTTTAACAGCGAGTTTTTTGGATCGCTGAGACTTCGGGGTGCGCGGCCCCCGGGCCGCATCCGTGGGGTGGGGGCTGTGCTAGAAAACCCCCGACCGAGAGCAGCCCCTGCGAGCACCTGGACCGGGGGGAAACCCCCTCAACTCGGTTTTTTAACCCTTGATTGTGGCACTGCGTCCCCCCGCGCGAAATAAAAAGGGTTTCCCCTGCTCTTTTTCGGTGATGGGAAAAACCCCCGGGTTTCCCAACAGAGGGGGGGAACGGCTGCACGTCGCCCTGGGACATAGAGTCCCCGGCTGCTGTGTACTAAGCCATATAGAAACACGTGTGCGTAAAGCCTTATGAATTAACAAATAAAAATTTCTAAGTGTAAAAAAAAAAAAAAAAAAAAAAAACATTTCTCCCTTCAGGGTTTAAAAAAAAAAAAAAAAACAAAAAAGTGTAAAAAAATAAAAAAAAATAATAAAAGAAAAATAAATTTTTAATAAAAAAAAAATTTTGCAAAAATAACACAACCAAAAAAACTACACATATTGGTATCCCACGACCCTAATAACCGTAGAATTAAACTAACAAGTTATTAAGTGGGAAATGTGAACGGGGATAAAAAAAATGTAAAAAAACAAAAAAAAAATTTTTTTTTTTAAAAAAAAAAATCTGCAATTTTTTATAAATGAACTTAACTTACCCCCCTAAAATCAATTGTCTCGAAAAAATGGGCCTCATCCAAATGCTTAGAAAAAATAAAAAAAAATTTCAAATGTTTTTAAACGCAAGGGGCAAAAACTAAAAAAACTTCTGGTCATTAACTACTTTTCAGACCTGGGAGTTAAGGAGTTAAGGGGTAAATCATACTTGTCAAAGAGGGGAAAATTTAAAAGGGTTGGTTTTTGGGGATGGTTTTAAAGCTATTCTGGTAAATTTTCCCTTTTCCTTATGGGAAACGCTTCAGCCATATCGCCCTGCCACAAATTTATATGAAAGGGGTTGCCTACAATGCTGTTTTACAGATCTACAGTCAGCTTCAGATGCATGCTTCCTGGTTAGCTTGGGTGGTTTATGGCATGTTGGCCTACCGCTCTCTATTTCGCTAATTTTTTCAGTTTTTATGATTTGGGGATTTAAAAACGTAAGGTACAAAGCTACAGAGTTCTAATGGTTTACATTTGTCATTAACTTAGGTAAACAAGAAAAGACTCCGCAGGGAGGGACTCACCATGGTCAGACAGCAGTTTGTGGAGCAATCAGGTAAGAGAGAGAGCAAGGAGAGATGACAGTAATCTAGAGAAACTTGTGTACACTAGCAGTAGATAAAATCTTCTCTTACTCCTGAACAAAGCATAATCAAAACGGCAATGTATTTGGTAGTAGTCTACATTTACTTTTCCCTAAATGTTAAAAGTTAATCATTGTAAGTTAATCATTGTGGTGAGAAAACCCCTTTCACCTCTGTGATGTGTATAATTAAGATTGTGATTGGATCGAAAAATCAATAGCTGTATTGGCGACATCATATTTCTGTCTTAAAAAACTATGTTTGGTATGCACATCCAAAAAGATTTTTTTTAGAAAAAATTTGCATAGGTGCACGCTGGTTTGACAGTAAAATACAACACAATCCAATATCAGCAGCACACTACTAGCACTAAAAAACAGTCAAAAGGAACATAGGAATTATTGGGAAAGCATTTCAGCTACTTTAGATACATAAAAACTTGAGGTTCTTAGTGCACATTTTTGATCAAAACTTCATAAGCCCACCTGCGGCGTCAAGATGACCTCAATGATGGGAAACTACTTTATATTTTACCTCTCTTGGTGCCTGTTCAGACTTCCACATTTCAGGGAGAGAAGATTCCAGCTACAAGGAACTCTGCATTGATTTAAAAACCTGTGCAGGTGAGCGGAGAGCAAAAACCAAAGTGGGAGCAGCCACTCCCCCACACAAATAGTAAAAAGAAACAATGTTTGGTCTTGACATCCAAAAAGATTTTTTTTAGAAAAAATTAGCAAAGGTGCACACTGGTGTGGCAGTCCAGATCCAAATATAGGAAGTTTCAACAGCACTTGAGAATTTCTTGAGAAGACTGTTTTTGGTGCTAATAGAGTGCTGCCTATATTGGATTGTGTTTGTATTTGTATATTTCTGTCTTAGATGATTACCAATTTATGTGAATCTAAAAACAGAAATTGTATTTTCTCAAGAAATTCTCAAGTGCTGTTGAAACTTCCTATATTTGGATCTGGATTTCATTGTCCTTAGATATGCACTGAGTGAGTGTACTTAGTTTAACTTACAATGTTAAATTATCATGAAAAAAAAGGCAGGCCAGGAGAGAAGAGAAAATAACTAATAATATAAGCAGAATGGCAAGAGGTTTGACTTGCAAGACTCAGTGGCACATTGTGAAGAACCAGGGTGGCAGAGAAGGCAGTCACAAGTCAGATCATATTACTATCCACTGAAGCAAGCTAGTAGTGGTGGCGGGGTTGTAATTGCTTGTTATATTAATAATCATTAGAGCTGTTACTATGGTTCAGTAGTAAGTTTTTTTAATATCTGTGTGCACTAATAAGCCATAGACAACCAAAGTAAAAGTGGTCTCTGCTATGTAAAGTTTTGAGTGTTAAAGGGGTTGTCTCGCTACAAAGAATAGCTTTCAAATTGTAGAGAACACAAAATAAAGACATTTTCCAAATATATTCTTTTTCCTTGTTTTCCCTAAGGGTTAAAAGTGAATTTTGACCCCCGGGCTATTTCTTTTTCCCCTCAGTAACTGCCCTGTCAATTTCCCCCTGTGTTTGTTCAAATGAGATAACAGGGGTGGGTCATCACACGGGGTCCCCACTTGCCCGTCCCTGCTCAGCAGTAAAAAGCTTGATTATGTAAAATAAACAGAAGGGGAAATTTGGGGCCTTTTGTTTTGGGGATCAGTAAAAATCCTTTTAGTATTTAGAAGCTAATTGATCAAATTAGCATCTGAAAGCACTTTTGGCCAGAGTGTAAAGAAAGGGTTTATGAAAATGAGTCGTCTGAACCGGAACTGACAGGTTTTTTTCATGCATTCTCTGAAACTCTGAAGGGAGACAACTCCTTTAAGCCCTATCCAATGATAATACACAGCAGTATATAAATATCTTAACAAAGTGAGTGATCCCATCATAAGCCAGTGTTTTATTTTGTAAAGAGAGATGAACCTGACAGGTTTCCATAGACGTAGCTTCTCTTTTGTAGAAATTTTCTATACTTAGTTCCGATTGGCGCCATATAATTAAAATGGGAAATCCTAAGTTGGCCAGCCAGGTGTAGGAACAATGGGCATGTGTAATGTTATACTTAAGCTCGTAAATATAATACAGCACAGTGAGATGACTGCTGGGGAGCAGGTGTATGAGGCTCCTGTGAAGTACAAGAACTGAGCACATAAATACAAGAACACTTCGTTTGTTTGGGAAAATTTAATATTGGGGGGAAAAAAATCTCTTTGCCTTCACATTTTTCTAAAATTTTAAAACTCTCTTGTTTTACTTTTGGGCCCATTCAAAAGTAGAAATTGTAATATTTTATTTAATGGAAAAAAATTAAGCAAACCTCTACATGTATCTGTTTCTAAACAGGGGCCGCTTTATTTAAATTTAAATAAAAAGGGAAATTTTGGGGGTTTGCTTGCAAAAAACAGATGGGGTTCACATGCTGTAACCCTCTTAGATTGTGGGAATTCATCCGCACTTTGACCCACCTTATTTTTCCCCCCCGACAGCAGACTATATGTTTTTCTTTGAAAATAATACCTCTATAATCAGTATTGATACCTGAATATGGCAATGATTAAGGTATAAAAAGAAATCTATATAAGCAACATATTTTGATTGTCAAGGTAATAGTCTTCACATCTATAGTTACAGTATCTTTCTAATGAAACTTTTCCATGTCAGACAATACAAAAATGAAATACTTCTTTATGTTTTTTTAAAATAAAAAAAATTTTTAAAACCAAAACCCCCCTTTCTCAAAAAGAGCGGTGAGTGGTTTCTTATCAAAATTTGCTTTATGCATTTCTCCAATTTTTTTATACTGGTTTTTTTCTGCATATCGTTACTTACCTATCCAATGTGATTTTTTATTCATTGCCCCCTATGGGGGGGTGTGTGAATTGTCATTAGTATTTTGAGCGATTGCTTTGGGCTATCGTTCGATCGATAGCGCCGCCCTATCATAAGGTTTTTCGATAGGAGGTCGATTTTGGCGATCCCATTAAAGTCTATGGGAGAGCAACAACCCCTTCATTATTACCCCCCAACAAGGGGGGGAAAAGCTGAAATTAACCCACAACAGCAAATGGAACTCTAATTTAGGCAACACACTTAGGTTTAAAAAGTCACAAACCTTTCAATTCACCTGGGGTGAATATAAATTTGGTTTTAAGATTTACTAGATGCTGCGCAAAAAACAAGCTGGGTTGCAAAATAAAAAAAAACCCGTAATGTTATGTTTTGGTTAATAAACGATATTTTTTTGCCCTTTCAATTCCCCCTGTGGTGAATATAAAATTTGTGTTTTAAGATTTATGTGAGCTGCGCAATAAAACAATCGGGGCGCAAAATCAAAAACACGTAACTGTTATGTTTTGATTAAAAAAGGGGTTTTTTTGCACCTTTCAATTCACCTGTGGTAAAATTTAGAATTGGTGTTTTAAGATTTACGTAGATGCTCGTAAATGAACAATTTTGGGTGCGAAAAATAAAAAAAACACGTAACTGTGATTTTTTGTATGTAACGTATTTTTGGCAACAAAAAACCCCTTTCTGATAAAAATTTTTGGGTTTTAAATTTTTAAACTGAAAGGGTGAATTAAATCAACAGCACAGGGTAAGGGGAAAAAATAAAAAATTGAACCCCTATCTGAAATTAACTGAAAAAAAGGATTTTTTGCAGCAACAAAAGACCTCAGTTACTAGAAATGATGTTTATCCAATATAAGTTCAGGCTGCCCAATTTCCCAGGAAATATTTCAATACAAACGTTAATAAAAAAGATATTCCCCTCCCATTCTACACTAAGTTTGGTAACTTTATCCAGTTTTCTTTATAGATAAGCTTGTCTGTGTTCCCCCCGGGGGCCCCCCCCCCCCCCCCCCCCCGCTCCCCCCCCTGAAATTTACGGGGTAATGTGCTTTAAAATTCTCTAGAACAACATAAAATTTTTCAAATCCTAATCAAAACAAAATTGGAAGGATCACAGCAAAAGGTAGGGGTTTCTCTGGCGAAATAACTTTTTTCCCGCTGAGCTGTTTGGCCACAGGCGAGCGCAGTTTTTTTTTTTTTTTTTCCCAAAGAACGCTGAGAGCAGAGGGCTGAAACAGAAACGTGTTCTAGAAAACGGGGTCATGTGATTTTTCCAGCCAACGCAACCTACACATCCCAGTCAACGTCGACACACATCTCCCCTGTTATTCTGTAATCTATTTGCTGGCCGCCAAAATTAAGGAAGTCAGAAAAAGGCGCGATCAATAATATGCACCGTTTTTAACCCTTTAAATTATCGATGATCTAAAAATTTTTCGATCCCATAAAAACCTTCAGTTTTTCAACTTTGTCGATAAAAATCGCTCAATATTAGTTACTGTACCTTTTAATATCACTCTAAAAGAACACTGGTTTGTGTTGCTCCTACGGGGTTCAGTCTAAAACCCACCCCTTAGCTATAATGGGGCCCTGGGGGTTTTTTTTTGGTAAATAATGCCCCTTTTTCTGTGATTTTTCTGTAAATTGTTAGTGGGGACGCGAAAGACACAAGAACCCTTATGTTTTGGATTTGCTATATAGGGCCACTTTCAACTAATACTATATTTTATGTTTTTTTCCAGTTGTAATTTTTTTCCTAAATACTGGGGAGCAAGGGGGTCATATTTTGTGTTTTGGGCACTGAAATGTGGGGCGCCCGCTCAATCAAAAAGTAAAGATCATAGGTTTTAATCGGAGGTGAACCCCCACCCAACCCTATAATTTGGGGCCTTTTGCATCGCCTTTTCTATATGTAAATTTTTACTACAACCCCCCCGATTTGCTAGAAGGAGTGAAGTGGTTTTTTCGTATCAATCTTTCTTTGTGCAGCTCCCCTTTATATATTGTGGTTTTCGCATACGGGGGAACTCATCTACCAATGTGCATTTTTTTTTAACATTCATTGTTCCCCCAGTGGTTTGGGGTTGAAATGATGCTATTAGTTTTGCACCTGTTTTTTTTCTCCCAGGTAACTCTGGGTTTATATGCCCCTACGGTTTTGTTTTTTTCCAGCCATTAAGCTATAAATATACATATTTTGTACTTTTTATCATAACAAAAAGAAGCTTATGATGTCATAATCAAAACAAAGTTAATTTTTGGGTAAATGTCATTTTACAAAAACGACAAGCTCTCATTTATTAGTCTTAAACGTAGGGTAATTAAATAAGATTTCTGAAACATTGCTGTTCCGTTTGCTTATTCCGGTTAGGCTTTTATCTCCTCTTATTTATTCAGCTTTTCTATTTCTAAAACCCCCTCTCTCGCTCTAGCTTCCGGCCATGATGTCACTTCCTGCTGTGTCTTATCAGCAGGAAGGAGCCTGCTCCTCCCTCTCTGATCAAATCTTTCTGCTGATAACAGTATGTCTTGACAGCATGTAAGTTTTTCTCTTTCACTAGAAGCTTCCTCTTATAACAAATAAAGCTCTGCTAGTTCACATTATGGCCAGACATCTGGCTTGGAAAGTCTCACTGTTTTTTACAACCCCGTTATCACCAATATCCCTCTAACTGGTACAGCTAGAAATAGCAGCTAAAAGAGTTGAAATGTATTTAAATGCTGTAGAACCACTTACAGCATGCACAGGAAATGTGAGCCTGAAAAGACTGCAAATACTGAATACTGACAGATTGGAAAAGTGCTTTAGATTAGTTTAACTTAGGTTTAATGTGGCAAAGGAGATATGTGCAAGGGCATAGCAGGTCAGAGGGGGTGGGGGTTGCCAAGAGGGTGCCAATAGACCATTCTGTCTTGTATAGGGCAAATGGACTTTGTTTTAGACCCAGATGACAAAAAACCTAGATATCAATCACTATCCAGCTTACTTATGACTTGCTTTTATGGGACAATTTCATTAAAGAATCATAATGGCACTGAAAAAGGTCATTTCATTATCCAGTAGTGTTGGCATAAAATAGGGCTTAGGAACTCCATTTCTATCAAATTAATCCTCACAGTTGGTGATGTGGAGCATCAATGCCTATTAAAGATGTCACTTTGAATGGCATTTACATTTAGTGATTGTTATGTTGATAATTATCATTCTTGATGGTGCCACAATTGGTGATGAGCAGGCATTAGTTTTATCCTTGATTATGTTCTTTATTTACACTGGTCGGTCAACATTACACACTTTGAAACAGAACAAACCTTGTAATTGGCCATTACAAATGGACCATAAAATGAATCTCCGCTTTGATGCTGTCAGGTGGTTTATGCTGCCCTATCTGAGAGCAGGATGTGATAGAGGGAGAGAAACTGAGTGATATATAAGATTATATGATTTAGAGAAATATTTCTATTTAAAATTTAGAGTAAATCCATGCAGGACTTCTAGGACTCCTGCTTTCCCCACCCATAGGCTGATTGATGTCTCATCTCAAAGATTCATAGGATACATGAATGAAATAATACTGATTTGCTCTTTCACTTCCTGGTCAAGCTGTCTGTAGTTAGCATGTGAGCTCCGTGTATTCAGACTTCTCTGTTTATTAGTCTAGATTAAATAAATTATCTTCTCTGAGGTCCAGAGAAGCTTCTGAGTTAATGTAAACAGTAGAGTAATTACTGCCTTTTGTCTGAAAGATCAGATAACACACAAGCTCTCATGGCTGTGAGTTGTCTGATGACATCACTCCATTCTATCAGATAGAACAAACAGCAGGGGAGAAGGAGTACACAGGTCGGTCACTTGGGAAACCTGAAAGCCCTCAGAAGGTGATAAAAATCATTTGTAGCTCCTCAACAAAAAAGCAATGTATTTGGAAAACGTCTTCATTTAGTGTTCCCTACATTTTGAAAACTATTCTTTGTAGTGAGACAACCACTTTAATACCTTTATAGTTTGTGGTGCTTTGTTTTTCAGATACATAGCTTCAAACCTGTGTAGATTGCAAGCATACTGGGCCTAGCTGTAAAATTGTCTTTGTTGCCCATAGTAACAAATCAGAGCTCTGAAAAAAGCTGACCTTTGATTGGTTGCTTTGGGCAATATAGACCATTTTCCTGTTATACAGTATATGATGCACATTATGTTTTATATCTGTCTATGCAGGGTATTTTGGAGCTTTGTTTTAGAAAAACAGAGCTCGAACTGGTTTAAAGATATATTGAGGACTTTATCATCTCCGATTTTCAAGCTTACTTAGAAAACAAAAACAACAAAAATGGTTTTTAAAGTTGGACGTCCACTTCAAAGATCAGTGTTGTCATAACCATTTGACAATTACATTACAGTGAAAGCTGTTATTTCAATCAATAGGTGAAAGGACAACAGTGCATAATAGATAAAGCTATGGAATAGTGCAGAATAGCAGAATTATTTTCACTTGCAAGTGAGACAATAAAAGCAATCATTGTATGGGCAACGTTAACTGTTCACATATTTACTTAAAGCCCAATGAGCACCTTGCAGAAAGAACATGTCGACAGCACTATCCTCTATGATTTCTTGATAGGTATCTGTTTAGATGTTAGAGCTGCTTGGACTAGGAAAACGAGATCAAATTTCACAATATTAGTATGGTTTTGCCCTGCAGCTGGAGGTGGTGATATGTCATCTCCAGTTACAGAAGACGTACTGTAAAAAAAAAAGTATACACTTACAAAGCCTCCCCAGGGTCTATTCTAACCTTTTGGCAGTATCATACATACCCATATAAATAATTAAATAGCAAACAACTATTCTACCCCTTACCCTTATGTCTCAAACTACACAAATTGTACACAAAAAGAAAAAAGCAGAGATAATGGTAAGTACATTATTGGAATTAAATTCAGGCCATGCTTACATTAATGAATTTCATGGAGATCTAAACATAGACCGTCTATCTTATTAATATTTCTATCTGCTTTAGTTAAATTAAAATGTTTAGTAAAAATATTTTTTTTCCAAAAACCAAAAGTGGTAAAACATGTTTAATAAGATTTCTAAGCCATAGACTTAAAATATTGCTTTTTCAACAAACTTCATGTCAATAAGACACTAAGGTGATTTGTGTGTTTATTGTTGTTATGGTTATATTTTATATATAATATATATATAATTATTATTATAATATATATATATATATTATATGTGTGTGTGTATGTGTGTGTGTGTGTGTGTATCTATACAGATCTATATATAAACAGAAATAACAACAAATACGCAAAATACACATATCACCTCACTGTCTTAATGACGTGATTTTTGTTGGAAAAACAAGATTTTTATGTGCATAGGTTAGATATATTAGCCTTTTACTTTTTTAAAAAATGCTCTGCATGTAACATCGAATTCTAGAAGGAGCTGTGCGAGAACTTTCTGCTATGGTATTTTAATTTAGATAAAATGTCAAAGAAGTTTTTTCTTAATTTTGTTTGCTCTTAACCTGGTTTTATGGAAGCAATTTTAATATACTAATGTTATGTGATGTGTTCAATATAACGCACAATGCCTAGAGTTCCATGACATTGTAATACTGCATCCAAAACTATGACTTGAAAGGATATATAAATACCTTCATTTTGGTTATGTGCCTGTGAAAAAGTCACATATGGAAGTCAGCAGACTTTGTGTGAACATATTACCCATAAGGGGTGGGGGAATTTTGCTTGGAGCCACAGTCAGTATCAAATTTCCCAGTCTTTGTTGTCATGATGAAACAGTCCTCTGCAATATATGCAAAACCAGCAAGACAGACCCTTCAGGCCTTCAGCCTGTCACAGCCTATAAGTAGTTGTCTTGTCCATAGCTCAAAGCCAGGAAACAAACTATGTAAGGGTAAATCATTACATTTTCTAATTTATTATTTCTATCTATCTATCTATCTATCTATCTATCTATCTATCTATCTATTTATTTATTTATCTATCTTTACATTGAAGAAGAGTGTCTAAAAACCTTACAGACTGTACACTATTTAAAAGAGAGAAATACCTCTACAAACATGTCTGGTCTTATATCTCATTACAATAAAGTAGTATCACAAGCTGCAGTCTGCAGACAGTAAGAAGGTGGATGTCCTCCTCCCCTCCATATTTCAAAATGTTTTTCATGACAATCTTTAGAAAAATAACAAACCATTACAAAAATCCAGTAATTACACATTCACACTCTATAAAAATGTTATCCCTGATTCCTCTAAAACAACAAAAAAGAATTCTTTTAAAGAGGCAGACTTTATATTAACATTAAAAGTAAATCCACTTGCCACGGGTAAGGTATGGAGCAGATTACAGTACCAAGTAGGTGGATCACATTTTGCAAATCACAACCACATGATGTAGATTTTTTTCTGCTCAGAAAATGACCTGTAGTCAAAAAATCTGTAGCACGTTTCTGTGTCAGTTTCAGATTTTCATAGCAAATTTCACCCGTACAAAAGGTTAAAATCCACAATGAATCAATATCAAAATTTAGTAAAATCCAATGTGAAATATGTGGATTTTGCTCCAGATTTGCAGTGGATTTGTAGCAGTAGAATTCACAGGTGTAAATTTCTTATATCATCTTCCTAAAGCTTGGTTCAAATCTGCATCAGAGGTTCCATTCTGAACCTCCATTGCAGAGGTGTAAACGGACTTGTTTCCCAACGGACACCAATGCCGCTTGACAGACCCAATGACAAGGGGTCTTTCAGTATTTTTGGGCTGTGCTGTCCGTCATCTTGACAGAAAAAATAGCGCAAATTGTTGCACTATTTTTTCACTCATTTTCGAACTTGCACTTAGCCTCCAACACTGATGTTAACCAGACCTAAAGCTGTTTGTGCTTCTTTGAATAAGTTATATAGTGTCACTACTAACACTTTGTAAAATGCATTTTTGCCTTTGCAAATAGTTACAACATATACAGGAGAGTGGCTTTAGATATATTGTTGTAAGCTACCACACAGGCAAGCCAAGTCCTATCGATCTTTTCTATTGAAGTCAGGTCATTTGTTGATTTTGAGTTAGTGAAAAATATTTATTATTATGTAGGCAATGCATTATTAGGCCGTGTTCACACGGCTTATTCCCGACGGATTTGTGCGCCGTATTGAGCGCACAAATCCGCCGTGAATAAGGGGCGGGACGGGGCGGGGCCGGAGCGCGGCGGGGGCGCCGCTCCCGGCCCCATAGACAATGCATTGTTTACGGCGCGTCCGCGCCGTAAATAATGTTCATGTCACTTTCTCCCCCCGCGGTGGATTTGCCGAGCGGGGAGGAGCGACGGAATCCACTGTTCTCTATGAGAGCTGTGGATTACCGTAATTGCTGCCGCGGATTGGCGCCGAATTGCCGTGCAAATCCGGCGCGCAGTACGGCGCCAATCCGCGGCAGAATAAGCCGTGTGAACGGGGCCTTAAGTGCATTTTCACCCTGATTGTTTTCCAAATCATAGCTGGTTTTAAATGTGGTGCTTTTTTGCTGCCAGTTGTTTACCATAGAAACTCCGCCAAGTCAACAAAAAGTAGAAAGGCACCACAATGTAAGCAATGAAAGCAAAAAGTTAAGAAGACCAAGGCCGACATGAAGCCTCCTTCGCTATATTTTTAAACGGAAGCACTCCAGTCTCAGACGCATTACATATCACCCGTGGCACACTGTAATGTGCCTGAGATCGAGGGGAGTGCTGGAGGAGTGTCGCACTACAACCGAAAAAAGCTACACATTTATAGCTTCAGTACGACAAATCCTGGCGAATTGCTGCTGGAACAGGTAAACCACTTTCAAAGTGGTATACCTGAGCCAGAAGTGTCACTTTGTAGCTAGAAAGCGCTAAATCTATGACCCGCAGTTGAACAGGCGTATAGATTCAGGTGCATTCTATGCTACAAATGAGCGCAAAAAAATGGCGCATGGGCGCCAAAAATCATACATGTCGCCCTAAGTGTTCTTAATCTCCAAAAAGCTAAATGACAAAAAAAAATAAAAAAATGAGAACGCACACAATATGAATCACAAAAGAAAACACATATTTTATTGGACTAAAGGACATTGCAACTTTTAAGCATTTAAAAACAAATACAGTTGGTACCATAATGATGTCTTGGACCAGCCCAAAAACAAAAACAAGTTCAGATCTTATAGCAATCATAGGTGATTAAGCATGACCAGTGGAAAAAAAATCAGTATCATAGAGTAGTAAGGGTATGTTCACACGGCTTATTTTGGAGCGCATTTCGCCGCATATTTCACGGCGTTCTGCGCTTAATAGAGAACTATGTAATTCTCTCCCTGCTCATACAATACGATCGTATTGTACGCATGGGGAGATAAGTGACATGTCAATTATTTGCGGTGATTATGCGCCACGAGTAATGCATGTCTATGGGGCCGGCAGGCTGCACAAGCCCCCGAAGCACACGATGTATTGCGGCGCGTACTGTACGTGCTGCAATACATTGTGTGAACATACCCTAACAAAAAACGTAAATTGAAATGCTTAAAACTATTCAAAGAAGATATACAACCACAAGATCACAACTATTTACAAGTTATCCAAAGCTAATTTGAAATCGAAAAAAATTGTGCATAATAACCATAACTTAATAAATAAAACATGATTAAAAATATATGATCTAGATCACCCAGAATCATTTAAAATTAAAAATAAATATTTTGTACAAAAACATAAATGAAGACAGGTCTGTTCATTGTTTCGAGCTATGAGCAAACCTCATGTGTGTCATAGCTCTTTATGGCTATCTCAAGGGTTATAGAAGTCACCTGTCTTCAGAGGCGTAACTTGAAGCTCCTGGGCCCTAGTGCAAATAGTGACATGGAGCCCCTCAGCTACCATTTACCATTTACACTGCTGTGGAAGAAGGGTCTTTTGGGCCCCCGCGGGCTGAAGGGCTTAGTAGTGACTGCTACTTCTGCACCCCCTATAGCTATCTATGGATATGGTCTTGTATTTGTCTCTTTGTTCTTCATGCATGCATTGTTTGAATCGTTCTGAGAATTTATATGTTATAAATATATCAGCCTTATTATAATAATCGCTTGCCTCATATTGTGTAGATTGTCCTTGTCCTCTGAAGATGTCCAAAAGTATATAGCATTAAGATATTGACAATATATCCTTTAAGTTCTGTGAGCTGCGAGCCAAGGCCTCCATGTATCGAACTTGTTTTCCAACACATCCCACACATGCTCAAACTAGACAATGTGAATAGACCATGTGGTGTACTCCTGAAGTTGGTGTCTAATCTTAATAGAACCGCGTACGAAGAACTGTGGACTGTTGGCCTTACTATGTCCTAAAGCTTAATAATGCATCATTGCTTAATCATGGAGGCAGACAGTGAAAATTGAAAAAACTGTGGTGAAGTTCAGAACGCCATCTGTGATCCTGATTGGGGGAGAAAGTGTAAGGAAAATCCTATGTTTAAAAACTGTTAGGGTATCTTCACTCGGTATACTGCAGGTGTTTTGCGGGGCATACTGTGCGTGTCAAAATACGACTGCAATACGCCTGCTGCATTAGAAGACGTGCTGGCCAGCACATACTTCTGAAGTGCTCCCACTGATATTCACTGTCAACTCTTTCCCCAGACGCCGGGGAAGATGGCAGGTGATCACAGCTCTCAATGAGAGCTATGAATTGCTGTATTTGTGGGGCGTAATTCAAGCCTATTGCAGTGCAATTACGTGCCAAATTACACCCGCAAATACGCCATGTGAACATACCCTTACATATTTAGTCATTCACATTTGTTGCACCTTAAACAACCACATATAAAAACCCGATTTGTGACAACCCGTTTTGTGATAACCCATTTTGGTTATTTGGTTATCACAAAACAGGTTTTTTAAATGTGGTGGTCCAAGATGCAACATGTGCAAACTGACTGATAAAAGAAACACATTCACAAATATACACACCAAGAGAGTGTATGACATGAAACCATTTATTAATTGTGGCTCTATGCACATCATTTATGTCATTTACTGCACTGCATGTAACCTATATTATATAGGGTGCACACTAAGAAAGTTGAAAACTAGAATTGCGGAGAATGTAAGTGACATAAATGGTAAAACTATATTTACTATTTTGCCATAGGCAAACTTAAACTCTATCAGTTCTCTCTCTGTTAAACACTAAAACGTAACTTTTATTATATCTAACTCTTAACCTCTATACACACTATTTAAAAACCTGATCTCTAACCTCATCATATAACCCTTTTTGCTTCTGAAAGAGGGAATAACTCCCTTTCTTTATCAAGTCTGGTGGAACCCAACCTACTAACAGGGGAGCCTTTATATCTATAGCAAACGTACTAGCTCCAGTAAGGGATCCCAAGCCAACTACTTGGCAGTTGTCCCTAATCTCATAGACACAGAACAATTAAGGCCCCCTTGTGACAACCGTCTGCAGAGTGTGACACTTGTGACAGAGGTGAGAGATCACATTTAAAACGTCATATCTGACCTCGCCGACATGTTTCGCCAGCTAACCTGGCTTTATCAAGGCTTAGAGGTCCGACAAAGAGTGAAAACTTTAAAGGTGTCTGATACTTTCCGTACCCACTGTATATTCTCTATAAGTGTCACATATTATGATGATGTTCTTTTTTCATAATGCATGTTTATAGTAGATTATATACTGATTACATTTCTACCTTTTGATATATCTGGTCTTATCCCCGCCTCCTCACCTGAGAGCAGCCTTGTTATTTGTGAATGGATCCCGTGACTTGTTTTTAAACCAGCACAACACAGGTGCGGGTTAGCTGTGATCAACAGTCTTCCTCGGACTTGAAACGCGTAAGCTAGAAAGCGGGACCCTCCATCTGTCTCTGTATCATAAGCTACCACCTTTCCTTGTGCTTTTTAATAAGGTTTTTCAATAAACGAGAATGATTTTAAGGATTCCCGGATTCCTGTTGTTTCTTCATACTTAGTAAGATTGCATATCTTCTGACTGATGGTGCACCATGAGCAAGACAGCATGTCCACTTTATTTCTGTATCAGACATTTTTGAAGTTTCCATGCATATTTATCAAGTTTTAAATTAAGACATTGAATTATATTGTAACTTCATGATATACATTCTGGTCCCAATGTTTGCTAAGTAATCAACATCTGACAAAGACCATTTCCCTAGCAGGACCTGCCATACATTAAGTCATTAAGTCATCTAATAATAGCAACAATGGCACGCAAATTAGTTTCGTAATATAAAACAGACCTCATGGCTGGATACCACTATTATATCATTTGCCCAAACACACACAGTTTTCTGCTGCCATTTGATGTCTGTGATGGGAATTTTTCAAAGCATGCATGGTTTTGTTTTGCTCAATACAAATTAGGACGAGTGTATATTTCAGTGTTTTTGTTGTTACTTACAAAGGTACTTGGAATACTGGAGTGGTAGGCATACAGGTTGACATGTATGAAATTTGACGTTTAAACGCCAAATTTTATGCGCATAATATTAGTCTAGAATGCGTCTGATTTATGAAACCGCTCTACAGCGGGTCATAAACCAGGCAGATTCTAGTGCTAGAATGACTTGAAAGTGGTTTACCTGTCCAGTAGTAATGTGTCTAGAAATGCCATAGCGAAGCTATTAATCTATAGCTTCATACGGTTCTAGTGCACCCCGCCTCCCACACGCCCCCTGAAATCAGGCACATTACAAAGTGCCGCGGGCGCTATGTAATGCGCCTGATATTGGAGTATGGGCCATATAAAAAAAAAATGTAGCGAACGGGGCTGCGCTAGATGTCGGGCCGAAAAGACGGCAGATATCTGGTGCAGCCCCGTTCATACATGTCGCCTATATTTTCTAAAACCCAGTAATATTCAACAAGTCTACCTCATATCTATTTACATAAGTTGGTTTAGAGTACATTTTTCAGTCTACAAAACTGTTTTCTGTATACATGACAGATCCGCTGTACTTTAAGATCCAGCTGAAACTTGACAGGTGGCCATATCCAATGTGGATAAAATTGTCCTAACTTGCTAATTTCAGCAAAATCAGTCAACCATCTAATGTGTGTCTGGATCCCACCTCTTCTCTGATAGACAACATAAAATGAAAGAAGGATAGGGCATGCCATATTTTAATATGCCACAAGCGGTAGTTAGAGGAGCATAGTAACACTTTTTTCTCCCATACTCATTACAGACTCACTCAGCCAGGGGAGCCTGGAAAAATGTTGAAAAGGCTGGAGGCTTAATGTCAAAATACTGGTATAGTAATATATTTGGCGGCCTTTTCACCAAAGCCCCATACTTAAACACAAAATGCATCTTGCAAATCCTAAATATAAATAAGAATACACTGATCCTAATCCTATATGCTACAACACTAGTGTCAACAAAAAAATATATAAAAATGAAAAAAATCTAAATTTGCCAAGACTTTGGCCTCATTTACAATCGCTCTCTAAAATCTGCACAGCGTGAACTTTGACAGGCAGTCCAAAAACGTACCTGGTTTATCATAGAGGCTCATAATTTTGGCACATTTTTGGTGCAGATTTCTATGCAGACTCTCCACCACCTTTACTAGTTTCAAATGCAACCATAAAACCCATCTCTTTAGGATAGCCTACAACCTACAATAACCCTGCTGCCTATTGCACCATAATACACACCTCTTCGACCTTCACCTTCTGTCTCCCCCTTCTCCATTGTAGATTGTAAGCTCTCACGGGCAGGGTCCTCTCCCCTTGCATATGAGTGAGTTACTTAATATTATTGTATTTATCTTATATTATGTAGCTGAACCCCTTGGCTTGTACAGTACCTGGGAATTAATGATGCTCTAAAATATATAATTATAATAAATAGTAATAATATGCATGATAGAACTTTAAAGGGGTTGTCTCACTACAAAGATTAGCTTTCAACATGTAGGGATCAGTAAATGAAGATGTTTTCAAAATATATTGCTTTGTTTATTTTTCTGTTGAGATAAAAGTGATTTTATCAGCTCTGAATGCACTCGGGTTTCTCTAGGTATCCGACCTGCTCTCCCCTGCTGTTTGTCTTATCTGATAGCAAGAATGACGTCATCACACAGGTCAGCACACAGAACTGCTGGCACCTTGAGAGCTTGCTTGTTATCTGATCTAACAAAGGATACTAATTACTTTTGATTACTTTAGCTCTGAAGCTTCTCTGGACTTGAGATAAACATCTCCTTCTCTTATGTCAGAGTAATTAGCAGACATTTGAATATGGAGCTGACAGGAATAGACAGGATGGTGAGACAACCCCTTTAACTTGTATCCTTGAATTGCACAGTGAATTGTGTTCATAGACGATGATTTTCGGAAGTATTCCTGAGCCCATGTGGTGATTTACATGACCAAATCAAGCCTGTTTATAATGTAATGCCACCTGAGGGCCCGTTGATCACACACATCTAATATTTACTGTTTGCGTTGTTCCATGTGCACAAGGTTTTCTCCAGATTCTCTGAACCTTTTGATGATATTTTGTACTGTATTTGGTGGGATATTTACAAATTTACATTGAGGAATAATTTTCTATAATTGTTCTACAAATTTTGGACAGTTTTTCCCAGATTAATAAACCTCTGACCATCTTTGCTTTTGAGAGACTCTGCCTCTCTAACATGATTTCTTTAGCCACAGTCATGTGACTATTGAAAATTGGCCCTATAGCTGTTTTTCATTAGTACCATTTACTTTTCCAGACCTTTTATATGTGTTACTGCCATCAATTTCTAAATTAGTAAATTTTTTCAAATGAAATAGAAAGATGACTAACTTTCAACTTCTGATACTTGGTCTATGTTCTGTTGTGAACAAAATATAGCTATAAGAGATTTCTAAATCATTGTATTTTTGCTTTCTTTACATTTCAAAAGTGTTTTTGTTAATCTTTTTTAGAATTTCAGAGATGCATACAGAGATATCTGAGACAAGGCTTTAAGCAAATAGAGCAAATGGGATCAACATCTTTTTATTGAGATGTCATATAAATAACACGTTACCTTTTAGTTTGAAGATCAATACTGGTGCATCTCAAAAAATGTAAATATCGAAAAGTTAATTTATGTTCAGAATTCAAGTCAAACAGAGAAACCCATATACAGTACATGTGATTAAGGCTTACAGGTAATGGTAAGGAAAAATGTTTTAATTATGTGAGAAAGGTCAATATTGTTTACTTGTGGAGTCACATGCAAAGGTTTTCTAAGCTTTTAAATGGTTCCTAAGTCTGGTTCACTAAGTTACACATCATGGGGAACACTGCTGACTTAACAGTTGTCCAGAAAACAGTCATTAACACTCTCCACAAGTAGAGTAAGCCACAAAAGATCATTGCTAAAGAAGCTGGCTGTTCATAGAGTGCTGTATCAAAGCATATTAATGGAAAGTTATGTGGATGGAAAAAGTATGGTAGAAAAAAGGTGCAAAAGCAATAGGGATAACCGCAGCCTTGATAGGATTGTCAAGAAAAGGCCATTCAAGAATTTGTGAGGGATTCACAAGGAGTGAATTGTGGCTGGAGTCAGTGCTTCCACTACATTACGTTTCCGGGAAAAAGGCTACAACTGTTGCATTCCTTATGTCAAGCCACTCCTGACCCTGAGAGACTGTCAGAAGCTTCTTATCTGGGCTAAGGAGAAAAAGGACTGGACTGTTGCTCAGTGCGCCAAAGTCCTGTTTTCAGATTAAAGTAAATTGTGCATTTCATTTGGGAATCAAGGTCCCAGAGTTTGGAGGAAGAGTGGAGAGGCACACAATCCAAACTGCTCGAGATCCAATGTGAAGTTACCCCTGTCAGTGATAGTTTAGGGAGCCGTGTCATCAGCTGGTGTAGGTCCACTGTGTTTTATCAAGTCCATAGTCAGTGCAGCCGACTACCAGGAAATTTTATAACACTTCATGCTTCCCTCTTTATTTTCCAGCGGCACCTGCCCGGACTGCTAAAAGTACCTAGTTTAACAAGTACAGTATGACTGTGCTTGATTGGCCAGCAAACTCCAGGCAACCTGGGATTCCATAACACCTCAACAGTGTCCCAGGCTGATTGCCTTCATGCCCCTTTGCTGTATTACAATTCACTTTTTGTTTGGTCTTATACGCTATCCTATTTTCTTAATTTGGGGTTTTCATTTTTTGAGATGCTAGTATGATTGCAATTATTTATTTTTTTTAATTTGCTGTGCATCACCATTTTCTGAGACTAATAACTTTTTTATTTTTTCATCTATGGACCTGTGTGGGGGCTTAATTTTGTGGACTTTTACAGATGCAGTGATGTCAATTATGTTAACATTTTTTCTTTTTCTTTTTTTATTTGTAAAATGGGAAAAGGGAACATTTTGAACTTTTATTTTATTTTTTACATTTTTAAACTTTTCAAACTAATTTTAAATGTCATTTTAGTCCCCTTATGGTACTTAACCACTAGGGGACAGTATCATTTGTACACCATTCTGCAATACTGAAGAAGAGTATACAATTACAACTCTCCTATTACTTGCTTCTGACAGGATGTAATAACGGCAGTTAGATGGCAGGTCTGAGGATCGTTATGATGCCCCTAGCTGCCATAATTACTGAATGGCAGTCTGTGATTGCGTTGTGGGAGAGCTGATTAGTTAATGGAAGGAGGCTTCCCCCACCTGGATACTCACCTACATACTGAAGTGGCGTTGACCATGGCATCTTCGGTGTTGGCTGTTGAGGGCAGATGCTGGCTATAACCAATAGCCAGCACTAGCCATGAATGGAATGGGCAACTCATGTTCCTGCTTCATATATCCTTGCGTCCCCTTCCTGATAGGCATTAGGTGGTACAGAAGGTGCTTGCCTTCCACTGCCTACCTATAGTCCCAACCCTGCATACACATCCAAATGCATTATGTGTTCACCAGGGACATTGTGCCTCTCATTGACATCAGCATTATGACTTTTTTGTCCCCCTGACAAAAAAAATTGATTACTTATACAGTACATGTAGATGTCATGTACACAATTAGCAACATGTGATATGGGTGCCACTGCAAGGGGTTCATCTATTTCCCCTCACTCAATCTTGCACTTCCACTTAGGTGGCAAATTGAGCATAAATCACACCCCAGCACAGTCCATGCAACACAAAACACATGCTGCCACCACCTTTCTAAAAAGTGAAAGGACTCTGTCGCCCACAAACACCACTCACTGGCAGGCACTCTCAGGTTAAACACTGTAACTAAAAACTGCTTTCCAGCAGTAACAGGGTTAAAAACTCTAATCAAAGCTATGGATTCTTAGAGCAGACAAGGAACAAACATATTAAAGTTTTGAACTTTTATCGACAAAAAGTACAGTGCTTTTAAAAATACAAAAATAAAGATAAAATAGGATGACATACATATATGCAATAAAATAAAATGTAAACATTTCAGAAAACACCTAACACTTACAATGTAGAGGATTTTCTGCTCCTTGTGGGAAGGAAAAAATTGGAACACAGCTCAATTGATGGCTGAACTCCATGCTGTGAACATATTTTTCTTGTTGCAACCATATTTTATAGTATGAAAACTTAGTTCAGATTTCAGAGCTGCCCATCGGTTCATTTGGGGTAATTTGTTGTCCTTGGCTGAACGGTTAAGTAATAAGGGGGAAGGACCAGGAATAACAATATTACCTTTGATTAAACCATTGAAATGTGTTTGGAGGGTGTAAAGGTTGAATAGAGAAACCTTCATATATCCATTATTTGAAGAACTCCAGGCTCCATGTCAAAAGTCACACTTGGAGATAACCTGTTACCCCCGCCCTCAATAAACCAGACCTAGTGGTGTCTGACCAGAATTTATAATATTTGTAGTTAATGAAATATACACAACACACTTTATTACAATACCTTAAAAGCGTGCCAGCAAGCCTGCATATAGAATGTTAAAATGAAGTGACACTAAATTGATTTATTTCCCATAAAACATTATTTTGCTGTGCAATAGTACTGAAAAAAAACTATATAAACAATTGTGAAATAGAACTTTTTTCACCCCCTTGAAAAAATTATAAATAAATTATATTTACCCCAAAATGATGTCATTTAAAATACGAAAATACATCTCACCCAACAGAAAGAAAAAAAATCCACAGGAAAATATGAAAGTTTCAGCTCTTTTGATGTAACAATGAGGAAACTAAAATAAAAAAACAATTCTGTGTATTGAAGGGCCCCACCAGGCCAGACCTTAAAGGGATGTTCCCAACATGCACTTTGATGACATATTGATAAAATATTCTAAAAAAAAAAAACAATGTTTGGTCTGCACATCCAATAATTTTTTTCTGAAAAAATGAGCATAGGTGAACACTGGTGTGGCATCAAAATACAAACACAATCCAATATCAGCAGCACTCTACTAGCACCAAAAAACAGTCAAAAGGAACGCAAGAATTATTGGAAAAGCATTTCTGCTACTTTAGATACATGAACATTTGAAGTTCTTAGTGTACATTTTTTATCAAAACTGTAATAAGCCCACCTGCCAATGACAAGGCAACCTCAATACAGGTGGGAACCTACTCTATATGTTACCTCTTTTGGTGCCTGTTCAGATCTCCACATTTCAGGGAGCAAAGATTCCAGCTACAAGCTACTCTGCATTGATTGAAAAACCTGTGCAGATGGGCGGAGTGAAAAAACCAAAATGAGGACAGCACTCCCCCATACAAACAATCTAAATGAACAATGTTTGGCACCAAAAGAGGTAACATATAGAGTAGGTTCCCATCTGTGTTGAGGTTGCCTTGTCGACGGCAAGTCTGCTTATTACAGTTGTGACCAAAAATATACACTAAGAACCTCAAATTTTCAAGTATCTAAAGTAGCAGACATGTTTTTTCAATAATTCATGTGTTCCTTTTGACTGTTTTAATGCTAGTAGAGTGCTGCTGATATTGGATAATATTGATAAGACATCAAAGTTTGATAGGTGTGGGTACTACCTCTGGGATTCTCCATTTTGTTCTTTACTCGAAATTCACATAGAACAGAATGAAGAGTTGTGTGCAAGTGCAGCTAGCTCTCTGTTCTGAGCTGACACTTTCGGGACCCAGTTCCTATCCATACGTCATTAAACTGCATTGTGGGAACACTCCTTTAAGAGTTTAATGTGATGTTTGCTTCATAGAAATAATGGTTGATTTATAGTTTATTAACAAAATTTGTAAAATCACTTTTGGGTAGAGTACTGAATCTAGGGGCTACTAGAACACAGAGGCACCATGTGGTATCAAAAGGAATGTTTACAGGTCTGTATAATGAACCCAAAGGAATCCTGTGTGCCATCCTGCAAGGTTTGTTCATTCTAGTTTGCTATGTGTATAATCTCTGATTTGTACAGAACATTTGAATATGTTGGCACTAAGGGAATAAGAAATAATTAATAAATAATTCACATGTTTCTGGCTTTTTAGAGCTCTGGCAGGAAAGTGGCCCAGGGATGTTGTGCTTATTTTACAGTACTTGGCATTGCACCTTTTACAATGTTGTTGTTTGCATAGTTACAAAGGTGTGAGTTGTAATAATTCAGATTATGAATCAAACATGATTAAATGATTCCTCAAGGCAATGTAAAATATTTCCTTTCCACTGCTTGACTGCGCTGATCATTAATGTTTCACACCATTCCCAAGAACAGCGTATACCAAGAAACAAAATCGAAAGAAGTAGTGAAAACTGAAAGAGCAAGCAGATGGGCTCAGATTGCTAAGAAGATCAACCTGCTTTTATCATTCTTATTTCTAACTTGCAATAAGAATGCCTTGGGGATTAAATGCATAAAACCACAATACAACTAACCTTTCTTCTTATGAATTTACTGCATAGTCATGTGACTGCTGGTCAGGTCTTATTTAACTATGAAGTAACTGGAAATAAATAAAACTTAAACTGATGGGAAAATACAGTTCATAGTCACAAAAAGTGTAAAATGAGTTGTGAATAAGTAAGGATGTCTAAGGCACGTTTAATGCAAATGTGGACATATCGATATGATATTCATTCAAAGCGTAAATAATGATTAAAGTGGTGCAATTAATCAAAAATACTCATAAATTAACTATCGTCATTTATTAAAAGAACTGTATTGTGATTTAAGTGTACTCTGATACGCATCAGGGTAACAATGTTTTGAGCTTTTGACTTTCAGGCTCCATATCACACCATCCACTACAGCTTTGACCGGGGGACTACCATCACTTTATAGACAATCATCTCGACTATTTCATACATAAATTTGATTTGCAACTACTTATCATATGCTTAGTTCTGCAGATTCTTGTCATGTAACTGCAATGTTACTGTTTTGCTCCTGGTGGTGTGTTTTGCCAACTATTTTGTGTGGGTCCTGAACGGCTTTAAAGAAGGCAACCTCCAATGCTTTATTTACTTTATTATATGAGTAACTCAATGATTACATAAAACTACAAGAAGATAGTGTGATATTGTATATACTTATGCACTACATAGATTATAAAGGCAAGACACGCATAATATTGGTTACAAAGGCAAAGCACGCATAGTATGGATTACAAATACTCACATCACATCTATATATGGGTCAAAGCTTCATCAGGCATCTTATAAGCATCATCTATTGGCATCAGCTGGTAACTCGGACCAGCGACGATAGAGAGACAATCCTGAGATCAACACCGTGCACGGGTGCCCCCCATATACAGGTCCAAGCTTCACCAGGCATCTTATCAGCATCATCTATCAATAACTTCAGCTGGGAGAAGGGGCCAGCGACATAGAGAGATCTACCTGGGATCCACACTGTGGCATTGAGGCGTCCCTCTTTAGCCCACAGGTACAGCTACTTCTAACTTCGCAGCAAACTTTCCCAGCTTATATCTTACTTGAAATAAATGCCTGCGTAACCAAGTGTTACGCAAGCTGACAGATCAGTACTTTTCCAGTATAAGACCTCCCTCCTTCGAATGGCCAGTTCTTAAGCGGTTAACCTGGCACTGGAAAAATCCATGACTAGATGTCGAGCAACCCTGAACCATGAACACATTGGTTCCCATGATTGTCCCCCAAACATCGCTGGGTAGTAATTGTTTACACCAGCACAAGGCTATGTGGCTTACTCAGTACAACTCTCCCACAACAACTAGGCCCTGATAACAACCCTCTGTGTCAATACTCTGTTTCTCACAAACATTTGCCAAGCACTAGGAAAATTACAGTTTAAAGACTAGCTATTATCCTCTATAATCCTTAAAGTGATACTGTCAATATGGATTCCGGATGGTCAATAAATCTATTAGCATTACATTTGCAAACTGTTCTTATCTACTGACCAAAGACAAGAATTTTATCCTAGTGTTCCAGCAGGACAGTGGCCTGAAGCATACATCAAGATTGGTGAAGAAATGGTTCAATGACAATGAAGTAGTGAAGCTGGATTGGCCTCCCCAGTCTTTAAACCCCAACCCAATTGAACACATGTTGGTAGAGTTAAAGAAAAAGCTGTATTCATACCGAAGTGAGTCGACCAGTATGCAGCAACATTAGGAACATGTAGAAGAGACCTGGGATCAGATTTTATTTGAGACATGCTTGAATCCCAGAAGGATTAAGGGAGTGTTGAAAGCCAAAGGTAGATTTACAAAATAATAAAAATTAAAGTTAAGATTTTTAGGAGCAAAAACAGTAACAATGCAGTTACAGGACAAGAATCTGCAGAACAAAGCATATCCTAAATAGTTGCAGGTCACATTTATGCATGAGATAGCCAAGATGATTATCTATAAAATGATGGTAGTCTCACGTTCAAAGCTGTAGTGGATGGTGAGATATGGAACCTGAAAGTCAAAAGTTCAAAACATTGTTAACCTTTTGCTTGTCAGTGTAGTTCAATTAATTAGAGCTGTTAAAGAAAAACTTAGTCAGTGTTAGCTTAGACTAGACAATTTTAAGGTATGAAGGGCGACACGTATGAACGGGGCTGTGCCAGGTATCTGGCCTCTTTTCAGCCCGATACCAGGCGCAGCAACGTTCATACATTTTTAAATGTGCTGCATGCCATTAACAGGCACATTACAGAGCTCCTGCGGCACTTTGTATTGCGCCCGAATTCGGGGGGCATACGGGAGGAAGGGTGCACTAGAACCATAGCGAAGCTATAGATTAATAGCTTCGCTATGGCATTTCTAGGCGCATTACTGCTGGAACAAGTATACAACTTTTAAAGCAGTATACCTGAGCCAGATGTGTCGTACAAGAGCTAGAATGCGCCTGATTTATGACCCGCAGTAGAGCAGGTTCATACATCAGGCGCATTCTAGTCTAATACTATGCACATGAAATTTGGCGTTTAAATGGCAAATTTCATACATGTTGCCCGAAGTGTCTAAAAAACAAGAAATCTGGCGCACTTGCCATAATAAATATTCCCCAATGTGTTTGTTCTGTTTCTGTCTGCTGTAGCTTTTCACTTTTTCTTTTTAAACTTTTCCTCCTTATTGGAGACATGTCTTTCCTTTTTTGTATGGCATGTATAGGCAGTGCAGCAGGATGTGCGTGCTTTATGGCAGCTGAATTAAATGTGGTTCAATTGACAGAGATGTTATCGATTATTACAGTCTCCTGGATGCAGCCCAATCACCTAAAGACCAGAGTGACAGGGTCAATGCATACAGAGCCTATTCTATACACTATAAGTTACTCTGCCGCCTCCAGCAGTGCAGTACAGCTGTCATTAACTCTTCCACCCTCGAACGGCAAGAAAATGACTGTTCTCATCCTGTGCCTTTATATACAGCAAAGCTGACAAGCCACAGAGTTCAGCAGATGTCAGCCTGCTACAACTGTTTCAGTGTAATAACTAGAATATTGTTAGATTTTTTATGTGGATAGTTAGGTGTAAAATAAAAAATATATATATATGGCTCTGGTAGCTGGTATTGTTTAGCAAACTCCAGCAGTTAGTTCTAATAACTGTCCACCTCCCAATGACAGAAACTGGTACTGTTCTCCAATTCCTCCATGTACAATTTATTCAACTGTTTCAAGGGTTTCTTGGAGTTAGAGTTAAGATTAAGTCAGATTTCGGCTTTGACTCCCATTTTTCTTGGTAGTCATTACTGGTATTGGTACATTTTAGGTCATTGTCATGTTACAAGGTCCAATTTTGCTAAACTCCAATTTTGGACAGATGGTCTCACATTATCTATGAGCATCCACAGGTACAAAGAAGAATTCTTTATATGATGGAGAGCTGCCCAGGCCTGATGGAGTACAGCATTCCCAAACCATGATATTTCCACCATCCTCCTTGTGATTGGAATCAATAAACTTTTTATGTGGTACAGTATCAAATACCTTGAAAAAATCAAGATATACAACATTTTGCGACTTGCCCTGGTGCAGTCTTAAACTTACCTCCTCATTGTAGCCAGTTAGTTTAGTTTGACAGTTGCGCATTAATCCATACAGTTATACATTTATTTTTATAGAGATATTCCAACAAAGCATCTCTTACAAAACAAGTTTTATCCATAATAGAAAGTAAACGTACAGACCTATAGCTTCTGGGTTCACATTTTCACCATTATTTGAACATTAGCACCAATTCGCTGTGTGCTACTCCTGTTGAACAGGCTATGTTATTGAGTCTTAGCATATTAGAAAAAAGGGTCTGCCTGTCACATTTCTTAATACCTTCAAACAAAGCATATACCATCTGGACCTGGTGATTTGTCTTTTAACCTGTTTTTAGGGAGCAGGGCACTTCTACCTAGGTTAGACAAGTGACTTTTATTCAGGGGTTTAATGTATCCCTCTATATTTGAAGATAAATTAAATTTTCCATTGTCAATACAGTGACAAAAAAAGTTTAATGAATTTGCTTTTTCCTCATGATCCCCTGCAGTTCCTCCATCATTTTTACTCTCTTTGGCAATGAGCCTTTCTGTCTCCAGCTTTATCTGTTTTGTACCTTATTTATTTTTTTTACTTGTCTTCTGTCACTGCCTTTCTGCCTTAGTAGTTCAAATGCTTTTTTTTTGCTTTTTATTACACTTTTAGGTAATGGGCTGGCCAAGTGGCCCCTGGTTTGACACAGTGGGGCCCGACGCCACAGGTATCCTGGCCCGGCCTGCACATCATGCCTAAGAACGCCCGGACCCTCTGTCCCTAGTGCTGACAGACATGTCTGTGCCGGCACTCTGCTCCGCTACTCTGCCTAGTAGGTCTTACACCCTAGGCCTCAGACCTACTAGGACTCGGCCGCACACATCACGAAGGCGGCATGATTACTTCATGTCATCGCGCCGCCTATGCCGGGCTTTACTAGGAGAAGCCTGGGTGTATTTTTTTTTTCACCTAATGGGGTCCGACCTCCTTGGGGGCTATCTACTACCTACCTAGGGGCAATCTACCTATCTGTGGGCAATCTACCTACCTACTGTACCTGGGGACAATCTACATACACTATTTAAGACATACTTAACATACATGTTTTTCTCACTATCTTACATGAAATCAGAATAAACCTTATCCGTTTTAGGTCAATTAGGATTACCTAATTTAAAGAGTTTTTTTTATTTATTATTTTTATTACTTTCTGCAAAGTCAAAAGTTTACATTACTATGCCTTTAAGCAATTTGGGACAGCCCATATGATGATGTCATGTCTCTGGAAGCTCCTTGTAGGTTTATTGGCAACATCTGAGTTAATTAGAGACACACCTGTGGTTGTATTCTCTTCCTGTGGTTATCAGGAAGAGAATTGTGGGCTTGAACAAGTCTGGTTCATCCTTGCGTGCAATTTCCAAATACCTGAAGGTGCCTCATTCATCTGTACAAACAATTATATGCAAGTACAAACAAGATGGGAATGTTCAGCCATCATACTGCTCAGCAAGGAGATGGGTTCTGTGTCTCAGAGATGAACGTGTTTTGGTCCGACATGTGCAAATGAACCCAAAGGCAAAAGCAAAAGACCTCCTGAAGATACTGGAGGAAGCTGGTAAGATTGTGTCATTATCCACAGTGAAACGAGTACTGTATCAACATGTGCTGAAAGGCCACTCTGCCAGGAAGAAGCCATTAATCCAAATGAAACCTATGAAAGACAGATTCATGTTTGTGGGAAAAGGGAGCCATCGTTATGTTTGGAGGAAAAAAGGAGAAGCTTGGAAGCCTAAGAACACCATCTCAACTGTGAAACATGGGGAAGCAGCATCATGTTGTGTGGTTGTTTTGCTACAGGAGGGACTGGTGCACTTCTCAAAATATATGGCATCATGAGGAAAGAAGATTATGTGGCAATACTGAAGCAACATCTCAAGACATCAGCCAGGAAGTTAAAGCTTGGGCAGAAATGGATCTTTCAAATGGACTATGACACAAAGCATACTGTCAAACTGGTTACAAAGTGGATTAAGGATAACCAAGTCAATGTTTTGGAGTGGCAAACACAAAACACTGATCTCAATCCTATTGAAAATGTATGGGCAAATCTGAAAAGGCAGGTGCGAGCAAGGTGACCTACAAACATGGCTCAGTTACACCAGTTCTGTCAGGAGGAATGGGCCAAAATTCCTACCAACTATTGTGAGAAGCTTGTGGAAAGATATTCAGAACATTTGACCCAAGTCAGACAGTTTAAGGGCAAGGCTACCAAATACTAATGAAATGTATGTAAACTTTTGACAGCAGAAAGTAATTAAAATACCTTAAAAAATTCTCTCTTTCTCATTATTCTGGCATTTGGCAAATATAAATAATTTTGGTAATTGCAATTGACCTAAAACGGGTAAGGTTTATTCTGATGTCATGCCAAATAGTGAGAAAAACATGCATATGTGTCTTTTTATATAGTGTATGTATTCTGGCTTCAACTGTACCTATCTGAGGGCAATTTACTTACCTATCTGGGGTCAATCTACCTTCCTACCAGGGGGCAATCTGCATTTCTACCTGGGTGCAATCTACCTATCTAGTGGAAATATACCTACCTGCCTGGGGCCTAACTACTTCCTCCCTACCTAGAGGCAATCTACCTACCTATTTGGGGCCTAACTACTGCCTGCCTACCTACCTACCTACCTACCTACCTACCTATCTAGGGCCAATCTACCTACCTATCTATGGCCTATCTACCTACCTGGGGCCAATCTACTACCTACATACCTGTGGTCTAACTGCTGCCTATTTAACTGGGGCTTATCTACTGCCTACCTACAAGAGGCCTACAAACCTACCTACCTGGGGCCTACTTAAGGTCGACCAACCAACCTACCTTTGGCCTATCCACCAACTTGCTTGGGGCCTACCTATCTACCTGGGGTCTACCTACCTACCTGGGGCCTTGCCTGTTTACTGATCTACCTAGGGCTCCCCTACCCACCTACCTGAAGCCACTAATTTAGGGTACCACTTATCTAAAAGGGGGTCTACCTATCTGTAGGGACATATTCAGTATACATGTTGCCATAGGCATTATAGATAGCCATCAGCCACATGTTGATTAGTGTTTCTGTATTTTACAGGTTTCTAAGATATTAATGTCCAAATCTGCAGGGACGAGTGTTGGCCAAGAAGTTAGCATGAAGGTCTGGACCAATGGAGAAGGAAAGTGAACGTGAATAACTTATCAGAGGAACGTCACCTGTTAGTCACTAAATATAACTGAACTGTAATCACTAATATGTGTGTAAAGGGTAATGGTCTTATATTCAGTAATGGTGTGATGGTATTATTCAGTCACTATGTGGTGGTGATATGTGGCCTTGATGTGGTGGTATTATTCAGTCACCATGTGGTGGTGATATGTGGTCATGATGTGGGTGTATACTTCAGTCACCATGTGGTGGTTATATGTGGCCTTGATGTGGTGGTATTATTCAGTCACTATGTGGTGATGATATGTGGTCATAGTGTTGTGGTATTTTTCAGTCACTATTATTATTATTATTATTTATTTTAGAGCGCCATTAATTCCAAGGCGCTGTACATTTAAGGGGAATTACATACATAACAAATATTGAACAAATACAATGGTGACAAAATGACTAGTAACTGAAACAGAGAGGAAAGAGGACCCTGCCCGCGAGGGCTTACAATCTACAAGGAAGAAGGGGAGAGACAGAAGGTGTGGGGCAGACTTGCTTGCGGGCCGGTGTAGTGGTGGTGGGGTTAGTGTGGGTTGTAGGCTATCCTGAAGAGATGGGTTTTCAGGTTGCTTTTGAAACTGGTGAAAGTTGGGGAGAGTCTGATGTTTTGGGTTTTAAAGGGGTTCCAGAGTGTGGGTGAAGCACGGGAGAAGTCTTGGAGACGGTTATGTTGAGGAGCTGATGAAGGGGAGCAGAGGAGAAGTCCTGTGAGGAGCGGAGATTGCGTGCGGGGAGGTATCTGGAAATTAGGGCAGCGATGTATGGAGGGGAGAGGTACTGGAGACCCTTGTCGGTCAGGGTTAGTAATTTGAACTGAATTCGTTGGGCAATGGGTAGTCAGTGAAGGGATTGGCAAGGGAGCGCAGAGGAGTAGCGAGGAGATAGGTGAATCAGACGGGCAGCAGAGTTTAGGATGGATTGAGGGGAGCGAGGGTGCTAACTGGGAGGCCACATAGAAGGATGTTTGCAGTATCAAGGCGGGAGATGACGAGGACGTGGGCTAGCGTTTTGGTTGTGTCAGAGTTGATGAATGGGCGGATGCGTGAAATATTTTTCAGGTGGAGGCGCAGGCAGAGGTGAGGGCTTGGATGTGTGGTTTGAGGGATAAAGAGGAGTCAAAGGTTATCCCAAGGCCGCGACTTGTGGAGCTGGTGAGAGGTGTGGCCATTAACATGATAGAGAGATCAGGTGGAGGGTAGAGAGGGACGTGGAAAGATGATGAATTCTGTTTATTCTACATTTAGTTTTAAAGCGACGGGAGGAGAAGAAGGAGTAAATGGATTATATGCATTTTTGGATCCGGGAGAAAAGGGGAGTTAATGTCAGGACCGGAGATATAAAGCTGGGTGTCGTCCGCATACAGTGTTAGTTAAAGCCATGCGAGCTATGAGCTGACCCAGACCAAGAGTTTAGATAGAGAAGAGGAGTGGGCCCAGGACATACCCCTGAGGGACAACAACAGAGAGCGGGTGGGAGGAGGAGGTGGTGCAGAGTGAGAGACACTGAATGTCCGTTCAGAGAGGTATGAAGAGATCCAGGAGAGGTCCAGGTCCGTGATGCCGAGGGAGGAGAGGATTTGTAGCAGGAGTGAGTGGTCGACAGTGTCCAAAGGCAGAGGACAGGTCTAGGAGGAGAAGGACTGGAGTAGTGGCGTGAGGCTTTAAGCAGTTACTAGGTCGTTTTGGGGACCTTGGTTATGGCAGTTTCAGTGGAGTAGTTGGGTCGGAAGCCTGATTGGAGTGGGTCAAGGAGAGAGTTGGAGGAGAGGTTGGGGACAGCTGAAGATAGACGTGCTGCTCGAGGAGTTTGGATGCAAAAGGGAGCAGTGAGATGGGGCGATAGTTGTACTGTGAGGAGGGGTCGAGAGATGGTTTCTTAAGGATAGTTGTGATGGTCGCGTGTTTAAGAGAGGAAGGGAAGATGCCAGAGGTTAATGATAGATTGAAAAGATGGGTGAGGGCTGGGAAAATAACAGTGCTGAGGTCTGGGATGAGGTAGGATGGCAGTGTGTCAAGGTTACAGGTAGTGAGGTTGGATTTGGACACTAGAGAGGAGAGGTTATCATGACTAACAGTGGGAAAGCAGGTTATGGAAGTGTTCACTGGGGACTGTGGGCAGGTGAGGGTGGGTGATGGCGATGGTAGGGTATAGAGGTGGGTAGTGGGGACTGAGGGTGAAGCTTTCTCTGATGAGGTTGATCTTATTTAAGAAATGAGTTGCAAAATCGTCCGCTGATAGGAGAGATGGGAGGAGGTGCTGGGGGCGAAGGAGAGAGTTGAAGGTGTTGAATAAATGTCTGGGGTTGTGAGACAAGGAGGCTATGAGAGTGGTGAAGTAATCATGTTTGGCGGTAGTGAGTGCAGACTTAAATGCATGTAGCGATTGTTTGTAAGAGGTAAAGTCATCGGTGGAGCGGCTTTTCTTCCAGCGGCGTTCAGCAATTCTGGAGTTGTTTAGTGGTGGTGATATGTGCTCATGGTGTTGTGTTGTGATATTATTCAGTCACTATGTGGTGGTGGTATGTGGTTATGATGTGGTGACACTGGCTCTGTTAATAATTTTATTTATTTAGATTGATTTTCTCTTTGTTCTAACCTCTTTATTTCCATATGGTATCTACCTCTCACAATGAAAATTAAAGGTAGTTTTAAAAAAAATATAAATTTAGTATCTGTTCTTTTTGTTTTGAAGGCATTCGTCCAAGTCACTGAGGATGAGAGTATTTCTAAACTAATTAATCTAAGCCTTCCTGAAGTTTAGTGTATTTTTGGCTAATTGATAAGAAAAAGGGGATATGTATTATATTGTGGTCAGTATTCCCTTGGTGCCCCCTATTTTGCAGCTTTGTTATATTGTAAAGTCTGCTCCCTAAAATTAAGCTTGAAAGGTTCTTTCCACTGTTTGAGTTCTGTATGAGTTAGAAAATGTAATCATATTTAGTTATTGAAAAAAACCTGAGTCACGGGGCTCGGCGCCGCGGCTCGCCGCAGCCGTCCCCCAGCGCTTACGGGGTCCAGCGCGGGTGCCGCCGCTGCCCATTCCCTTCTGCTCCTGCCCAGGAAACCCCATACTCACCAGTCCCCGCTCCTGTGTCCGGCGTGTGCGACGGCTGGTCGGGATTTAAAGGGATAGCGCGCCGGTAATTGGCCATTGCTGGCCGCTGACCCTATTTAATGTGCACGCCTCCTACACTCACTGCCAGTTTATTGGTGTGTGTTTGGAGTGCTTAGTCTGTATTCAGAAGTCCGTCTTGTCTACCCGTGTACCAGTCCGCCTGCTTACGTTTCCTGACCTTGCCTGTTTGCCGCCTGCCCTGACCTTCTGCCTGTCTCTGACCACGAACCTCTGCCACCCGTCCTGACCTCCTGCCTGTCCCCGACTACGTCTCCGGATCCTGATTCTGTACCACGCATTACCCCGGCCGCCGCCGCCGCCGCAAGCAAGTCATGTCAGGGGTAGCGACCTGGTAGCCTCACGCCGCAGCAAGTCCATCCCGCTTTGCGGCGGGCTCTGGTGAACACCGGGGGCTACTTAGACTCCGCTCCCTGGCGTGGCTTAACTATCATCGCTTGCGGTGGTCCAGCGAATCCACCTCTGCATTACAGTACGAACTGGCCATGGATTCCGCCAGGGTACCTCTGCCCGACCTCCGGGATGTCACGATGGCAGTCGCCCAGCAGAGCCAACGTATTGACCAGCTAGAGGCCATGATGCAGAACCTTGTGGCATGTCTACCTCCACCGGCTGCCACCGCCGCACCTGCATCCGTTGCTCCGGCGTCCATTGCTCTACCTGCTCCGGCTTCGGGACCCTCTCTGCATCTGCCACTACCCTCACGCTACGATGGAGACCCCAAGAAATGCCGAGGGTTCATCAGCCAGTGCTCCATCCACCTCGAGATGATGGGGCATCAATTCCCTACAGAGCGTGCCAAGGTGGCCTTCATAATCAGCCTCTTGTCTGGAGAAGCCTTGGCTTGGGCCATGCCACTATGGGATCGAGGGGATCCTCTGACAGCTGACCTCCAAACCTTCCTCCGGGGTTCCGCACGGTCTTTGAGGAACCAGGCCGTACTTCTTCGGCCGCCGCAGCACTGCTCCGGCTGCGTCAGGGTGACACCACGGTCTGTATTCAGTATTCAGTGCAGCTTCGCACTCTCGCTTTGGAGCTGGACTGGAATAACGAAGCTTTGGTGGCGACGTTCCGACAAGGTCTCTCGGGACGAACCAAGGATGAGCTCGCCACTCGGGATCTACTAGCTGCTTTGGATGACCCAATCCACTTAGCCACCCGAGTCGATATTCGGTTCGCCGAAAGGCAACAAGAGCTCCGCCTTCAACGGGAGGTCGTCCGTCCACGCCGTTACACCCCGCTTGGCTCCCACTTTCCAGCGGCCCCCTCTATCTCCTCTGATGGTTTCTGAGGAAGAACCTATGCAGGTGGAGAGAGCCCACCTGTCCCAGGAGGAACTCACATTCTCAGAAGCACTGTGTTTTTTTATTGTGGCGTTCTGGCATTTTATTGGGGACGTCCGGTGCGCCCGGGAAACTTCTGCCTTAGGGTCTAGGAGAGGAAACCCCAAAGGGTGTCAGAGTGGCCCTCGACGTCGACCATGCCCAAGATTGGTGTTTCACCGGACACACCTTTCAGGCCATCGCCTTTATTGATTCAGGTTTGCGGAAATTTCAAAACCACGAACTTGTGACCGGGTTTCGTCCCCATGATTCCTTGGAGAAGCCTTGTTTCTCGTCGGTCAGTGGCAATGCCAAAGGGACCTACCCTTCCGCACTGCTCCCCTCACCTTGAAATTTGGGGGGCTCTTCACAAGGAATTTTGCAACTTCTCGCCTGCCTCGATCCTTGCTGAAATCCTTCGGGGCTCCCGGGGTTGCGGACCATCCCCCCGCCCTTTGGGACGGAGCACGGGTGAAGTCATCTTTGGGGTCCCGCGTGCTTCCCCTTGCCTTCGAAGCCGCAACCTCTCCTCGGGCCCCCTTAAATCTACCAAACCTCCAGCAGGCCCACCTACCATACTGGGGTTTGCTGAGTCTTTTCGGAAAGACAGGCCGAAACTCTTCCCCCACACCGGGCCCATGATTTTCCCATAGATCACAACCTGGCTGTACTCCTCCGGGGCCCCGGGCTATCCCCTCCCGTCCCCGGGGACTAAAGGGTTGTCCGAGACATAATTGAAACCCCGAAAGGTTCATCGAATCCTCGTCTCCAGCAGGAGCCGGCTTTTTTCGTGGGGAAAAAAGACGGGGCTCTCCGGGCCCGCATCGACCGGGCTTAAATAAAATTACGGTAAAAAACCCCTACCCTCTCCCTTGATCTAAAACTTTTTTGACCGCCTGCGTAGCGCGAAAATCTTTTCCAAACTGGAACTACACGGGCTTGTAACTTAATTCGCGTTCGAGAAGGGATAGTGGAAAACCCATTTAAACTGGAGGCCACTTCGAGTATCTGGGTTTTGCCATTCGGTCCCCCTACAATGCCCCTGCGTTTTTCAGAAATTTTTCAACGAACTTCCGGGGCCTACTCACCTGGTTTTTTGTTTACTTGGACAATATTTAAATTTTTTTTTCCTGATCTTGAAACTCAATCCCACCCACCCCCAGGTCCCAGCGACTCCGCACCCACAGCCCTTTTTCCAAAAGGGGAAGTGTCTCTTTGAACATCCAGCTTTTCCATCTTAGGGTACACGTCCTGATAAGGGGCTCTGGATGGACCTTCAAAAATCTCCGCGTGTTACATGGGCCCCAAACCGTGGGGGTTCAGGCCATTCAACGTTTTTTTTGGGGGTTTTGCCAATTTTTATAGACAATTTACCCCACTTCTCTATGCTCTGGTCCCCCGGTGGCTCTAAGAAAAACGCCAATCCCAAAATCCTGGCCCTCTGAAACTCAAGAAGCCTTCAACCACTCAAATCGCATTTACGCTGCCCGGTCTGTCTTGCCTGGGCCCTAACCCCCATTCATTCTGGCAGTGGACCTTCCCTGTGGGTGCCGGCGCTGCCTCCGCGAGACCTCCTCGGGGAAACTCATACTTTTGGATTTTTCCCAAAACTTCTCTCCGCCGAGAAGAATTTTTACCAGGGGGGTCGAATTATTGGCCATAAAATTGGCTCTAGAAGAGTGGCGTCACCTGCTGGGGGGGGCTCGTCACCCTATTAACATCTTCACCGACCATAAAAACCTCCTAAAATCTTCAGTCGGCTCAACGCCTGAATCCCCGGCAGGCCAGGTGGTCGCTCTTTTTTGCCCGTTTTGACTTCCTTCTGCACTTTCGGCCAGCCGGGAAGAACATCAAAGCTGACGCCCTATCTAGTTCTTCGGATACGGTGGGTCTTGAGTCTCCTCCACAGCACATAGTCCCCCCCGGAACAGCTCGTCATGGCTGCTCCCGTGGATCTTCAACACTTGCCCCCCGGGAAGACTTATGTGCGTCCTGCCTTGCGGCCTAGAATCCTGAAGCGGGGACATTCTTCTCGAACAGCTGGACATCCAGGAGTCCATCGGTCTCTACAGCTGGTCTCCCGTTATTACTGGTGGCCCACCCTCGCTCAAGATGTCAGGGACTTTGTTCTGGCCTGCACCTCCTGTGCCCGTAATAAGGTCCCTCGTCTCAAACCCGCAGGCCTTCTTCAGCCTCTCCCTGTGCCGGAAAGACCCTGGACCCATGTCGCCATGGGTCCCTCATCTGGAAACACGGTCATCTGGGTGGTGACCGATCATTTCTCCAAAATGGCTCATTTTATCCCTCTGCCTGGGTTACCCTCTGCCCCCCCAGCTGGCCCAACATTTTTTCCGGCATGTTTTCCGATTGCACGGTCTCCCTTTGCATATTGTCTCTGACAGGGGAGTCCAGTTTATTGCTAAATTTTGGCGGGCTCTGTGCTGTCAGTTGCAGGTTCAGCTAGATTTTTCATCTGCATACCACCCTCAAACTAACGGGCAGGTAGAGCGGGTTAACCAGGTGTTGGGTACCTACTTGCGGCATTTTGTGTCCGCTCGTCATGATAACTGGTCCGATCTTCTCCCCTGGGCAGAGTTTTCCTATAACTCTTTAGATTCGGAATCCGCTGGGGCCTCCCCCTTTTTTGTCGTCTTTGGGTTACATCCCCGCCCACCTCTCCCCCTAGCTACCTCGTCTCTTGTCCCTGCCGTGGATGCCCAAGTAAAGGACATCAAGGCTGTCTGGCAACTCACACGACAGGCCCTGCTACGGGCTTCTGCTCGCACCAAACTTCAGGCTGACAGGTATCGTAGGTCCCCGCCCTTATTTGAGCCGGGCGATAGGGTTTGGTTATCCACCAAGTACATCCGCTTCAAAGTGCCCAGTTACAAGTTGGGCCCCAAATACTTGGGCCCTTTTGTGGTACTTCGGAGACTGAACCCAGTATCCTACAAGCTCCGCTTGCCCCCGACCCTACGTATCCCGAACGCCTTCCACGTGTCCCTCCTCAAGCCGGTGGTGCTGAACCGCTTCTCCTGTAGATCTGTCTCGTCTTCTCCTGTTGCTAATACAGATAACATCTTTGAGTTCAAGGAGGTGTTGGCAGAGAAGACAGTGAGGGGGAAGCGGTTCTTCCTTATTGACTGGAAGGGCTTTGGTCCAGAACAGCGTTCGTGGGAACCAGAGTCCAACCTGTCCCCTGATCTCCTCGCTAAATTCCAAAAGAAGAGGGGGAGACCTAAGGGGGGGGGGTTACTGTAATGGGGCTTGGCGCCGCGGCCCTTGCCCTTCTGCTCCTGCCCAGGAAACCCCATACTCACCAGTCCCCGCTCCTGTGTCCGGCTCCGACGGCCGCCGCGCGCGTACCCACTGCTTAGGGCGCGCGCGCAACGGCTGGTCGGGATTTAAAGGGATAGCGCGCCGGTAATTGGCGATTGCTGGCCGCTGACCCTATTTAGTGTGCACGCCTCCTACACTCACTGCCAGTTCGTTGGTGTGTGTTTGGAGTGCTTAGTCTGTATTCAGAAGTCCGTCTTGTCTACCCGTGTACCAGTCCGCCTGCTTACGTTTCCTGACCTTGCCTGTTTGCCGCCTGCCCTGACCTTCTGCCTGTCTCTGACCACAAACCTCTGCCGCCCGTCCCGACCGCCTGCCTGTCCCCAACTACGTCTCCGGATCCTGATTCTGTATCACGCATTACGCCGGCCGCCGCAAGCAAGTCACGTCAGGGGTAGCGACCTGGTAGCCTCACGCCGCAGCAAGTCCATCCCGCTTTGCGGCGGGCTCTGGTGAACACCGGGGGCTACTTAGACTCCGCTCCCTGGCGTGGCTTAACTATCATCGCTTGCGGTGGTCCAGCGAATCCACCTCTGCATTACAACCTGTGTACAAGATTCACAAGTTTTAGTTTACAAAGCCAAATCTGGGTAAAGTCCCTGACAATAAAAGTCTCATTGTGATTTGCTGCCTCATCTCATTTACCTAAGTAGTAATGGCCTTGGATTGTGTTATAATTGGTGGTTTATAGCAAACCACTATCAATATTTTTTTACATTCAAAAAAGCTTTATTGAAACTGTATGACAATTTTACAGAAACAGGTAATAAAGAATCATAGAAAACAAACCAATTCCTGAGTATGTGTGATAAATAATATACCTTCTGGGTCCAGAGAGGCATTTAAACGTACAAATATATGACATACAAGAAAATATCAGTTATACAATCATATGAGATATTTGAAATTAACATAAAGTTCATTATAAATACCCTTATGAATATTTAATCATTTTTTATTACATCCATTTACTTCTACTGCGGCCACATCACAAGTCTGGTTTTCTCACATACATCTTCCTGTAGTGTGGGCTTTAGACAAGACTTTACATGAAATTAAAAGCCTACTCTGTTTTGATTTTTATGAACCTTTCTAAACAAACTGTAACTCTGTAAGGTAACTACTAGTCATAGCCATCAACCAGCCATATCTCAGGTATTCAATTTTATTAGTCAGACTGCTAGCATTGGTCAGCATTTTTTTTAAACTTGTCCTTTTTAATTACTGTAACTACCACCACCATGCTTGACTGGAAGCAAGACACACTTGTCTTTGTACTCCTCACCTGGTTGCTGCCACACAAGCTTGACACCGTCTGAATCAAATAGTTTATCTTAGTCTCAACAGACCACAGGACATAGTTCCAGTTATCCATGTCCTTAGTCTGCTTGTCTTCAGCAAAGTGTTTGCAGGCTTTTTTTGTGCATCAACTTTAGAAAAGGCTTTCTTCTGGGATGACAACCATTCAGACCAATTTGATGCAGTGTGCAGCGTATGGTCTGTGCAGTGACAGGCTCACCTCCAATCCCTTTAACCTCTGCAGCAATGTTGGCAGTATTCATTTATCTTTTATGAAAAGACAATCTCTGGATATGACGCTGAGCACGTACACTCAGCTTCTTTGGACGACCATGGCATGGACCCTGTCTTGTTAAACCGATGTATGGTCTTGGCCATCGTGCTGCAGCTCAGTTTCAGGGCTTCTTGTAGCCTATGAGTGTGCATAGAGACTGAGTCTGTAAATAAGAGAAATGTACCCCTATCTTGATGGAAGAGAAACCATTTACATTTAAATCTTATGTAAAATGAACTGTGAGCATAAGGCCGCTCATCTTCCACCTTTTCTCATGTCTTTCATTTTGTACTAACATCACAGACTCCTCAACCACCACCAAGATAGGGGTTTCTTAGGAGTACAGTGGTGGCCAAAAGTATTGGCACCCCTGCAATTCTGTCAGATAATACTCAGTTTCTTCCTGAAAATGATTGCAATCACAAATTCTTTGGTATTAATATATTCAATTATTTTGCTTGCAATGAAAAAACACAAAACAGAATGAGACAAAAATCAAATCATTGATCATTTCAAAAAAACTTCAAAAATGGGCCGGACAAAAGTATCGGCACCCTCAGCCTAATACTTGGTAGCACAACCTTTAGCCAAAATAACTGTGAACAACCGCTTCCGGTAACCATCAATGGGTTTCTTACAATGCTCTGCTGGAATTTTAGCCCATTCTTCTTTGGCAAACTGCTCAAGGTCCCTGAGAGTTGAAGGGTGCCTTCTCCAAACTGCCATTTTGAGATCTCTCCACAGGTGTTCTATGGGATTCAGGTCTGGACTCATTTCTGGCCACTTTAGAAGTCTCCAGTGCTTTCTCTCAAACCATATTCTAGTGCTTTTTGAAGTGTGTATTGGGTTATTGTCCTGCTGGAAGACCCATGACCTCTGAGGGAGACCCAGCTTTCTAACACTGGGCCCTACATTATGCTGCAAAATTTGTTGGTAGTCTTCAGACTTCATAATGCCATGCACACGGTCAAGCAGTCCAGTGCCAGAGCCAGCAAAGCAACCCCTTTACATCAGGGAACCTCCTGCATGTTTGACTGTAGGGACCATCTTCTTTGAATGCCTCTTTTTTTCCCTGTGAGCTCTATGTTGATGCCTTTTCCCAAAAAGCTCTACTTTTGTCTCATCTGACCAGAGAACATTCTTCCAAAACGTTTTAGGCTTTCTCAGGTAAGTTTGGGCAAACTCCAGCCTGGCTTTTTTATGTCTCGAGATAAGAGGTGGGGTCTTCCTGGGTATCCTACCATATCCTACCATCCTTTTCATTCAGACGCCGACGGATAGTACGGGTTGACACTGTTGTACCCTCGGACTGCAGGGCAGCTTGAACTTGTTTGGATGTTAGTCAAGGTTCTTTATTCACCATCCGCACAATCTTACGTTGAAATCTCTCGTCAATTTTTCTTTTCCGTCCACATCTAGGGAGGTTAGCCACAGTGCCATGGGCTTTACACTTCTGGATGACACTGTGCACGGTAGACACAGGAACATTCAGGTCTTTGGAGATGGACTTGTAGCCTTGAGATTGCTCATGCTTCCTCACAATTTGGATTCTCAAGTCCTCAGACAGTTCTTTGGTCTTCTTTCTTTTCTCCATGCTCAATGTGGTACACACAAGGACATGGGACAGAGGTTGAGTCAACTTTAATGTCAACTGACTGCAAGTGTGATTTAGTTATTGCCTACACCTGTTAGGTGCCACAGGTAAGTTACAGGTGCTGTTAATTACACAAATTAGAGAAGCATCACATGATTTTTCAAACATTGGCAATACTTTTGTCCACCCCTTTTTTATGTTTGGTGTGGAATTATATCCAATTTGGCTTTATGACAATTCTTTTTGTGGTTTTCCATTGAAGACAAATTAAATGAAGATAATAATACCAAAGAATTTGTGATTGCAATAATTTTCAGGAAGAAACTGAGTATTATCTGACAGAATTGCAGGGGTGCCAATACTTTTGGCCACCACTGTATGTCCTAGGGAAGTCCGAGTTTGTCATCTTCTCCTATTGTAAAACTAATCATTACTGGTGTATGTGTAACCAAGGTGAGGGTGAAGCATTAAGGCCTTTAAGAACTACTTTTACATAACTGAGGCTCATTGCCACCAGCTTCCCTCTCAGCTGCTACATATTACACATCTCCCTTCCCGTTTTCTAACCCAAGCCTTCCTCTCTGACGAATGTAATCTCCATTCTTTCCTGTTTTCTTGAGATCTATACAGAGATCGGGAATGATGGAAATATATTCATTTCTCTTTCTGGGATAAACAAAGATTTAAGAGCTACCTTTCCTACTCTAGGTAGATGGATTAAAGAGGCCATTCGATTTGCTTCATTTCATCAAATTTGCTTGGAAGTGTGAAGATTACACAAAATCTTTATCAAGCATCATAGGTTGAATTTCAGTTCTCAGAAGAGATGGCTGTAAGGCAGTTGATTTTTTTTTTGAAGCAGACATGAGAGTCTTCCCTATGTGGTTACTTCTGGCTACTGTGCTGTTGGTAGGATGTAAAGGAAGTGTGTATTCTTAGGGTGCTTTCTCATGACAGAGTACAATTTAAGCGTGGAATCCACATGGATTCTGCTGTTGAAATCTGCATCGTCTAATGCGTTTTTTATAATGAGTATTTTTTTACTAAAGTACATGCCTATGGCTGTGCAATTATACATGTTTTATAGACTAGGTGCTCCCGCAAATCGACAAATGGGTACGTCATGATGATCTTTCAGGCTCACAAGCAGAGCTCACATGATTAGAGCATAGAACCAGGTGTATATTGCAGCTGACCCCATGCTCTGGAGGCCCGGACCAGATCTTACTCCATTTGCGGCCAATTAACCCTTTAGATGCAGTGGTCAATCGCGAACGTGGTAGCTAAGGGAAAGACAGAGGGAGGGAACTCACTCTGTCTGCATTGGCACCCCTGCTGCAAGATCGCAGGGTGCCAATACCCTGCCTATCAATCCGGAAGCCTAACAAAGGCTTCCAGGTTGTCTGTGATGTCACTTTGCCTGCCGTGCCCCGAGGGCACACCCAGGCATAGTGAGTAACAGTTACAATACATATCTGTACAGATAGGTACTGCTATATATGGTCAGCAATCATCAGATTGCTGAGTCAAATCCCCTATGGGAACAAGTAAAAAAAAAGTATACTTTTTTTAAGTAAGTGTAAAAAAACAGACAGTAAAACACAAACACACAAAAAAATGAAAACACGTTCACCTTTTTCCATTACAGAGGCCAATTACCCCAAAAAAGTAAAAAAATAAAACAAGTACACATATTTGTATTGCCACGTGCATAACTACCTAGCCTGTAAATCTGTTATGTTATCTAAACCACGTGTCAAACGCTTTAAAGAAAAATGAAAGAATTGCAATTTTTTTTGTTCATCAGCACATTAAATGGAATAAAAATCGATCAAAAAGTCAAACTTAAACCAAAGTGGTACCAATAAAAACATCAGTTCATCCCCAAAATAAAAACAAAAACCTGAAAAATAAAAATTCTATCAAAAGATAGTGAGGCATAAATATTGTTTTGTACAATAAAAACAAAAAAGTGCTACAACATAACAAAAATTATATAAATTGGGTATCGCTGTATCCGTACTGACCAACAGAGTAAAACTAACATGTCGTGTGTACTGCACAGTGACTGCTGTAAATAATTAAAATGAAAAACACGACCAGGATTGCAGTATTTTCTTCATCTTGCCTCCCCAAAAAATGAATATAGAGGCGATCAAAAATTTATGTCCCCCTCAAAATGGTACCAATAAAAACATCAACTCACCCCGAAAAAAGTAAGCCCTGACAAAGCTTATTATCTAACCCATGTGATAAACGCTGTAAAGAAAAATGACAGAATTGCAATTTTTTTTGTTCATCAGCACATTAAATAGAATAAGAAGCGATCAAAAAGTCAAACTTAAACCAAAGCGGCACCAATAAAAATGTCAGTTCATCCACCCCCCCAAAAAATATAAATATACAAAAAAATAAAAAGTTATGGCTATCAGAAGATAGTGATGCAAAAATATTGTTTTACACAGTAAAAAAAGTGCAAAACCATTAAAAAAAAACTATATAAATTGGGTATCGCTGTATACATATTGGTTAACAAAGTAAAACTAACATGTCATGTATACTAAACGGTGACTGCTGTAAAAAATAAAAATAAAAAGCACTGCCAGAATTACAGTATTTTCTTTATACTGCCTCCTACAAAATGGATTTAAAGATGTTCAAAAAGTCTTGTCCCCTTCAAAATGGTATCAATTAAAACATCAACTCATCCAGCAAAAAACAAGCCCTGATATGACTCCATACACAGAAAAATAAAAAAGTTATGACTAAAGTTCAAACTATGGCGATGCCAAACTTGACCTGTTGAGTAAAGTTAACATGTCACTTATAATGCATGATGATCACTGTAAAAAATAAAAATATAAAACACTACCAGGATTGCTGTATTTTGTTCATCCCGCCTAGATAAAAAGCAATTAAAGCATCATACTGTATAAACCCCAAAATGGTACGAATGAAAACATCAACTCATCTCGCAAAAACCAAGCTCTTATACAGCTCCATATACAGAAAAATGTATGGCTGTCAGACTGTGACAACATAAAAGCACAATTTTTTTCAAACACATTTTTATTGTGTAAAATTAGCAGAACATATAAAATTGATATTGTTGTTATTTGTTCCAACCCACATAGTAAAGTTATCATGTCATTAATACTGCATGGTGGGCATTGTATAAATGAAGCCCAAAAGACAATGGTGGAACTGTGTTTTTTTCTTCCCATTTTCACAGCCCAATGTTAAAAAAAAACTGTGAGACACCTCTGGGACCAAAATAAACAATACACCCCTAGATGAGTTCTCTGATTGGTATGGAATCCAAAATTGGGTGATTTTAGAAGGTTTCGCCTGTTCTTGTACTTTGGGTCAGGGCCGGAACGATGGATAGGCAAAGGTAGGGAACCGAGTAGGATGCCATTTCATCCCAGGCAGAAAAGAGGGCACAATGAGGTATGGATTGGGTTGAATTTTTTATGGGGGGGTCTATATGCCTTTTTTTCCTCAGGCACAGAATACCTTTTCCCAGTCCTGCTTTTGGGGCTCTGCAAATGTGACAGGCACCCACCAAAATCTGTGTTCCAAAAGCCAAATAGTGCTCCCCCCTGTGTACACCCTGCCATGTGCCCAAACAGCAGTTTACACCCACATATAGGCCGTTGCCAAAGTTGGAAGAAATTGTGTAACAAATTTGGGGGGTCTTTTTTTTCAGGATTCCTTGTAAAAATTATACATTTTTGGCTAAAACTGCATATTATTGGAAAAAATTTAATTTTTCATTTTTATAGCCGAATGCTAAAAAAATCCCTGTGGGGTCAATATACTCACTATACCCCTGGATACATTCCTTAAGGGGTTTAGTCTCCCAAATGATGTATTTTTAGAGGTGTTTATTTAGTTCTAGCACCTTAGGGTGTCCACAAACCGGTAAAGGAAATCCTTGTGAAAATTTCCTAAAATCCAATAGGTGCGCCTCTTATTATGAGGCTTTTAGTTGAGTCAAATAAAGCACTGGGGACGTCTCTTAAAGTATCAGAATTGGGGGAAACCGCAATGAGTTGCATTTTCTTGGTAACATCTACTGTGTTCCTGTAAATAATGGGTTAAAATTAAAAATCTGGGGGCCCCTGCACCCCACTACTGGGCAACCCAGTGGTTCCCATGCCCCTAGCTACACAGCTGACTTGCCTATTAGGTCATGATGCCCCCTCAACGATAGCTGAAAGAATACTTACCTCTGACTCTCTGAAGGGGTACGAGGAGCTGGTGGGAGACACAACAACTACACCCTTTGCTAGGTTCCACTACTATCAGTTAAGGAGTCTCTACAATAAGTGGAAACAGACTCTGGACCTGCATAGACCCCCCCAACACTTTTGAACTGTGGTGTCTTGGTAGATACACGGAAAGACGTGTCCTCTTGGGCCTCTATAAACTATTGCTTAGCTCTCAGTCCACAGACAAGCTGCCCTTTCAGCAGAGCTAGGAATGAGAGTTGAACATTTCCCTTTCAGTTGACGATTGGCGGAAAGCGTTCGTGCTGACACATAAATCTTCTATCTCGTCCAAGGCCCATGAACTGAACTACAAAATCCTCACCAGATGGTACCGTGTTCCTGCCCTCTTGAGTGTGTTATACCCCAATTCACCTGACATGTGTTGGCGATGTAGGTCAGGGAAAGGGACTATGACACATATCTGGTGGAGTTGCCCTATTCTGCAGCCCTTTTGGAGTCGGGTGGTAGATATCATCCATAAAATAACAGGGATAGAGATACGGAACAACCCCTCCACGGTTCTTTTATTTGACATTCCACTCCCCACTGCTGTTCTAAAGGCCCATCTTATCACTAGCCTGCTTCTAGCGGCAAAAACGGTAATCCCTAGACTCTGGCTCTCAACAACCTGCCCGACCATCGCAGAGTGGTTCAAGGAGATCCACACGCTACAGAGGTTGGAGGAGTTCAGATCGGACTCACCAACTAACTACAGTACATATCTTTATGTTTCGGAGGACTGGATCTCCTTCTGTGCTTCGGATCGATACCTCAACTGTACTTGAAGGAAGGTCTGGTAGTCAAGCTCTTTGTGCAGACTGATACAAAAAGACCCATGGGAAGTGTCGACACCCCCAAGCTGTTTTCTAGTGTTTTAGTTTTCTAGTTTTCTAATTGTGTTCTTTTTCTTTTGCCTTGTTCTTTTTATATACAATGGTTTACTTGGTTATTATGCAGGAACAAGGTCTGAAGAAATGCCTTCATGGTAATTGTAGGACGAGAGCATGTTGGAGTGGTGGTGTTCTTTGGGGGCTTCACGGGGGAGGTACCGGGTCTACCTACTTTAGTCCGCAGTCCCGCTGCGAATAAAAGGACTCTCTGGTCCCTGCTGGGGGGCCCCGGGGAAGCTACCACTTTATGCTAGCCTAGCCTAGATTATATTGCTCTGCACTATGCGATATCGCACTATACTATATGACACCATATTATATCGTCTGGTTTACTCCTGGGCACCTGCTCTTCTAACATCTTATGTCTCCAAGCAAGATGTATTCGTAACGTTCAATGTCCTTTCCCTCTCCCCCTCTCCCTCCCTACCCCTCACAAGTTTTCACTATCAATCCATCCGTCGCTTTGTTTGGAATACATATAAGACCTGTTTCATGAGAATAGCAACTTTACTACATTGTACCTTGTTAAACCCATGGACTCTTTAAGTCAGGAAAGTGTATGATTTTCTCACTATGCATTTCTTCAATAAAGGTTTCCTTTTTTGAATTAGAATTTTTTTTTTTTTAAATCTGCAAAACAAAGTTTAATTTGACATCCACTTTGCTTTAATTCCTGTGAAACACCTAGAGGGTTAATGTACTTCCTCTTTGCAGTTTTGAATACTTTAAGGTGTGCAGTTTTTTGATGGAGTCGCCAGAACTGGAGTGGTCCCTAAAAAAAAATCTATGTTGCAAATTTTCTTGAAAATGTGAAAAATTGCTACTAAAATTTTAAAAATATCACAATACAAAAATGATGCCAACATAAAATAAACATATAGTAGATGCTAGTTATAAACTATTTTGTGTGGAATAATTATCGGTCTTACAGGCAGAAATAGTTAACTTTGAAAATGACAAATTTTTCTAAATTTTCATGACATTTTGATATTTTTCACAAATTAACACAGGTTAGATGGATCAAAATTTATTACTAATTTAAAGCACATTTTGTCATGGGAAAACACTCTCTAAATCACATGGATATGTAAATGTATCAAAAAGTTATTCCCACATAAAGGACGACATGTCCCAATACAATTGCGCCATTGTTTTGGTGCATTTTGTGCCCAAAAAACTGCTGACGACCTATTCTCTATATAAATGAACTGTAATAGACCAAAACTAGGCACATTTTACTCCAGGTACGACATATTCGAATGCACCAAAGTGGGTGCATCAAATAAGCTAGCAATGATAGGCTGTGCGCCTAGATTAGGCGCATCAATTATACTATGCAAGGTATTCTATATGCCAGATTTTTGACAGGTTCGTTCATTCAGGTGCATTTAACACTGATTTAATGCATGCCGTGGAGGCGCCTCTTTTCAGAAATGTCTCCAAAAGTGACACGTCAAATTTGAAAATTAGGGCTCTGTTGTATAGTTCAAAACTGGCTAGGGGTTATTATTATGCTGTTTTTCCTCAGTTCTAACAGCAGTACAACCGTGCCATCTTAGTTAAGTTACTTTTTTACAAGAAGCACAAGGTAAAATGGGATAACAATCTTTTTATAGGGTTAGGGGACTTTAGTTAATTATTAGTGCTTAATGTAAGGAATTAAAAATTGAACGGGTCCTACTAATACACAGGGGCAGAACTCCCCCATTAACGTGCTGCTGTTAGGACTAAGAGAAAACAGATTAGCATCAGAAATCAACACTTTGATCTCATGAATAAAAACAGGAACTTTACATAATTTACAGGCTGCAATAAAAAATACCAAGAATAGCATATTGAAACATGATTTATTTTAAAAATGTGTTATTTTTCACAACAGCCACATTTTAAGTAATGCCAAAGTCGGGTTTTTGAGGTGTTTTATAATCAAATACACTGTGGTTTTCCTTCTTATACCTGCAATAAATGTGGCAGCTATTATAAGTTAATTGAAATAGGGTGCTTTCTGCAGACTAACTGTAAATCTGATTTATTGCACTTTAACATAAAAATAAACTCTGCTTATGAGTATCAAATGGTTTCCTGTATCTGTTGCTCTGGGCAATTTGTTTGAAAATCAAATTAGAATTACTGATAAACAGAAGTCTATGAAATAGAAAATGCATAAGAAAAAAAACATACATTGATTAGATGAAAGTGTAATTGCATTAATTAAAGGGAAATCCTAAAATAAAATCCCACCTTTACTAAAAGCGTCTAAAAAATGTTGTGCATTTTGACCCAACTTCCAGAAATTTTAATCTGAGCCCGCTGTGAGCGATGCCTGCTATTTGACTAGAAGAGTGGCCGTTTTATGCAAATTTGCCGCATTTTTACACCTACAACTGTCCCTTGTGTACAAGAAATGAGTCTTCAAAAGCTTAAACAACTTTCATAACAACATAGTTTGTTGTACAGATTAAATGCAACCTAGCTGTATGTTTCTGTTGTGTAGAGGTAATGAAAGTGTGCCATTTTGGCATACATCTGCCAACTTTATAAGCATTTTTCTATCTAGGAGAGACAACCCTAGGTTACTGAACTACAGTTGAAGCCAGAAGTTTACATACACTATATAAAAAGACATATATGCATGTTTTTCTCACTATCTGACATGAAAACAGAATAAACCTTACCTGTTTTAGATCAATTATGGTTACCAAAATTATTTTGCCAAATGCCAGAATAATGAGAGAGATCATTTTTAAGGCATTTTTATTTCTTTCTGCAATGTCAAAAGTTTACAGACATTTCATTAGTATTTGGAAGCATTGCCCTTAAACTGTATGACTTGGGTCAAACGTTTTGGATATCCTTCCACAAGCTTCTCACAATAGTTGGTAGGAATTTTGGCCTATTCCTACTGACAGAACTGGTGTAACTGAGCCATGTTTCTGGTCTGCCTTGCTCGCACCTGCCTTTTCAGGTTTGCCCATAAATTTTCAATAGGATTGAGATCAGGACTTTGTGATTGCCACTCAAAAACATTGACTTGGTTATCCTTAAGCCTCTTTGTAACCAGTTTGGCAGTATGCTGCAGGTAATTGCCCATTTGGAAGACGCATTTCTACCCAAACTTTAACTTCCTGGCTGATGTCTTGAGATGTTGCTTCAATATTGCCAAATAATCTTCTTTCCTCATGATGCCATCTATTTTGTGAAGTGCACCAGTCCCTACTGCAGCAAAACAACCCCAGAACATGATCTTGCCATCCCCATGTTTCACAGTTGGCATGGTATTCCCAGACTTCCAAGCTTCTCCCTTTTTCTTCAAAACTCCTGGCTGAGTGGCCTTTTAACCCATGATGATACAGTACTCGTTTCACCAGCATCTTCATGAGGTCTTTTGCTTTTGTTCTTGGGTTGATATGCACATGCCAGACCAAAGCATGTTCATCTCTGAGACATAAAACCCATCTTCCTGAGCGGTATGATGGCAGGGCATTCCCATCTTGTTTGTGCTTGTGTGTAATTGTTTGTACAGATGAACGAGTATCAGGTATCTGGAAAATGCACCCAAGAATGATCCAGACTTGTGCAAGTCCAAAATCCTTTTCCTGATATGTTGGCTGATGTCTTTAGACTTTCCCATGATGTTATACACAGAAGCAGTGTGTTGCTGGTGTACTTTAAAATACATCCACAGGTGTGTCTCTAATTAACTCAGATGTTGTCAATCTTCCAAAAGCTTCCAAAGATACAACATCATCATATGGGTTGTCCCACATTGTTTAAAGGCATAGTAATCCTAGCATATAAACTTTTGACTTTGCAGAAAGTAATAAAAATTGCTTAAAATTCTCTCTCTCTCTCATGTTTCTGGTATTTGGCAAATATAAATAATTTTGGTAATCCTAATTGACCTAAAACAGGTAAGGTTTATTGTGGTTTCTTGTTAGATGGTAAGAAAAACATGCATATGTGTCTTTTTGTATGGTGTAAACTTCTGGTTTCAACTGTATATAGAATCACAAAATGTACATATTAGGCTATGTTCACACGGGTTAAAATGGGGTGCATTTCGGTTCGTATTTTGCGCCGTACTGCGAAATGCGCCCCAGTCATTATAATAATCCACAGTTCTCATAGAGAACTATGGATTACGCCTCCTCTCCCCGCTTATGCAATATGAAGCGAAGGGAGATAAGTGATATGTCAATTACTAGCGGCGAATATGCGCCGCTAGTAATGAATGTCTAGGGGGCCGGCGGGCTACTGGCTCCCCCACCCTGCGAGCACCCTCCCGAACACCTGGCGTAATTACGCCCTGCAATTATACCGTGTGAACATAGCCTTATACTAATAGGGATAGCTGGAGTATAATTTCCAATCCCCAAAGGAACCATAAATGGAGGCCACTGGCACTGAATCAAAACTCTTCACACATTTGATCTTCAAATGACCATTTATTTAAACCATGGACAACGCATTTTGTGTTACCTAGTATGAAACTGAGGAAGTGTACAATTATACGATACACGTTGTGCAAGGTTTGAATAAATTGTTCTTTTGAACATTACATGCTAGTATGTGTGAAGAGTGCAGCAGGATCTATGCAAAGTGCTTAAAAGGGTTGTCTCACCATGCTGTCTCACAGAGCCACAGTCAGCTTTAGACTCATACTTCCTGGTTAGACTGCGGTTGGTTCTATAGCAGTTATTGACATATTAGCTCTGCTATTCCTAGCTATTCCTGTTACAGTGATACAAGTACAAAAGGTTTATTATGTGTAGTGCACAAAGCTACAGAGCGCTAAGGGTTTAAACTTGTCATTAAATTTGTTAAACAAGCTCATGTTATAGAGATAAGAATCAGCAGGGAGTGACTCACCATGGTTGGACGGCGGCTTTGAGCAATCAGAGAAGAGAGAGCGGAGAGAGGTGGTCGGTAACCTAGAGAAACCTGTGTATACTAGCATTAGATAAAATCTTTATCTCCTGAACAAAGGAAAAACAAAACAGCAAGAATATATAGTGTGACATGTCCCATTAGAGCTGTGCCATTTCTTGTGTCTATTTTGCGCCAAAAAACTGTTGACACCCTATTTTCTATATAAATGAACTGTCATACTCCAAAACCAGGTGAATTATGCGCCAGGCATGACACTTTTGAATGTACCTCAATTAGGCGCATCAAATATGCTAGCAATGAAAACCACATGCCTTTTTTTTCTATGCGCCTAAATTATGCTCCTCAAATATGATATACAAAGTATACCATACGCTAGATTTCTGACAATTTTAAAAAATTCAGGCGCACAATTCACTCTTTAATGGGGAAATTAAAATTTGGGTGGTGAGCCTTTTTTCCTGCCCAGGGTGGGCCCAAAAAGGAATTTGTAAAATGTATATATTAATGAATCTGCTTTACTATAAAGACAATGGTAGACATATGCAACTGCATAGTACAGTTTTTTTTTGTGGATGAAATCCGCCAAAATCCACACAACATTTAAAACCCCAACCCCTTTTAAACTGGGGAATTTAAATTTCGCAGCTTTCAAACACATCTTTTAAAGGATACCCTAAAACCCCCACAATAATCCCTTTGCCCCCAAAACACCCCAAAAAACATGTTTTCCCCCATCATTTTTTGGGTTTTTTTTCCCCCTTTTCCTTGTAGATTGAAACCCCCTTCGGCCCGCTTTTGTTTCTCCCCCCTTTATCCCATTTTTTTAAGTCAGTTGTTTGTCCCCAAAATTGTAACTTTTTTTGGCATTTTTAAAGTAAGAAACCCCCCCTTCGGAAAGGTACAGGGGTCCGGGGAACCCAATTTGGGCCGCCTAAAATAAATAAAAAATAAAAAAAGGTTAAATAAACATCTGAAAACCCAAAAAAAAATCAAAGGAAAGGGGAGAAATTAAAGCTTAAATTGCTACATTTTCGCCCTTTAAAAACTCCCCGACTTGAAGTTTTTGGTTTTTCTTTCCTTCTCAATATTTTTGCTTTAAAAAGACAATCTTTTACACTTTCGTTTGTTTTTCCTTGCTTCATTCGGGCTTAAAAATAGGTACTTTGTGTGGTTTGGGAAGTTTAAACCCCCCCAAAAGAAAACATCCTAAATGGTTTGGACGAACTCATTTTATTTGTGAATATTTTGAGCACCACCGTTTATAATAGTGATATGGTTTTTAAATATGTCCCCCTGAAAAGTTTGAATAAGGGAGGGGCCATAGAACAATATTTTACAGGGAAAGGGCTTTCATGTTTGTCATAAGAATATAGGGGGACAAGAGCCCGTTCGCCCCCAAGAAGCATTTTTTAAAAGCCTTTTTAAAAAGGGTTTAAAAAAAACAGGGCAGTTTTGGGGTTTTTATTATGACCCCTTTAAATAAAAATTTAAATTTTCTCAGGTTTTTTTCCCCAATTTTTAAAAAAGTGTGTTCAAATTAGCCTCTGTGGCTCTTTTTGGCCCCTATGCCCCTGGTGTTATACGCGGGCCCTAAAAAACTGGGCAATCTTTCCAAAAATTTGATTTGAAGTTTAAATGGACCTTGACTCCCCTTTGACATAGTATTTTAGTAAAATATTTGGGGGTTTTCCTGTTTTTTTAATTAAAAAATTTGGGGGAAAACTTTCTTTTATAATTTCTGTGCTGTTCCTTTTTGTAATTTTCCTTTCAGTTAAAAATGTTTAAAAAGGGGGTTTTTGGGGTCGGGTTGGGGGGTTACCAAAACCATTTTCAGAGGAGTTTTTCCCTGCAAAAATTTAAACTTAAAGCACTGATTATTTTAATCCCAACTGTGCGGGGAAACCCAAAAGGGGCAACACCCACCCTGGCAATTTTAGTAAGGGTTTTTTAGGAGGAATTACCACGGGGGAAACCGGGTTTTTAACCTTTTAAAGGGAAAACCCATGCTCCAAACTGTGAAATATTAGGTAGAGACTTTTTGTCAGGAATGGGCCCAAAGGGGGCCATTTTTAATTAGGCCATTTAACAACTCCCCTACCGTTCTTTGCACCGGTTTATTTCCCCCAAAGTATCTATTTTTAACTAAAATGCAAACCTTTCTTTATAGTGGGGGTTTTGGATTTTTTTTAAATTAAATTTTTGTAAAAGGATCATTGAATTTTAACATATTTTTAAATTAAAACCCAATAATTTGTTTTTTTCGGGGGATTGGGCAAAAAGGAAATTTAAGCAAAAATTTTGCCCAATTCCTATTGTTTATTTGGGAAAAAAAGGAGTGAAAACTCTTGGCAAAGTGAATTCTGCCCCCTTGATTAAAAGTTGCTAAAAAAAAAAAAAATCTTTGGGTCCCGGCTTTTGGTTGGTGGGTATGGGGGGGAAGTTTGGGGTTTTTTTTAGGGTTTTTATGAAATTTATTTGTTTGAAAGCCTTATAAAGGATATAGGTCCCGGACATTTCATTTTCTCCTAGTGTTTTTTTTAATCAAAAAAGAAAAATAAATTGTATTTGTATGTACCCTGATGTAAAAAATAAGGGAAAGGGAGAGGGTTCTATTCTGTATCTGCATTAATTATTTAATAAAAATTATCTGATTTAAAAAATAAAAACAATAATTTGTATGAGTAACAAAAAAATTTCCCTATAAGTAACGTATCAATATATTTTTTAAAACATAGCACGTAAATTCTCCCAGTGTTTTTTTGTTTTTAACAAAATAAATTAATGTCTTTCGTTTTTGATTGACCTGTTAAGAGCAACAGATGCTGAAGTGGAAAGCAAACAATTTCGCACTGATAGGCTCAGTTCTGTGTATTCCATCACAGAGAGATGCTTTGAGGAAATTCTATTTGCACAGTTCCCGACTTTCATTTAAAGTATTCCTAAAGGGAAATTTCATGGCAAAAGAAAAATCCCAGCAATCCCGTTTCAAAATGGCAAAAAAATGACTGGAAAATTTTTAAAATAATGGAACAAGGGAAAAACTTTTTCCCTGCTTTCCCTTAAGGGGTTTTAGATACAATGTTTCATTTAAATTTTTGTTTATATCTTTAAAAAAGTTTAAAAAATTGTAGGATCACATACTTTCGATTTTGTGCAATGGTTTTTGATAATCATTGCTTTTTAGCTATAGACACTACAAACAGTGATTGAAATTTAAATTGGCCCAAATAGAAAAGGGGCCCAAATTTTATGCTTTAAGGGGACAAATATAAAAGACATGGAGAAGGAGAGGGGCAAAAAAATTATTGTACCATTTATGGGGTTTAATAGGAAACCCGGGTTTCCAAAAATACAACAACTCATAGTTTTTTAGTCCCGCTATTTTTTTGGGGGCAGTTTTTCCCAAACCGCCTTTTCCTCCCAAACAATATTTTTTAAACATTCACCTGTCCGTTTAAATGCTTTTATTTATAATTTTTGTCAAACAAATCCCCCCTTTTGATTTTTATTGGAAGGGAAAACCCGTGTCTGGGTGTATCCTTTCAAATTTTTTCATTATTAGCCCAAATAGGCACAATATTTTTTGTGCCCAAACTTTGGGTAAAAGGGGAATCGGCCGTTTCCTTTTAAAATTTGCTGCTCTTAACCAGGTCATATTTTGGGGACGGTTTGGCTTTTAAATTTTAAAAAACAAGTTCCAAATTTCCTTTTACATCTTAAAACCTTTGATTTAAAAATTAAATTTTTTTTAAAACAACTTAAAAAAACAAGAATGTAAAATTGTAAAATCACTTTGGATTGAAAATCAGACTTTTTGCGGGGATTTTAAATTGGCAAGCCATTTATTTTAATTTTTGACTGAAATTTTTACAAGGTTAATTTAAATTTTATTTTTTCCAGTTTATCTGCAGAATCCACTGAAAAACGAAGGGGGTTTTGGGTTTTTGATTTTAGACAAAGAACCCTTGATTCCACATTCAAAATTTTTTGGCTTCCAAAATTTTTATTTTAAAAGAAGGGCCGAAACTTTTTAAGGTTTTTTTTATTATTCTTTATTTTTTTTAGAAATACTTAAAGGGATTTATCACCTATATGTTCCCCCTAAACCCAAATTACTGGGGGTACTGACAAATATTTTTAAACTTCTTAAACCCTTTTTTTAAATTTTTCGATTGTAAAAATTTTAAAATTCCCTTTTGTTTTCTGTAAAGGAATTTTAAAAGGGGCAGCCCTTTTTATTTAGTTTCCCTTTTAACCCCCATTTAGGGGTGTGTGTTTTCAGTAGCCCCAGGGGACTATCAAGACTGTGAAAAAGGAGGTGACTCCCTTTTCTTCCCAAGGGAGAGTGTTTTGGGGATGTCTAGAACCCCGGGGTAAGGGGGGCCCCCTGTGCAAAAAGGTCAGGGGGTGACTATCACTTTTTTTTGACTGGGTGTTATATATAAAAAAAATGTCAAATAAAAAAGACATCATAAAAACAAATAATTACAATATCCCCTTTTCATCCCATTCTTTTACCTGGGTCAATTTAAAATTTCTTAAAGTTTTAAAACCACCCTAACCCGAAATCAACGAAAAACTTTTAAAATTTTCATCCCCTTTGGGCAGAAATCAAAATCTTGGTTTCCAAACCCTATGCCCCTTTCTTCCCCATATCTCCTTCCCTTTTTTCTCTCCCATTTTGTCCAAAACTCAACATTGAAAAAATGGTTTTACGCATTAAATCCCCCGAAAAAACCCCAAAAAAATGTTTAGTTATGCCCTTTTTATCTTTTTTGGGGCCCTTTGGACTTTTCTCTGAACCATCCTTATCTATGGGGTCCCCCTTAATATCCCCTTTACTTAAAACCTTTCTCCCAACCTGGGCTTTCGCTAATTAAAACCCCTTTTTTCCTTTTTTTCCTCCTTTTTTCCTTAAACCTCTTTTCCCAAATACCGTTTTTACTTTTTTTAAACCCTTGCTCAGAAAATTTCACTTTAAAACACCAAACCCCTGACATAAAAATCTCTTAACCCCAATCCAACCCCCCATAAATTTTTTGGCCTTTAAACTCCAAAACCCTTTTCCCTTTAAAGTCCCGATCTTTTAAAGGACCTTTTTCTCGGCTGCAATTTTCCCTTTTCGGTTTTTCACCCCCTTTACTCCAAGAAATTCCTGGGGGATTTCCCCCTTTTCTCTTGGGCCTCACTACCCCTAAACACATCAAAAACCCACCTTCACCTTTACAACTTTTTAAAAGAAACCTTTAAAACCCATCTCTTTAAAGGGGAAAAAAAAGGGCCCTATTTCATCGGGACCCAAAAATGTCTGCCCTCATCTTCTGTTCGGTTTCCTCATCACTTGTTTGATTTTCAAAAACCCCTTCTCTCCCCATCCTTTGTTGGGGAGGGCTTCTCTTTTCCCCTTTTAGGGGTTTTTTTTAGAATTTAGGTGTTTGCCACTGTACTTTGGGGGGGTCCTAGTTAAATTTTTGTAAATCCCCTCAATTTACAGGGGGCCCCTTGGGAAATTTGGGCCCCTTTTAAAAATAAAATATTAATACTAAAAAAAAAATTAAATTTTTAGGTTTGGGCCCTTAAATCCAAAATTAAATTTGGGTTTGAGAATGGGCCAATTTTAAAAGTTTAAAACCCCAAAAGTATAATTTGGGTCCAAAAAGCTCATGGGGTTTTTCCAAAATTTCGTGGGACGGGGGATTTTTGGGCCCGCTACTTAATTTTAAAATTCATGGGGCGCCCAAAAAAATTCGGCTATTTCCAACCCCGTCCCCATAGGGCAAGGGGAATTTCCCGCAAATGGGTGTGCATTACTTCCCCCAGGGTCCATACAGAAAGGAAAAAATTAGGAACCCCTTGTAAGGCCCGTGTTCCCAAGGGGGCTTATTTCCCCCACGGGTTTGTGAGCCCTATTTAAACTCACAAATCCCCGGAAAAAGGGGCGGGAGGGGGCGGGGCCGGAGCGGGCAGGGGCGCCGCCCCGGGCCCCCTAAAACAAAAAGCAAATTTTTTACGGCACCCTCCCGCCGCCGTAAATAATGTGATGTCACTTTTCTTTCCCCCCGCGGCGGATTTGCCGAGCGGGGAGGAGCACTGAATCCCTGGTTCTTTTAAAGAAAGCAGGGGGATTTTTCCCCCTAATGGGCAGGGAAAAAAGGGATTGGCGCCGTACTGAAGGGGCAAACCGGGGTGGAGAAAGGGCCAATCCGGTCCCCCCAAATAAGCCCGTGTGAACCAAGGGCCTTTTTTTTTCTCCATTTACCCCTGGTATGGATCCTTTAAAACCTTTTTTTAGGGGGGGGTTTAAAACCCTTTTTTTGGGGGGGACAAAAACCCCTAAAAAAACCCTTGGGCCTTTAAGGGAAATCTTTTCCCAAAAGGAAAATTCTTCAAAAATTAATAAAATTTTAAAAAGATTTCACTTTGTTTTTATTTTTAAAGGTTTTAGGTTAAAATGGACCCGTTTTTAGGGGGGGGTATTTTTTGGGTTGAGGATTTTTCGTTGGGCCCCGAGATGATTCCCATAGTCCCCCAAAATCGGCCGCTTTTTTTCGAAAAGGGTTTTTTTAATAGGGGGAGCCTTTGATTTTTTGAAGGGGTATTTTCCCAAAAATTTAAAGTCTATGGGAAGGGGGGCAAAACACCTTCATTTTTTTTACCCCAAAAAAAAATGGAGAAAACTGAAATTTTTGGATTGGGCAATCCAAAACCAAATCCCAAATGGATACGGTTTTAACATCTTAGGGGAACACACTTTGGTTATAAAAAGTCCCCAAACCACCAAAAACCCTGTGGTGATATAGAAATTTGGGTGTTTTAAGATTTTACTTTTTGCTTGCGGGTCAATGAAAACAATGGGTTTGGGTTGGGGCAAAAAGGTCAAAAAAACACTAACTTTTTATGTTTTTAAAATAATAAACCCGGGAATTTTTTCGCACCTTTTTAATTTTTCCCCGTGGTTTAAAAATAGAATTTCGTTTTAAAGGGTTTACGTAGATGCTGCGTTCCCAAAGAACAAGGGGTGCGGAAAAGTCAAAAAAAAACGTTTAAATGGTTTTGGGTTTTTGGGATAAAATAAACGATTTTTTTTTGCACCTTTCAAAAATTTACCTGTGGTGAATTTTTAGAATTGGGTGTTTTAAATTTTCGTAGATGCCTTTCGTCAATGAACAATTTCTGGGTGGCAAAAAATCAAAAAACACGTAACTGTTTGTTTTTTGGGGAAAAATAAACATATTTTTGGACCTTTTCCCCAATTCACCTTTTGGTGAATATAGGGAAAATTTCGTTTTAAGATTTACGTAGATGCCTGGTCAATGAACAATTTTCCCGGGTGGGGCCAAAGTCCCCAAAAAAACACGTAATGTTATTTTTTGAAATAATTTAAAAGGTTTTTTTTGCACCCTTTCAATTCCCTGTTTGGGGTTTTTAAATGAATTTGCTGTTTTAAGAGTTTTTAGAATTTTGGCCCTCAATGAAAAAAATGCTGGGTTGTGCCAAAGGTTTAAAAAAAAACCGTTAAATGTTTTGTTTTGATTAAAAAACGGTTTTTTTTGAAAAATTTTTCCAAAATTTAACCCCGTGGTGTATATAGAAATTTTCCGTTTTAAAAAATTTTTTGTAGTGCTTTGGGCAATTAACATTTCTGGGTGCGCAAAAATCAAAAAAACAAAGTAACCTTTTGATTTTTTTTCGTAAAGATTTCATGGTTTTTTTTGGCAAAAAAAAAACCCCCGTTCCCGGGCTACAAGATTGCGGGAAAAGTAAATTTTAAATGCAAGGGGGGGATTATATTAAAAAGTCAAAAAGGGGGTAAAGGGGGAAAAATTTAAAATTTAAAAACCTATCTGAAAATGTAAACTGAAAATAAAAGTGGAGTTTTTCAGCTAACAAAAAAAGAAACCCGCAGTTACTAAAATTATTGTAAACCAATATAAAAGGGCAGGCTGCCCCCAATATTTCCCGGAAAAAAATTTTAAAAACAAACGGTTTTTAAAATTTAAAAATATTCCCCTAAAAATATTTTACACTAAGTCTTTTGGGGACCCTTTTTCCAGTGTTCTTTATAGATAGAGCTTGTTTAATTTCCGAATTTTGCCCCGCCCCCCCCCCCCCCCCCCGCCCCCCGCCCTGAAAATTTTCCCGCGGTAAAATGCTGCTTTAAAAAATTTTCCCCCTTAGCCCAACTACATAAAATTTTTCAAAAAACTCTAATTTAACTAAATTGGAAGGATCCACAGGGTAATAAATAGGGGGTTTTTCTGTGGGAGAAAATTTGACTAATTTTGCTGGCCGTTTGGCCACAGGCAAAGGGCCCCAGTCCTTTTCCCCTATGAGACGTGAAGGAAAAAAGAGGCTGAAACAGGAAACCTTGGGTTTTAATTTTTAAAAAAGAGGTATGTTATTTTTTTCCCGCCCAAACGCAACCATAACCTCCCGTCATGACGTCGCACACACATCTCACCATGCCCCCTATTCTGTAATTAATTTTCTGGCCGCCAAAAATTTCAGGGAAGCGCCGAAAAATTTTTAAAAGGGTGCACCCAAAAAAAAGATGAAACTTTCACCAGATTTTAAACCCTTTAAATTTTCGCTGAACTGGAAATTTTCGATCACCAAAAAAAAACCCCCTTTCCCATTTCAACTTTTTCGATAAAAATCCCCCAAAACTGAGGGGTATTTCCCCGGATAAAACATTTGGGGGGACATGTCCCGAAAAAAGGCGGGGAACGCCAGGAAAGGGGCATTAAATTTTAGGTTGCATATTTTTGCCTGAAAAAATAAACTGAAAAAAAATCTGGCACGTTTGGGATATCCCTTTTTTATAGCATATTTTAAAGTGCCTAATTTTTGGGGATACCAAAAAATTTTTAGGGGTTTTCCAAAAATAAGGCGCATGGGATATCAATTTCCAAAATATTTTTATGGGTGCCTTAAATTTTGGGCCCTAATTTACACGGGGCCCACCAAAAAAGATGCGCCTAGTTTTCGATGGGACGCATTCTTTTTTATAGAGAAAAATTTGGCCCCCTCAAAAAGTTTTCTGGTGGCAAAAATTTTTCCAAAAAAAAATTGGGGCAGCCCCAATGGGCAGTCGTCCCCCTTGTGTTTCCAAAACTAAACAAATGGGGGGTTTTGGAAATTGGGGGGCACTTTCTTTCCTTTTCCTTTTTTATTTTTTTTTATTTAAAAATGTGATTCATTCATTAAAATTTTGTTTTCTTTTTACTAAATAATTTTTTTTAACAAAATAGCAGATTACTGCATAATTATTGACAATTGAATGGCATATAGCTTAATTCAGTTTAAAACTGCACTTGCAGGTCAGTCTTAAAATACACTATGTACCCATTTATATTTTTAAAGTGAAAATTTTGTATGTTTCCCCGGAAACGATCATATTCCTCAACACTGAGTTTTTGCATTTTTTTTTGTTTTGGATTTCTGTTTAAACCCCTTTTTTTTCATTTAGTTCGGGAAAGGGAAGAAAAGTGTCATTGAAAAAAACAGGTTTGGGAAATATTTAAAGAACTTGGGTTTTCCCAAATCTTATTGCCTTTGTAAGAATTTTTCCCGGGTATGTCCAAAATGACAAACGAAATTCTCAAACTAACCCATTTTTAGGAATGTTCTTTTGGGATATATTTTTCTGGCTAAAATATAATTTGCATGATTTTTTTGAGGTTTAAAATTTCCAATTTTTAGGGGTTTTTGCGTTTTTCCTAGTTTAAATTTAATTTTTAGTTGGCATTTAGGGAAAGCATTGGGGAAGAAAGCCCCGAAAACATGAAAAAAAGGCTAAGGTTAAAAATTTTTTAAAATTTTTTTTGCAGTGTGCATTTAGCTAAAGTGCCAGGTAAGCTTTAATTATATTTTATTTAGAAGTATCCTCACTAGACGGAGGCCCAAAAAAGACTTGGTTAAAAACCCATTTTTTTTGGGGTAAAACCCAAAAAGTGTATTCAACACCTTTTTATGAAAATAAACCAACCCTGTTAAAAAAAAAAAAGGGATACTGCCCCAGTAAAATTTTTTATGTGGAATCCTTTTGGGGGAAAAAATTTTAGCAAAATTTTAAAAAAAAATAAAACAATTTATGACACATTGGGAAAACCCCCCTGGGGTATACCCTTTTGGGCAACTTTTATGAACTAATTTTTTTTTTTTTTATTTTAAATTGATTTTGATTTATTAAAAGTTATTAAAGGGTAAATTTCTACAATACTATTACTTTTATGTTGGGTAAATGGGTAAACTCTTTGGCTCACTTAAGATGTGTCTTTAGAACATAAATAATTTGTGCAGAATTAGAAAGAAGTGGTTAATTTTCTTTTCCAGAAACAGCAACCCCCTAGTCCATGGGTTGTGCCAGTGCCTGCACTGAAGTGAATAGAGTTCAATTGAAATATCAGATACAGTCCATGGACAATAGGGGAAACAATGACACAAAAGGGAAAGAACTGGTTAAAGGGGATCTCAGGACTATCTTTTTATTTGTTATAAAGCTCACAACTTAATTATATTGAACTTTGTAATTGATTAAAAATTATTTACCTGTTCTGCTTTGCAAAACCAGGCAGAGAACCCTTTACTCCCTGTAAACCATGTGATGTCCATTGACCACATGGCCTTAATGGACGTTTTGTCATCACTCAGTGGGTGTGCTTTGAAGCCAGACTCAGCTCAGAAACACCTTCCCCTATAGTGGGCGTGACGTGATCAGAAGAAAGATCTGGATGCCTCTAGTGCCTCATCAGTCATTATGTAAACATAAGTGCTGAATGGAAAGTATTCATTTAGTGCTAGAGGGGGTGTTATACACATACAGTGAAAACTATGTGTACATAGTGACTCATCATCACTACTAGAGTCTAGCAGCCTTCATTATTATTGTTTTCATCTCTTCTGATAGGAGGAAATGTATTTTTGATAAATTTGCTAAATAGACGTTTTCCCCTGGTCAGAAGACTTACATTGTTTGATTGGCTGAATTAGGACCTCTGAGATTATCCAGCAGCAGTCAGAAAAAAAAGTCTGCCTGCTGCTCTTTTTGTATAGTTGTGGTGCCAGGGTAAAGTGTTATAAAATGCTGCCCTGACATCACTGTGTGCAGGAATGATGCCACATCCCTTACAGCAGGCACACAGCTTACCCATTATCAAAAACTGATTGCTGTGGGAAATGTGACATCACTCACCTTTCTTGGATGCTAGATAGGCTATCCAGTGTATAGGAAAGCAGGGTGATGTCATATTCCCCATAGCAATCAGTGTTACAATGATGGGATAGCTGTGTACCTGCTGCAGGGGATGTACAGCACATACATATAAATATATAAACCAAATAATACATATTTGTACCTGCATTACATATATTATGGGATGAGGAAAGAATGTATTTTTACCATGTTACAAACTGACTGCTGTACTGTAATATACACAGCCTGCTGCAGGCAACCCGAAAATTAACTGGAGAAAAGACACAGGAGCATGAGGTGTACATGTCTGAGAATGATGATTTGAGGGTGTACAGGACAGGGTTGGACAGGAGGGTGAAGAGATGTCCTAGATTGTAACTGCAATGGATTCTGGGACATGTAGGAATAAAATGCTGGAGAACTGCTGACCCTCCCACAAGCAGGAAGTTTCACTGATCTTATGATAGATGAATAAGGAGGCAAAAGAAAAGAAACACATCAAGGTGGTGGAATAGCTTTACTTTTCAATATAAATGCTGTTTATAGTGTTCTATGAAATCATTAAAGACCCGGATAACCCCTTTAAGTTATTGCCATACACTACCTCTTTAACCTTCAGCTAGGCATTTTGACATACACCTGCTTAGCTGTTTGCACATGTTTGCCTGCAGCAACTACTGTGTCTTACCATAAGCTATATGCTACTAGGTTTTTAAGGCTTATCTTTTCCTTTTTTGATTCCAAGATGAAATGCACAAACCCTAAAAAATGTTTCATTAATGTATAGAACAGCCATCAGTGTGTGCAGGGCACAGTTTCCAGATGGGGTCACCCTTTACTGGGTGTTTGCTCTATAAATAGGTGATTGGGGTCCATTAGGGCATATCAAGGTTATTCCCTTATTTAACCCTATATCTTCTGACAACACACTGGGCCTCTTTCTTTCCTTCATTTGTGGATCACATGTTTTTGAAAGTAGATCTAAAGGAGATTTCATTATCTTTTTTTGTTGTATCGAGGTTGCATTGTTTTGGATTTTATATTTTATACAACCACTTTGTGTTTTATATGGTATTTATTAAACATTATATATTATTTCTTACAACCATTAGGTATTAATATACAATGGTGGGAAAGCAGACTTTGTATAGTCCTGAAAACTCTTTTGTTTGCCTGGATATGCTTTATTAATATAATTTGTGGGTTCGCTATGCAGCTTCATTCAGGTGGATGATCCTGTATTTTAGTTCCCTACATAGTGGGTGGCTGTCCACTGAGGAAGCCTGTTCAGAGAAACGTTTCGGGACGTGACCGCAGCGATTCCCATCTTACCCCTTTTCCTCATATGGGTAATGGTACTTATTTATGATGATCCATTACTATGTTGTTTGGATCCATATCATTACTTTACTGGCCCATTATGATTCTCTTTATTGGGGTATAGACTCTTTGTAGAATATATATTATGGGTATACAGTACTTACATTCTTCGCATCTATTTTTGTGTGCCAGTAAGCCGTAAGTTCTCTTGTCTTAAGGTTGTACAATACTTGTTCACATTTTACTATTTGGCATATTGATGTACTTGGTGGTTACTGTTATGCATACAATATAGATGCTTGATACTATATTACATACTACGTATTACGTACTACGTTGATGTATCATCTTTTCATCGCTGGGTCCTTTTTTTATTGGTTTTCCTCTTTTCTATAATTTTTTTGTATTTTTGTAATTTTTGTGTTTTGTTTATATTTGGTATCATGTTAATAAAATTTTGTAATTAATTTTTTATTGAGATAAGACTCCATTTTCTCTTTTTTTTGTTTAACATAGTGGGTGGCTGGCAGTGTTGATGTACAGGTGAAATTTAAGATAGAGCTGTTATGCTTTTCCTTTTTATTTTTAAGGACTAGTGGAAGTCCAGTTGGATCACCACTGGTTTTTAAGTGATGGCATATCCTAGTGATATGCCATCTGTCACTATGATGTAAAAATCTTCTCAGTTGGTGCACTATATGGAGATTGTTGGCAATGAATGCGATGCAGTTTATGAAGAATTGCTAAGCGTCTCCTCCCTGTTGGATTCGCCAGCCCAACAAGTCTACTTGGCCAGTGTTATCTGGTTTTCCAACCAATTTGTTTGGTCAATGCCAGCAGTTACTTTTAACAGTCTAACTACAAAAACCTTTCCCTCAGTTGTCGCAGCAACAAACCAGAGAGAAGAAAAACCAGTGACCATCTTGAAGTTCTATGATTACCTGGGTACATTATGAAGATCCATCTCCGTAGGCACTTGGTCATAAAGGTGTTTGACTTAAAAGATAAAATGTATGGGAAATTATTTACAGCATATGCGTATATAAAAAGAAAGTGATTTTTTTTCCTACAAAGATATTGTTATATGACTAATGTTTTAAATTGAAAAAAGAAACTGAAAAACACAGAGTGCACTCTGTACTATATTTGGGCTAACAGATGTTCAGAAGGTTTTAGTACTTAATAATTCATGTACCATAGTATATGGCTAGGGCTACACAGTGACTGCAAAACATAATTGTGATGTAAGTTTGCAGCACAGTGCCATACTGGGGTCCTGGTTATGTATGTTCTGACTGGGATTAGAAAGAATTTTTTTAGGGTACTCCTCCGATACTCCAAAAAAGTCATACTGATTGGTTAATTTGGAATTGAGATCGTGAGCCCCAATGGGGACAAGGACTGATGTGAGGAAAGACAATCTCTGTACAGTGTTGCATACAATGTAGACACTATACAAAAATATATAAATCATTCTCTCCGACACAGAACTTTTGTAACTTTTTTCCTATAGAGCAGAGGTCTCTCACTCATTTTTACCACATCATTATTATGGTTGTCCTGAAAGAGCTGTAGGTGGGTGGCTTGAGTGCCAGGATAGAGCTATCAAAGCTGTGCCACCACTTGTAAGTTGCTTAACAGAGAGGTGTGAAGGTTCCCATCAGTGCTCAAAACCAAGATGGTTTCTGCTCCCTGTGCCCGCGCCTCTAACTCTGTCAAGCGCTGATTGCATCTATCGGAGAAAGTGAAGAGCCGGTCATTCTGTAGCCAAGCCTTGTCCATTCTGTTCACTGTATCTCAGTTCTTTCGGACCACATAAAATGACGTGGCAGGCTGCATTCGGTCCACAAGCATTGTGTTTGACATGTGCTTTAGAGAATAATGGAAATTGCATTACGAATAATAGTTTTCCACTAGTTTCACCATAGCTAAAAACTCCAAATTTACAATTATGAAAAAAGACCTTTACTCTCAGACTATAGAGTGAAAAGTGGGCACCACGGGATTAATTTGGACTCCTGCTGCAGCAGTATTCAAATGAACTTCCTCAATGCAAGGTAGACACAGTTCCCAGTTTCACTTTTAAACGTGGTGCTCAGCCATTAGAAAGACAAAGTTAAGCATATCCATATGAAAAGATATAAAGGCGGCACTCACCAATTCCATACGTGAATAAACTTTATTGCGAGAGCGGCATAAAAATTGGACGGGACGGACGGCAACAAACACCGACGATCGTTTCACGCTCACAGGCGCTTTCTCAAGGTATAATGGGAAGTGACGACATCACGTCTTAAATACACTCCCCATTCACCTGACACATATATTTAAAACAGTGAACACTTCTCTCAAACAAAACATGTTACAAATTACCAACTAAAATCAAATACAAATACAATGTTACAGAAAAGAAGAGAGGTCATTTCTATCGTTGAGTCCCAGTACTCCTAATGCCTCTGTGCGCAGAATCCACTGCGCTTCACACCGGAGAAGTCGTGTGTGTCGATCGACTCCACTATCCGATGCAACCACCCTCTGGAGGCCTGCGAATGTAACAACAGAGGTATCATCCCCATGTGCATCATGTAAATGAGACAGAAAGCGTGGAGCACCTTTCTTAGTTTTAACAGAATAAAAATGTTCCCTAATTCTCTTAAACAGCGGACCTATGGTTTTGCCTATATAAAAATATCCACACGGACCAAACATAACATAGACTACATAATTCGAACGACATGTTATAAATTGATTAACAACCTGAGTCACTCCTCCAATTCTTAAATATTGAACTGTAATCATCTTCGCACAAACGGAACAGGTGCCACACTTATGATTACCTTTAGGGACACATTTACTAAGCCAGTTGGGATCATTATTTTTCCTCAATCTACCATGGACCAGCTCATCCCTCAAACTCTGATTCCGTCGAAATGTGACAATGGGAACTTGACTTGTTTTCTGTTGCAGATCTACATCTGTCGAAAGAATATACCAATTCCTCCTAATGGCACTCCTTATAACATCTGACATATTACTGTATTGAAATGAGAATATAGATCTATCATTCTCCCTTTTCCTTCGTTTATTAAACAGTAATTTATGGCGATCTTGCCTAATAGCCTTCGAAAATGCATTTGATAAAATCTCCTCACCATATCCCCTGGCTCTAAATCTCTCCATTAATTCCATTGATGGTTGCAAAAAATCACTGTACTCACTATTATTACGTCGAAGTCTCAAAAACTGGCTATATGGTAACGATTTCTTTATATGTCCTGGGTGAAAACTATTGTGATGTAATAAAGAATTTGTGGCTGCAGATTTTCTATATCCTTTAGTAATAATCTTATCATCGGTTACAATTATCTCAACATCTAGAAATACAACTGATTTGTCCCCAAAATTAGATGTAAATTGCATATTCAAATTTTTCTGATTAATGTAATGGACAAAATCCTGAAATTGTGCCTCTGTCCCTGACCAGATTATCAATATATCGTCAATAAAACGAAACCAATGGACGATATACCTAACAAACGGATTTTCCACATTATAAATGTAATTTTCCTCCCAGAAGGCCAAAAACAAATTTGCAAATGTTGGGGCTACTGGAGTACCCATGGCAGTCCCTGTCTTTTGTGAGTACCACACCTCATCAAATCTGAAAGCATTGTGTCTTAACACAAAATCCAATGCTTCACAGATAAAATCTATCTATTGAGCACCTCTATTAGTTCTCTCCAAAAAAGACCTGATCGCAACAAGTCCATCTGAATGTCTGATTTTATTATAAAGACTCACGACATCAAAGCGATTGTAATTGAAGATAATATGGACACTGATACTCCCAGTAATTCCATAGCGGCTGGACGGGAGGATGTGGACGGCTTTTTTTCTCATTGTAACGATCAGGATGAGGTTAAGGTCCTCAGTACTCGTGTGTTGGAACATCGAATTTTTGCATTAGCAGAAAAGGAGATACGTTTATTTTGGACTTTTAATACCTTGCAATCGTATGTTGAATGTAACAGATCACCAAGAGGCTTGCGAGTCTTTAAAGAAATTACCCAATTCAAGGATGATATGGAATTTGTAAGGAAATGGAAGGAAGCACATGTTGATTTCTCAGTGAAGTTAACTGATCTTGTTTTAGAAAAATCGAAAGCTGAACATGAGTGCGTTTTAAAAGATCTTTCAACTTCCAAATCTGAATTACATACAAGGCTAACCGACACTCAGTGGAAATTGTTTCAGCGCAAATTGGAAAATAAATTGATTCCGGTGCAAAATGACATTAAAGAACGTAAACGGGATAAGTTTGTTAGAGATAAGCTGGATTTTGATCGTGATAGGATCTTTAATTGGAAGGAACAGCAACAGCAGAGGAATAGAAAACCTTTCAGATTCTTTAAGAAGAAACCTCGACAAAAGAAACAAGTGGATTATTGGACAACTGATTCAGGTTCAGAATCCAGTCCAACGGAGGACAATGTAAATGGTCAAAGAACTGAACGGATGATGGGAGCAGTTGGTGGCTCTTTGTCATCTGGCCCTTTAGGCGACGGACACGCCGAGGTGGCCGTAGGAGTGACTCAGGTTGTTAATCAATTTATAACATGTCATTCGAATTATGTAGTCTATGTTATGTTTTGTCCGTGTGGATATTATTATATAGGCAAAACCATACGTCCACGGTTTAAGAGAATTAGGGAACATTTTTATTCTGTTAAAACTAAGAAAGGTGCTCCACGCTTTCTGTCTCATTTACATGATGCACATGGGGATGATACCTCTGTTGTTACATTCGCAGGCCTCCAGAGGGTGGTTGCATTGGATAGTGGAGTCGATCGACACAGACGACTTCTCCGGTGTGAAGCGCAGTGGATTCTGCGCACAGAGGCATTAGGAGTACTGGGACTCAACGATAGAAATGACCTCTCTTCTTTTCTGTAACATTGTATTTGTATTTGATTTTCGTGGGTAATTTGTAACATGTTTTGTTTGAGAGAAGTGTTCACTGTTTTAAATATATGTGTCAGGTGAATGGGGAGTGTATTTAAGACGTGATGTCGTCACTTCCCATTATACCTTGAGAAAGCGCCTGTGAGCGTGAAACGATCGTCGGTGTTTGTTGCCGTCCGTCCCGTCCAATTTTTATGCCGCTCTCGCAATAAAGTTTATTCACGTATGGAATTGGTGAGTGCCGCCTTTATATCTTTTCATATGGATATCAAAAAGACCTTTACCTGACATACAAAATTCCCTCAAAATACTTTTACACAGTGACGACATAATTGTGCCAAACCTTATGGTACTTTAATAATAATACAATTAGCACTATAATGTAAGTTCAGAACAAACTTCTAAGAAATAAAATGGGCTGCTCATGCTACGTGTATCGTGTTGGCAGCCCTAAATGGTAAAGGCTCCTCATACTCATTTTCTGCCTTTGTTGGCACCATCAAGAATGACGAAGTGTGTTCATTTACTTTAGTGTTGTCCAAAAAAGACACATCTGTCATTGATTTTTAATTATAATTGTCAGATTATTATATATTATTTTGGAATATTAAACTAAATACACATTTGTTTTTCTAAAAGCAGAATTCTTGCATATAATTATTATTTTTTTCATTATTTGTAGAAATAAAAAAAAAATGGCCTATATCCTTAAAAAGTCATTCTTTACAACAATCAAGTGATTGTCAGGCACTGTATGAGGGCTTTATTTGAATTCTACTGAATACAATTTAAAGAATCAATCCCCATAAACTGTTAGTGTAGTACAGGGCTGATGTGATGGGGCATACCTGCTATTTTCCCTTTGGTACTTCATCAAACCTTATGTCATGCACTTCATCCTCCTTAGGCCCCACACTAGCAGAACATTGGGCACAAGTTTTAACCATGGTAAACCTCAAAGACTCCAGTAGAGTAAGTATTCCTTTGTTGATATTCAATGAGTAGTCGTAGCTTCCCTAATGAACAATATGTCACACTTTGCAGTGTATATAACGGGGTTTTCCATGTGGATCATTTTAAAGGAAACCTGACACATAGTTTATGCCCCCCTTGCTGAGGACAGCACAAGCCAGTGTCAGACCTGCTGTTCCCAGCACTGTGTCCCTTATTCTGTAAGATACAGCAGTTTCAGAGTATTCAATGCCCAAATCTGGCAGTTTGCAGCCAGAAAAGAGTCCAGCTTATTCATGAGCAGGTGATAGCCCCGCCCACCCAAAGGCTAGCCACGCCCACTCCATACAGATTAAACCTTTTACTTTTTTAAAAGTTTGTTGTTGGGAGGCGCTAACACCTGCTCATGAATAAGCTGGACTCTTTTCTGGCTGCAAACTGACAGATTTGAGCATTAAATACTCTGAAACTGCTGCATCTTACAGAATAAGAGAAACAGCACTGGAATACTGTCCTCAGCAAGTGTGGTATAACCTTTGTGACAGGTTCCCTTTAACCCCTTACCGACTTTGGATGTACTGTTACGTCCTAGTGTCTGTAAGGGGCTATGTAGCAGGATCGTGGAGCAATCCCTCTACATAGGTGGTGGGTGCCGGCTGCTAATTGCAGCTGACACCTGCCGTTAACAGCACGAAATGGAGCCAGATCCATTCAGTGTTATTTAATCTCTTAGACGCTTCGGTGTCCATTGACGTCATGTTCTCCGTTTTAATAAACTGCTGTCTTTGTATACTCTATTGCATTGTCTATACAATGCAATATTGTGTATTAACAATTGCGCCCCTTAGTGGTCAAGAACTTTATGGAGACTCAATGTTAAAGTAAAATAAATAAATAATGTTTTAAAGAATGTAAAAATATATATATTGAAAGTTCAAATCACCCCCTGTTTGCCATTTTTGGTATCGCCGTGTCCATAAAATTCGATCTATTAAAACATAACATCATTTATCCCATATGCTGAACACCATAGAAAAAAAAAAAAGGAATAAAAGTGATCAAAAAAGTCCCATTTATTCCAAACTGGTACAAATAAAAAGTACACTTCAGCCCACAAAAAAAATGCCTCCTCATTCAAGTCAATAGATAAAGGTATAAAAAAGTTATTTTCATAGAAAATAGTGCCGTGGCAAAAAGTTAATAATAGAAAATGTTTTTTGTTCTTTTTTACAGTATCAAAACATAAACATAACCCTGCAGGTTACGTATTGCCGGATTTGGATAAACCTGAAGAATACAGATAAAACTTCAATTACATTGAAGATTGAATGCCGTAAAAACAAAACTCCCGCAAACATGGCGCAAGTAAAAAACTTTTTCCCATTTTGCCACTTGGAATTTTTTTTGCGGTTTCCCAGTATATTCCATGGAACAGTGAATGGCATCATTAGAAAGTACATCTTGTCTCACAAAATTAAAGCTTATATATGTCTCTTTAGATGGCTCTTGGAAGGATTCTGGAAGGCGGGGAGAGAAAAATGAATGTGACAAAAAATAGGCTACGGCGGAAGGGGTTAAAGAAATCTGCAGTGCTGCAGTACCAAAGTAAAAAAATATAATAAATATTTATACTCACCTTTGTCCTCACTTATGTTTAAGTTCGACTCGGAGGCATAACTTCAAGTTCTTGGGCCCTAGCGCAAAAAGTGAAATAGGGCCCCAGCTACCATGTGCCATTTACAATACTGATGTCTTCTTATGTGGCAGAAGGACTTTTGGGCCCCATAAGGCTTCTGGGTTTGGTAGCAACTGCTACCACTGCATCCCCTATAGCTACACCCCTGGTTCTGCTGAGATCTGCATCTCCCCAGATCTCCTGTTTTCTTTCTGATGATGACATTTAGAATGTCCCCAGTGCATCTGCTGATTTGGCTGCAGCAGTCGTATGTGCATTGCCTAACATCACTGTTCAGAGCCCTTTGTTTGAAAATGACGATGTCAGGAAATGTCACTCTGTAGTCCATCAGTGGCTGCAGCGATGACGTTTCAACTGCTAGATCCAAAGAGTACCCAGGGGAATATTGGACAGTGGCAGTGCTGAAACGGAGGTGGGGACTGAAGGAAGCATCAGTTGTTTTAATTTAGTACTGAAGCACCAGCATAAATAATTTTAAAAAAAATCCATATGGACAACCCTTTTTTACAAAAAACATAGGGCCACGTGTATGAAAACTGTTTAGGTCTAAAACTCACTGTTGTGTATAGCAATCAATCAGAGAGCCCCTTTCATATTTCCAGAGCACTATTTGAAATGAAAGGGGCACTCTGATTGGTTGATATGGACAACACAGTGAGTTTTAGACCTAAACAGTTTTCATACATGTGGCCCATAGTGTCAAGCAAAAGGGTAACAATGTTTTGAACTTTTGACTTTCTGTCTCCATATCTCACCATCCACTACAGCTTTAAACATGAGACTACCATCATTTTATAGGCATTTTATTGACTATCTCATACATTACTTTAACTTGCAACTATTTAGCATATGCTTAGTTATGCAGATTCTTGTTATGTAACTGCATTGTTGTTGTTTTGCTTCAAAACTTCAAGTTTTGTTATTTTGTTAGTATTTTGTATATCAACCTTTTGGCTTTCAACACTGCCTGAATCCTTCTGGGTATGCTCTCGATCAGATTCAAGCATGTCTCTAGCAAAATCTGATCCCATGTCTTTTCTACATATCCCAAAGTTGGTGCATACTGGTTGACTCACTTGGGGATGAATACAGCTTTTTCTTTAACTCTACCCACAAGTGTTCAATGGGATTGAGGTCTGGGGTCTGTGGAGACCAATACAGAAATTCTACTTCATTGTCATTGAACCATTCCTTCTCCAACCTTCATGTATGCTCCAGGCCATTGTCCTGCTGGTACACTATTTCGTCCTTTTCAGACTCATAATACTTGAGTATATGAAGTAACTCATCTTGTAGGACACTCACATATAGCTCAGCATTGAGACCATCATTGATCCAGGTGTTCAACGCCTTTGGCTGTGAAACAACTGTATATTATCAGATTTCCTCCCCAGAACATGACAGTTCCTTCAATTTCTCGGTACATTAACCACCTGTTACATGGATTTGATATTTGAACCCATCAGAGACCAGACTATTGACTTTCATCTCATCACTTCAAATTACACATTTTCAAACTTCTACTGTCTACTTTTCATACTTTACTGTAAATTCGAGCCAATGCTTCTTCTTCACCTTTTTTCGGGCTATCATTCCAGACCTGTGTAATGTGTGTTGCACGGTACTTCCAAGGACGTCTGTGATCTCACAATTACGAAGCATACGAGCCACCTCTACTGCTGTGTTTGTCATGCCAGACCTGAAAGAGCTTGTGATGAGTCGACTTGTTGATATTTTGCCTGGACATCCACCTCTTGGCTTCTGAATGGATGGATGGACTTCATTACATATACTCCCAGCTGTCATTGCCTCACATGACGCAGTTGGGGAATTTTCTTGGCCCAGAGACGCTATCGATGAGATGTATGATGCTTCTTCTTTTTTTTTTCTTGGGAAATCTTCTTCATGGCTGCTCGAACTATTGATCTTTCACTTGGGAATCAGTCTAATAACACACTGAGCTGTTAGGGAACATGACAAGAGGTTGTGATTTGTAGTATACAAGAAGAAAAAAATTGTTCCACCACCAGGAGAAAACTCACAGACATAAATCTAATTTTGCCTATTTGGGTTAAATTTGGTAAGAAAAAATTCACAGTGAAAAAAAAAACCCAATTAAAAAAATAACTTTTACTTGATATGCTTAAAAAAATGCCCTCCAAAATGGAGGACCCACAGCAACAAACACCAAAATTTGTTCTCCTAGAGAGCAAGAAATGCTGGTTCCTCGAAATCTAAATATCCAATATAGTGGTACTGACCAAGGGGTGAAAATTGCCCCCCTCGGCGGAGTAGTCACCCCAACAGGAGCGGCCCCACCTATTGAGAGCGCACCCTAGGTCAGACCCCTTAAACAGTTCCAAAAAGGATCCCAGCAGGACTCCCATATGTACTATAGACACTCCAGGAGAAAACAATTCTATCCACATAAAATCATTCTTTTTAGTCACATGTACAGAACAAAAAAAAAAAAAAAAACAACGTTCTGTTGTATCATTGATCAGAAACTGTGCGATTTGTTCAAGCCCCACAACAAAAACAAAAAAAAACTTTCCGTTGTATCATTAATTCAAAAACCCGTGTGATTTGTTCAAGCCCAACAAATACAGGGGGTTTTGAATTAATGATACAACGGAACGTTGTTTTTTGTTTTTGTTGTGGGTCTTGAACAAATCACACAGGTGTCTGAATCAAGGATACAACAGAACGTTGTTTTTTTTTTTTTTTTTTCTTGTTCTGTACATGTGACTAAAAAAATAAATTTTTATGTGGATAGAATTGTTTCTCCGGGAGTGTTTTAAAAGTACATATGGGAGTCCTGCTGGTATCCTTTTAGGAACTGTTTAAGGGGTCTGACCTAGGGTGCGCTCTCAATAGGTGGGGCCGCTCCTGTTGGGGCGCCCTACTCCGCCGAGGGGGGCAATTTTCACCCCTTGGGTCAGTCCCCACTATATTGGATATTTAGATTTAGAGGAACCAGCATTTCTTCCTCTCTAGGAGAACAAATTTTGGTGTTTGTTGCTGTGGGTCCTCCATTTTGGAGGGCATTCTTTTAAGGCATATCAAGTAAAAGTTATTTTTTAATTGGTTTTTTTTTTCTTCACTGTGAATTTTTTTTTCCACCACCAGGAGCTAAACAGTACTAATGCAGTTACATGACAAGAATCTAAGCAGATTCTCTACCCTCTACAGCGGGTCATAAATCAGGCACATTCTAGCACTAGGGTGACATTTCTGGCTCAGGTATACCACTTTGAAAGTGGTATAACTGTTCCAGCAGTAATGCACCTAGAAATGCCATAGTGAAGCTATAAATCTATAGCTTCACTACGGTTCTAGTGCACCCCACCTCCCGCATGCCTCCTGAAATCAGGTGCATTACAAAGTGCCGCTGGCACTATGTAATGCGCCTGATCATGGCGAGTGGGCCATTTAAAAATGTAGCGAAAGGGACTGCGTCATATATCGGGATGAAAAGACACCAGATATCTGGAGCATCCCCGTTTATACATGCCGCCCTTAGTATCAAATGAAATTCCAACTTTTAAATAGTTCTATCCATGTTGCCTCATTCCAGAATAAAAAAGAAAACCATGTCTCTATAGATTCATTGTAACAATGTGGGTGGGCTCCAGACTACAAAAAGAACTAAATAAAGACCTCAACCAGCAGTCACATGCAATAAACAAGACAAATATCAACTAAAAAACTAGTTGGACTATGTCAAAAACACAGTTAGCAGTGACACCATCAGTGTTGGACTGGGGTGTCCAGGGTCCACAGGTGGAGTTGATTCTAAGGTCCTACCAGTTGAGCTGTTTCAGGGTCCACCGGTTTATTACGGGGGCCCACCCTACAGCTACTGTAAATGACTGTACATGCCTGATATGCTCTGCCTCTTGCTTTTTGCCCCTCTTTCTCTGCTTTTTTTTTTGCCTCTTCTGAGGATGTATATGCAGTTAAAAGACAACTCCAGGTCTGCTTTATTTAGGGGCCGACCGGGTCCCCGTGGACCATTCCAATCCTGCACCACAATCCCGAAGCAAGACAATAATAAATCACTGGCATATCTGACCTTTATAATTAAATTGTAAATTTAACTGCAAATGACAACTAAAGTTCCTATGCCTAAAACATCCTATAGTACCAATACACATGGTATAGTATCCAGCAAATATACCAAAAGGACCAAGTAACAAGTAAACTAGAAAGTCACATTCCTGATTGAAACCAGGGCACTTCCAGGTCTTTCACTTTGGGGGGTTCTCAAGACCTATGAGACAAAAAGCAGGAAATTGATCTTGTGACACATTGACCTCAACTCAGCAGGGGACCATACTGGACAATTAGTTCTGTTTAACACTTAATTACAAATGTGTGGTTATCATTATACTTTTTAGACTTTAAATCTTCTGTAAGACAAACAAAGCTCATTTCTTCCATACTGTGCTTTCTTTGTTCCTTAATTAACTATTGCTAAATGTAGTAAATACAGTATGTACATTAAGAGATTGATCTCACACATATAGTTGTGACACTACTTCAGCCCTTGAACACCAAATTTAATTCAGAATACCTACAGATTAACAAATTGCAAGAATGGCAAGATTAAGGTATTATTATTTTTTATATAGAAATTATTCTATATAATTAATTATTAATTAGTACCTACATTTTTTAGTTTTCTTTTGTTTACATTTATTTATTGAAGTCATTCTATTTTTGTATTGTACAAATTTCATCTGTGTTAAAGGAGTATGGGAAATACACATCACTGCCTTCTTATTTTATCAAAAAGGTAAATGTAATATGATCAGGGCCGCCATCAGAAATTTCAGGGCCCCCTACAGCTAAAGTGCCTGGGCACCCTGTTAACCCTGCCCCCACCCAACCCCCATCGCCCCCACCAACCACGCCCAGCAACCCAGGGGCCTTGAGCGGGGCCCCATAAGTCCCAGGAGGCTTGAGAGGCACACTCAAGACCCCTGAGATTTACAGGGCCCCAATCAAGGTTCCTAAAATTTGGGGCCCCCGATCAAGGCCCCTAAGATTTGGGGGGACCGCTAAAGGCCCCTGGGATTTGTGGGGCCCCAAACAAGGCCCCTAAGAATTGTGGGGCCCCAAACAAGGCCTCTAAGATTTGTGGGGCCCCAAACAAGGCCCCACAAATCTTAGGAGCCTTGTGCATGGCCCCACATATCTTAGGAGACTTGAGTGGGGCCCCCAAATCGTAGGGGCCTTGAATGGGGCCCTTTAAATCCCTTTAAATCCCAGGGGCCTTGATCGGGGCCCCAAATCTTAGGTGCTATCTACCATTGTGATTAAATAGCATGTAAAATTTTCCTGTTCCACCACTATGATTAACTACAGTGGTGGCCAAAAGTATTGGCATCCCTGCAAATATGTCAGATAATACTCAGTTTCTTCCTGAAAATGATTGCAATCACAAATTCTTTGGTATTAATATATTCATTTATTTTGCTTGCAATGAAAAAACACAAAACAGAATGAGACAAAAATCAAATCATTGATCATTTCACCCAAAACTTCAAAAATGGGCCGGACAAAAGTATTGGCACCCTCAGCCTAATACTTGGTAGCACAACCTTTAGCCAAAATAACTGCGAACAACCGCTTCCGGTAACCATCAATGAGTTTCTTACAATGCTCTGCTGGAATTTTAGACCATTCTTCTTTGGCAAACTGCTCTAGGTCCTGATATTTGAAGGGCGCCTTCTCCAAACTGCCATTGTGAGATCTCTCCACAGGTGTTCTATGGGATTCAGGTCTGGACTCATTGCTGGCCACTTTAGAAGTCTCCAGTGCTTTCTCTCAAACCATTTTCTAGTGCTTTTTGAAGTGTGTTTTGGGTCATTGTCCTGCTGGAAGACCCATGACCTCTGAGGGAGACCCAGCTTCCTCACACTGGGCCCTACATTATGCTGCAAAATTTGTTGGTAGTCTTCAGACTTCATAATGCCATGCACATGGTCAAAGCAGTCCAGTGCCAGAGGCAGCAAAGAACCCAAAACATCAGGGAACCTCCGCCATGTTTGACTGTAGAGGACCGTGTTTTCTTTTTCTTTAATGCCTCTTTTTTTTCCCCCTGTAAACTCTATGTTGATGCCTTTTCTAAAAAGCTCTATTTTTTTCCTCATCTGACCAGAGAAAAATTCTTCAAAACATTTTAGGTTTCTAGGTAAGTTTGGGCAAACTCCAGCCTGGCTTGTTTATGTCTCTGGGTAGAAGTGGGGTCTTCCTTTTCATTAAAGTTGCCGACGGTTAGTATGGGTTGACACTGTTGTACCCGGACTGCAGGGCAGCTTGAACTTGTTTGTATGTTGTCGGGGTTCTTTATCCACCATCCACACAATCTTGCGTTAAAATTTCTCTCGTCAATTTTTCTTTTCCGTCCACAGTCCCAGGGGCTTTAAACTTCTTGATGACAATGCGCCCCGGTAGACACAGGAACTTCAGGTCTTTGGAGATGGACTTGTAGCCTTGAGATTGCTCATGCTTCCTCACAATTTGGATTCTCAAGTCCTCAGACAGTCCTTTGGTCTTCTTTCGTTACTCCATGCTCAATGTGGTACACCCAGGGACCGGGGACACAGGTTAAAGTCAATTTTTAATCCATGTCAACGGGCTGCAAGTGTGATTTAGTTATTGCCAACACCTGTTAGGTGCACAGGTAAGTTACAGGTGCTTTTAAATTTAACACAAATTTAGAGAAAATCACATGTTTTTTCAAACAGTGCCAAAAATTTTTGTCCACCCTTTTTATGTTTGGTGTGGAATTATATCAATTTGGCTTTTAACAATTCTTTTTGTGGGTTTCCATTGAAGACAAATTAAATGAAGATAATAATACCAAAGAATTTGTGATTGCAATTATTTTCAGGAAGAAACTGAGTATTATCTGACAGAATTGCAGGGGTGCCAATACTTTTGGCCACCACTGTAAGTATTTAATGTTAAATAAAATTCCAACTTTTATATAGTTCTATCCATGTTGCCTCATTCCAGAATAAAAAAGAAATCCATGTCTCTATGGATTAATTGTAGCAATGTGGGTGGGCTCCAGACTGCAAACAGAACTAAATAGAGAAGTCAACCAACAGTCACATGCAATAAGCAACACAAGTATCAACTAAAAAACTAGATGGACTATAGCAAGAACCTGGTTGGCAGTGACACCACCAGTGTCAGACTGGGGTGCCCAGGGCCACAGGTGGAGTTGATTCTAGGAGCCCAAAAGTTAAGCTGTTTAAGGGCCCACTGGTGGAGCTTATTTTAGGGGTCCACCCTACAGCTACTGTAAATGACTGTACATGCCTCCTATGCTCTGTCTCTTTCTTTTTGCCTCTTTCTCTGCTTTATTGCCTCTTCTGAGGATGTACATGCAGTTACACAACAAATCAAGTCTGCCATATTTAGGGACCGACCGGGAGTTTCCCTATTTCCCTGTGGGCCAGTCCTAGTAAGTTATACCACGATGTTATTCAATCCCGAAGCAAAACAATAATAAATTATAACTGACCATAAGAGCTTGATGTCCCTGAATCTTCTCCTATCCTGTCCCTGATATCTGATCCAAACACCAAGACCCCTCTGACCCTATTCTACGCCTCAAACTAACCATAAAAAAATCCCTAAGCTACAACTTACCCTGACACAGAAAACATCTCTATGACCAAGAAACTCCTTAGGTACAGCAAAATAGAAAACTCTACAAACTGAGATGAATCTGCCCTAAACATTTTGTTGATGGCTGGTAGTTACAGACGGCACCTGCCTTCAGCAGCCAGGACCTGAAATAACTCTGAGCCTGGCCATTTAACTATGGCATTAAGCAGTTGTGCAGGAGAGAGGGTCCCCTTCTGTCATCCAATTGGCTCCCCTGCAACACAGTCTGGGGGATTCAGCTGGCAGTCACCGCATCAGGGAACCTAGTGAAGGCTCTCAGGGCTGCCATTTTAATGCCCCTATTATACACTGGCAGAGTGTAATAGAAGAGCTATAATTGCACACTATTCTACAATACATTAGTATTGCAGAATAGTATACAAATGATTACGCTTCATAAAATTACAAGTAAAAACAATGTTAAAAAGGTAATAAAAGATATAACCCATTTCCCAATCTTTTAAATGAAAAAGAAAAACAACAAAACATTACTGATATTGCCGTATCTGTAAAAGTCTGATATATTAAAATATAACCTTACATATCCCTTACCATGAACACCAAAAAAAATAGCCAGTGGCAAAATTTAAATAAAAATTGATGCTTTGTTTCCCCAGAAATTGGAATAGAAAGTGATAAAAAAAAGTCAAAAAAATTCACCAAGTTACTATAAAATCTTTAATTATTCCCCCAAAAAAAAGCTCCAGCTTGACTAGGAAAATAAAAAAGTTGTTAATCTCAGAAAATTACGATACACAGCAAATTTTTTTTTTTAAATATTGAAATCATACTGACCCACAGAACGACATGTCATTTATATAGCATCTTCAAAAAATGCTGCAAATGTGTTTTTTTCCCTTTTCCCCCTGTTATGGGGACATGCAAAGGGTTGGTGAACCAGATTTTTTAAATCTTTTTGGGTGGTGGTGGTGGGGGCGTTAGACAAAGACAAATGAACAGAGCTCCACTATTAACAAACCATGGTGCCAAGCTGGGAGCTGTACAGAGAGACTAGCAATTTCTCGATTCCATTCAATGAGAAAGGTACCCTAGAAAAAGCCCATAAGCAGAAAACCCTTTCCCAATCAAACAACATGAAGATGAAAAACTTTTAGCATGGGAAAAATCTTGTGTAAAAATAATAATAAAAATAATCTTTTTTCAAAATAGCGCCAATATTGCAGACTTTACAAATTCAAGGGTAAAATACGTCATTACACATTAAAAACTTACAAATGAGAAAAAGGGTGTGGGGCCCGTCGTGAGGCTTTCAATCTATTGGGTGTATGGGGTTGAAATACGGTAAGAAGTGCCAAGTTTACAATGGGCGGCCTTTTCATAAATAGGGGGGGTTTTTCATGAAAAAATGGATGAACCTGCCACCAGACCCCGTACTCTTTTTAAGATAAGGCCTGTGAAATGCCCAAAGGCGGGAGTAACGATGTGTGGATAGCAGTTAGGGGTCTTTGGGGGGCCCGACCCCAGAAGTGTATTTTCAGGGCCCTCTTAAAAATGTGAGGGTTTGTGAAAGGCCTGATCCCCGGGTAGCCTATTCAGAGAATTGGTGCCGCCGTGTGAAATCTTGTAGGCGGGCATGGGAAAGGTTTGGATGATTTAGGAATGTAGTCGAAACTCGCAGAGGGAAAAGCCCCGGGGGGGCGGTAGACAGAGATAGGGAGGAGAATGTAGGGGGAGCAGGCTTGGAGGCTTTATGGGTTTAGATGCTGAGTTTATACTGTTCCTTAGGATGGGAACCGTGCGGTGCCGGGTTGAGGCACAGTATAGGGTGGAGAAAGACAAGCCTGGCTGGCATTTGGACGATTGGAGAGGGGAGAGTTTGCAGAGAGGGAGACCCATAGCAAGGGGTTGGTAGTAAGACGAGAAAAAATAAGAGCAGTAATGAGAGTTTGAGTCGTTTCCCCAGTGAGAAATGGGGGGAATTTTGGGATATTCTTGAGGTGCAGGTGAAAAGGAGCGGGCAAGGGATTGGATATATGGGGTGAAGGTCAGATCAGAATCTAATATAACCCCCAGACAGCGGGCCTGCTGCTGATCCGCTGCTGCTGATCCGCTGATTGTAACACTTACAACAATACTACATTGTTCAGCCCTGTCTGGTGAAGCATACATTATGGTCCTCTATATTATGATGCCTATATAAAGTCCAGCATTCTCCTCTAAAAGAGTTGGGACTAATGGGAGGAGTACTTGTGTCATACAACAAGAAATGTACAACCTGATTTACAATACACGCACACAGAGGTACATTATAGGCCTGTACGCATATGGCACCCAAGCACATAAAACTTAAACCTTGAAGAACATCTATCCCAGGTGTAATATGATACTTTAAAATAAATACAAATACTCACATTAAAACCATTAAATTACTAAACTGCAATATGTTAAACGTAAAACATGAACTGATTCTCAAAATAGAAAATATAACACAGGATCCTAAATATGACAAATTGATGGAAATGATCTTGCAATTACACTTAAATCCTCTAAAAACATACAGTGAATTAAATAATTATTTGTTCTCTTGCTGATTGTACAAGTTTGTCAACTGACAAAGACATAAACAATCCATAATTTTAAGGGTAGGTTAATTTTAACATTGAGAGAATATCCAAAATAAAATTTAAAAAATCGTATTGTATAAATTATATACATTTATTTGCATTTTGAAGTGAGAAATAAGTATTTGATCCCTCTGGAAAACATCACTTAATGGTGGCAAACCCCTTGTTGGCAAGCACAGCAGTCAGATGTTTTTTGTAGTTGATGATGAGGTTTGCGCACATGTCAGGAAGAACTTTGGTCCACTCCTCTTTGCAGATCATCTGTCACGTTCGTGTCATCTGGCTCTGGTCGTCGGCGAAGGCCGCTGCGACCATAACTGCGGCCTTACTTTTTCTTGTGTGAACACTGTCTTCCTTCTGGGACTCAAATTTGGGAATTTTGGCCAACGCCCGTGGCCAGGATCTTTCCAGCACTCTCTGGGTTAATCTCACTCTCAGTGATTGACGGGATCCTGCTTCCTATCACCTCTGCTCTCTTTCCTCCCCTTCCCTATTTATAGCCCCACTTCCTTCTATCTTTGCCTGCTATAGGTTTTTCCCTGTAGTTCGCCGTTTTTGCTTCTTTGTTCTGTGCTCTCCCTGACCTTTGGCTTTGGACCCCGGTTTCCCCTCTGTTCACGTCTCTGTACACTTTTCCCCGTGCTGTTGCCGACTTTGGACTGCCCCGGTTTACCTCTTGTCTTACGCCTCTGTTACCTCGTTGCCCGAATGCTGTGATGTGGACCGCCTGACTACTCTTTGTTTGGTGTTCTGTTTGTCCTGTCTGTGTCACACTTTAACAGTGCAGTTATCAGTCTTCTGGTTGGGGCCGGCTTTTAAAGGGAGTCGGGTTCCCCAAAAGGCAGGGACAGGGGCTGGGATCAGAGTCAGGGCCACTTGTCTGTGTGTGTGTCCCTGATGGTCCCTGACATTATTGCAGGCCCCCGGAACGGCAGGTGGATTTTCCCCCTTAATGGGGGAAAAATAGAATACCGCACCACTGAAATTACGTTGAATGTTGGGTGCCTGCATTCCGAACAATTGTTTTTTTTTGTAATGGAGAGACTTACTACTGATTTATTTTGGGCTTACCATGGTTACGCCTTCAAAATCCTGTGCTTGACTGGAGGATTGCTGAGTTGGTTAAAAATTGGGGGGAGTCATGTGGTCCTCATTTGAGTTTGTACAGTCCTTGGTGTGTTCTATTAAATGATGATTTATATATGCCCGATTTCGTCTCTGATTTTGAAGATGTCTTTGATGAGTCCGTTGCGGACACCCTCCCGCCGCCCCGGCCTTTATGATTGCGCTATAGACCTGGTTTCCCGGGGGGCCCAAGTTTGCCAAAGGGTCGTATTTTAAACTTATCTACCCCGGAACGGGAATCTATGCGTCAATATATCAAGGAAAGCCTGGAAAAAGGTCAAAATACGACCATCCACCTCGCCGGGTGGGTGCTGGTTTTTTTTTTGGGTCGAGAAAAAAGATGGAGGCCCCCGTCCTGTATTGACTACAGGGAGCTCAATAAGATCACTATAAAAGACCAGCATCCACTTCCCCTGATCCCGGATCTTTTTACCCAGGTGGTCGGTGCCCGATGGTTTTCCAAAATTGTTCCCCGTGGGGCATAAAAAACCTAATCCGGATCAGGGAAGGGGACGACGGGAAGACGGCCATTAATACCCCTGAGGGGCACTTCGCATCCCTAGTCCTGCCGTTTGGTCTTTGTCATGCCCCACCCTTTCTTCCACGATTTGTTAACGATATCTTTGAGACCTTTGGGTCGTTTTGTTATTGTGTACTTAGATGACATCCTCATCTTTTCCCCGGTTATGTTACTCATCAGAATCATGTAAGGGAGGTCCTCCAGGTTACGTCAGAATAAATTTTATGCGCCAAACTGTCAAAAATGTCTGTTCGGAGTCCAGGAGATTGGGTTCTTGGGGTACATCTAGTCCTAGTGCTATAAGTATGGTCCCAAAAGGTTTCGGCCATCAACAGTGGGTGAGCCCTACTACCTGAAGGAGACCCAAAACGTTTTTTAGGTTTTGCTAATTACTATCGCAAATTTATCAAGAATTTTCCTTGATTGTTAAACCCTCACTGACCTTACTAAGAAAGGGGCGGACCCCACCTCCTGGACCCCTGAGGCCGAACAGGCCTTCTCTACCTTGAAATATGTTTCACTTTGCACATGTCTTGGTCCCCCAGATCTGAAAACCTTTGTCGTAGAGGTGGACGCATCTAAAAACAGGGGTGGGAGCCGCCCTGTCCCAGGGAATTGAACCTGATACTAATCTTCGGCCCATTGCCTTCTTCTCCAGAAAGTTCTCCACCGAGAGGTCAACTACGATATTGGAAACCCGGGGGAACTGCTAGCCTTTAAAATGGGCTTTTGAAGAGTGGAGGCACCTTCTGGAGGGGGCCAGACATCGGGGGGATTTTTCTTACGACCTTTTAAAAAATTTGTTGTATCTTGATAATGCTAAAGGTTAAACCCCCGCAAGCACGATGGGCTTTTGTTTTTTACTAGGTTCAATTTTGTAGTGACCTATCGTCCAGGGGCAAAAAATGTTTAAGGCTGAACGCCTTGTCCGAAGCTTTGGTATAAATGACATTGGGAGGAGGAACCCGGAAAAAAATTTCCCCGCTCGGGGGTGGTTGTCGCTACCCTTACCACAGACTTAGTCTCCACGATTGCGAACTCTCAAGGCTTGGCCCCTCCCAGTATCCCCCCCCGGAAAAACTCTTTGTTCCCTGTCTCTTCCCTTCGAAATCTTGGAGGAGGTCCACTCCCCAGCTCTGTCTGGGCATACCTGGCATCGCGGGCACCGGATACCTCCTGTTCGTACCTATTGGTGGCCTTCGTGGCAGCGTGATGTCAGGGAAATTTGTTACTGCTTGTGAGACTTGTGCCAGGGCTAAAGGGACCCCGGCAACCTTTTTGAAAGGATTATTGCACCCTCTGCCGTTGCCCAATAGGCCCTGGTCCCCATATCTATGGATTTTATATACCCGACCTTCCCCTTTCTAAGGGTAAGTCGGTTAATTTGGGTGGTGGTGGGACCGATTCTCTAAAATGTGTCATCTTATTGCTCTAAAGAAATTACCATCAGCCAAAAAACCCCCGCCGATTTATTTGTTTTGTCATATTTCTGAGACTTCATGGTATTCCTTCCAGTATTGTGTCTGATAGAGGGGTTAAGTTTGTGTCAAGGTTCTGGAGGGTGTTTTGTGGTAAATTAGGCTTTTCTTTGTCCTTCTCCTCTGCCTTCCAACCCCGAGGAATAATGGGCAGGGCTGAAAGACTTAATCAGTCACTAGAACAATATCTTAGATGTTTGTTTCGGAGTGTCAGGAGAAGTGGAGTGAGTTTTTGCCCATGGGGCCCGGTTTGCTCTTACAATCACGAGAATTCCTCAACCCGATTTTCTCGTTTTACTGTAATTAGGCTTTCACCCAGTACTCCGCCGCAACAGGTTGCGAATCTAAGTTCTCTTCCATAAAAAACCGCCATCAAAGCGACTGTGCACAGTCTGGGCTAGGAGTCGCGAGACTCTAGAAAAAGCCCAAAAACAACAAATTAAATATGCTAATAGAAAACGTTTGACCCGGACCTGAATATGCTGTCGGTGACAAAGGGGTGGCTCTCGACAAAAAATTCCGCCTTGGGTCCGTCTACTAAGTTCGCGCCTCGGTTTATTGGTCCCTTTGTTATCTCGGGAAATTGTTAACCCGGTATCTTTTAGATTACGCCTTCCGAGTTTCCCTCCGCATTATTTCCTGTGTTTCACAAGTCCTTACTTAAAAGGTACATTCCTGCTGTGATCGGTCGTCACCCTCCTCGCCCTGTGGTTATACAAGGGGAGTTAGAATACGAAATTTTAGCGTATAATTGACTCCCGCAGAGTCCAGAACGCTTTTCCAATACCTAGTTCACTGGAAGGGTATGGTCCAGAGGAGCGGGTGTGGGTGACAGCTAGGGACTTGCACACTCCCAGACTTGTGGAAAAGTTCCACCAAGCTAACCCCTCCAAACCAGGGGGACCTAAGGAGGGTCCGGTGGCCCCTCATAGAAGGGGGGGGTACTGTCACGTTCGTGTCATCTGGTCTGGTGTCGGCGAAGGGGCCCTGCGACCATAATCGGCCTTAACTTTTTTTGTGTGAACACTGTCTTCCTTCTGGGACTCTAATTGAATTCTGGCCAACGCCCGTGGCAGGATCTTTCAGCACTCCTGGGTTATCTCACTCTCAGTGATTTACAGATCCTGCTTCCCATCACCTCTGCTTCTTTCCTCCCCTTCCCTATTTATAGCCACCACTTCCTTCTATCTTTGCCTTTCTATAGGTTTTTTCCCTGTAGTTCGCCTTATTTGCTTCTTTGTTATGTGATCTCCCTGTCCTTTGGCTTTGGTCACCGGTTTCAACCTCTGTCTCACGTCTCTGTACCAAGTTGCCCTTGCTGTTGCCGACTTTGGATGCCCCCGGTTACCCTCTTGTCTTACGCCTCTGTACCTCGTTGCCCGAAACTGCTTTCTTGACTGTGGACCCCCTGCTACTCTCTTGTTTGGTGTTTGTTTGTCTGTCTGTGTCCACTTTTTAACAGTGCAGTTATCAGTCTTCTGGTTGGGGCCGGCCTGTTAAGGGTCGGGTTCCCCAAAAGGCAGGGACAGGGGCTGGGATCAGAGTCAGGGCCCACTTGTCTGTGTGTGTGTCCCTGACTGGTCCCTGACATCATCTCTAAATCATTAAGATTTTGAGGCTGTTGCTTGGCAACTTGGAGCCTCAACTCCCACCATCAGTTTTCTATGGGATTAAAGGGGTTTTGCCACCATGTAATGTTGACGTGGGATCCTCCAAAATGGGTATTTAATCACTTTTCTAAATATATGTCATTAAAAAAGTGAAGACTCTGAAAGCTACAGCATTTCTCAATCCCCTTCGTTCTCAAAGCTTCCACTAGACACGACCAGTAGCTGAAGGCCGCGCTTGCGTGAACATTCTTATCTGATGACAGGCAAAACGAATGAGCTTTTAAGGCAAGGGTAGAAAGTGCAGTCTATGAGGCTTTGTTTTTGCTGTATTGAGAATCCACTGTTGTACTGTTTATTATTTCACTTAAGTTTTTTAGACGCTCCTTCTTCTCACTCCTTACTCACCCCCTCCCTCTCAGCCCTGCAGCCTTCATGACTCAGCGTGATTTGTTGACATTCTACCTGTGCTAAGGAGAGAGGTAAGAAACTTTCGTCCTGGCAAATCCCCTTTAAGGTCTGGAGACTGGCTAGGCCATTCCATGACCTTAATGTGCTTCTTTTTGAGCCACTCCTTTGTTGCCTTGGCTTTATGTTTTGGGTCATTGTCTTGCTGGAAGACCTAGCCATGACTCATTTTTAATGTCCCGTCGAAGGAGGTTGTCACTCAGGATATTGCGGTATATGGCTCCATCCATTCTCCCATTGATGCGGTGAAGTAGTCCTGTGCCCTTAGCAGAGACAAACCCCCAAAACATAATGTTTCTACCTCCATGATTGACAGTGGGGACGGTGTTCTTTGGGTCATAGGCAACATTTCTCTTCCTCCAAACACGGCGAGTTGAGTTAATGCCAACGAGCTAAATTTTTGTCTCATCGGAGGACAGTACCTTCTCCCAATCACTCATCACTCACAGAATCATCCAGGTGTTCATTGGCAAACTTTAGATTGCCCTGCACATGTGCCTTCTTGATCAGGGGGACCTTGCGGGCACTGCAGGATTTTAAACCATTGCAGCGTAATGTGTTACCAATAGTTTTCTTGGTGACTGTGATCCCAGCTGCCTTGAGATTATTAACAAGTTCCCCTCATGTAGTTTCAGGCTGATCTTTCACCTTCCTCATGATCAAGGATACCCCATGAGGGTGAGATTTTGCATGATGCCCCAGATCGATACTGATTGACAGTCATTTTGAATCTCTTCCATTTTCTTACTATTGCACCAACAGTTGTTTCCTTCTCACCCAGCGTCTTACTTATGGTTTTGTAGTCCATTCCAGCTTTGTGTAGGTCTTGTCCCTGACATCCTTAGAAAGCTCTTTGGCCCTGCCATTGTATAGAGGTTAGAGTCTGACTGAATAATTTAGTCTGTGGGCAGAAATCTTTTATAAAGGTGACTATTTAAGACAGCTGCCTATAATGCAGGTAACGAGTTGATTAGGAGCTTCTAACTGGTCTGTAGGAGTCAGAACTCTTAATGGTTTGTAGGAGATCAAATACTTCTCAGCAAAATGCAAATACATTTGTATAATTATACAATGTGATTTTCTGGATTTTATTTTTGATATTCTATCTCTCAATGTTACAAGTAACCTACCATTAAAATTATGGACTGTTCATGTCTTTGTCAGTGAGCAAACTTACACAATCAGCAAGGGATCAAATAATTACTTCCTTCACTGTATATATTAGCTAAATATACTGTAAATAACAGCAGTTCTTTGAATATGAATTTGAATAGTAAGAGCCATACCAGTCCATCTATCTAAGGTATTTATTGCAGAAAATAACAGAATCCTCACTGACTCGTTTAAAGTTAAAGCTCTGATAATAAAATTTTTAATGACAAAAATTATTAGCATAACACCCTTTTTATTCATTTTATTCCATTGATTTTAATTTGTACCTAACAGTCTTTTAGTGCAGGGCCTTTAGGATCCTGTCACCACACCACATGACCTTAATTGATTTGTGTTTATTTTTTGCATCATCATTGGCTGAAAAAATAAGATGAGAGTTTCAAGCCCTCCTTAATTTGTCTACTATAATGTATATATTTCTAGTTGTAACTGAAATGGGTTGTCTTGTTCCTGTAAATAAGAAGTACTTATCTGCTGGTGCCGATTAAAAAAAAAAAAAAACACAATATGATTGTATTGTGCCACGAACAATGCATGTGAATGAGGCCGGCAGGCTGTCAGCCCCCCCGTGCTTTGGGAGAACGCGCTGTACGCGCTACAATTACGCCGTGTGAACATAGCCTTAGGCTCCGCTCTCTGGCGTGGTTTGCATCTCCATCTCTCGCGGTCACCCAGAGGATCCACATACCGGGCGCTCCCCGTTACAAATATATTCACAACTTACCACTATTTTGACAGTTCTTTCCAAAATAAAGAGTACTGCTGAATACTATTCAGCATATAAAATAAATATGTATCAAAGTACGTAATCCTACTACATAGATTCTAACAGTGGAAGGCTATATCTACACGGCATAGAAAAACAATCGTATTTTTGGCCGTTTAAGGATTGTTCAGGCAACCCATAGACTTTAATAGAAAAAACGAACTGTAGTCTGCACAGGCTGACGTTTTGAGTTTTGCCAGCGGTTTCCCATAAAATCAATGTATGGACTGATGGAAAAAACGAGAACCGACCGTGTTTTTTGCGCAAACTGTGACAAAAAACGCGGTCGTGCATCGGACAAAAAACGGTCCACTTTCAGACAGTTTTTGTCCCATGCCATGTAGACATAGCCTAAAAAATCCATGGCATATTTTTTAATATTGTAACAAAGCCTAGCGGTGAGACCACAGCGTCAAAATGTCATTCAATACAATATAATACCTTTGTTTCATAACTGATCTATCTGATCTACAGTCTTCCTGTTTGCTTAACAGAAAGTACTTTGAACTGTGCACTTTATTAGCAGGCTTCATCCATTTGTTGTACATCAGCAGTGCTGATATAAGTACAGGAAGCCAGCCCAGGAACATAGTATTTTCTGGAAGCTGAGTAACGCTGTCAGAATAATGTCCTTGCTCGTAAACCTTTTCCTCTATATATATATAATAACATTTCTGATATGCCTATGATAAAAATAAATGCATTGAAAATACTTTTCATCTTCCTGGAATAAGGCTATATTTATTTTGAGAGCCTCCATAGGAGTTCAGTTAAGTTTTCTGACACTTTTAATGGCAAGAATAGTCAAAATGACATGAACCTCAATAGAACCTCAACTGTTCCTATAATGTTAATGATGTTCAACTTGGATCTTTCAAAGTATGGATCATTCATTCATAGCATCAAAACTTTAATTATTTAACAGAAGCCATATCACCATCATTTTTTCATTGTTCGGTATACACAGCTGTGTAAGAGCTTCTTTTAGCAAGATGCAGTGGCATTTTTCATTGAACCACTTTGGCATTTATATGATTCTTTGTTCGCTTTTTAATCCATTTTATGTGCTGCATGATGAATGAAAATTGCAATTCTGTGTTTTTTGGGGGCATTCATCATGCAGGTTCATAATGTGACATATTTATAGGCTAGATCATTACACATACAGCGATATCAAATATGTGCACTTTATTTTTTATCTTTTTTGGGGCCATTGATGCTTGTTAAGGGGAAAGGCCAATGTACGTGTTTTTATTTTATTTGTTTGTGTTTTACTTTTTCCAATTTTTTTACTTTTTCCCAAGGGGGCTTGTATCAGTGATCTTCAGAAGGAATAACTCATCAGAGGAGGGAACGACTCATCAGAGAAGATGTCTATAAGGAGTCCCTGCATGTAAATTTACTGTAACCACTTATATGTGTGCAGAGCACATACCTACAACTGGTAACTACCACTATATGGTCACTGTAAAGTGGTAATATCGGTCGTAGTTTAATGGTTTATATTCAGTAATGGTATTGTGTATTATTCAGTCAATATGTGGTCATGATATGTAGTGGTATTATTCAGTCAGTATGTGGTCATGGTGTGTCGGTATATGGTCTTAGTGAAATTTTCGGTAATAGCCTTGGGATGTTGGTTTGGTGTAGCTGTGTTATTTGGGAACTGTATTTAGTGGTTTTATACTTAGTACTTTGTGTTAAAGCTTTTCATATAAATAAAGATAAATATTCAAAGATATCATTCAGGGAGAGAGGAGGACATATATCTTTAGACCTTAAAAAAACACACTGTTTGGCTATGCACATCCAAAAACGCAAGTGGGAGGCGAGCTTAAACACTTTTGATCAAAATTGTGAACTAAGAACCCCAAATTTTCATATATCCTTAGCAGTAATGCATTTTTCAAAAATTCCTATATGCCTTTGATGTTTTCTTAGTTGATAGTGTGCCGCTGACATTTGGAATGTTATTGCAGCGCCAGTGTGCACCTATACTTACTTTTTTTCAAAAAATGTTTTTGGATGTGCATAGCCAAACGGTGTGTTTTTTTAGTCTGTATGAGGAGTGGCTGCCTCATTGGCTTTTTGCACTCCACCCATCTCCATAGGTTTTAAATCAGTGCAGGATATTTAAAGAGAACCTGTCACATAGTTTTTGCCCCTCTGGCTGAAGACAGAACAAGGTAGTGTCAGACCTGCTGTTCCCAGCGCTGTGTCCCTTATTCTGTAAGATGCTGTAGTTTTCGTGTATTTAATGCTCAAATCTGCAGTTTTCAGCCAGAAGAGTCATTCGAAGAGTCCTTCAGAGTGTCAGTTTTTTTCAAACCCTGCCCACCTGAGGCTAGCCCCGCCCACCTCAACTGACAAACCTATTACTTTGAATAGGTAGAAACATGTGAATAACTGTCAGTGGGCAGAGCTAGCCTTTGGTGGGTGGAGCTAACACCTACTCATGAATAAGATTTGAGGAGTAAATGCTCTAAAACTGCTGCATCTTACAGAATAAGGGACACAGCACTGGGAATAGCATGTCTGACACTAGCTTGTTCTGCCCTCAGCAAGGGGGGCACAACCTATGTGACAGGTTCCCTTTAATAGCTAGTCCTTTTCACTCCCTAAGGTGTTAAAGTCTGAACAGGCTCCAAGATAGGTAACGTTTTAGTGTTAGGACTCACCTGTGCTGGGGTCCCTTTGACGCAATTGGGAGGTGAGCTTAAATACTTTTGATCAAAATTGTGAACTAAGAACCCCAAATTTTCATATATCCTTAGCAGTAATGCATTTTTCCAAAAAAATTCCTATATGCCTTTGATGTTTTCTTAGTTGATAGTGTGCCGCTGACATTTGGAATAGATGTATGTTACTGCCTCGCCAGTGTGCACCTATACTTATTTGTTTTCAAAAAATGTTTTTGGATGTGCAGAGCCAAACTGTGTTTTTTTAGTCTGTATGAGGAGTAGCTGCCTCATTGGCTTTTTGCACTCCGCCCATCTCCATAGGTTTTAAATCAGTGCAGGATATTCAGTAGCTAGTCCTTTTCACTCCCTAAGGTGTTGAAGTCTAAACAGGCTCCGAGAGAGGTAACGTTTTAGTGTTAGGACTCACCTGTGCTGGGGTCCCCTTGACGAAATTGGGAGGTGAGCTTAAACACTTTTGATCAAAATTCTGAACTAAGAACCCCAAATTTTCATATATCCTTAGCAGTAATGCATTTTTCAAAAATTCCTATATGCCTTTGATGTTTGCTTAGTTGATAGTGTGCCGCTGACATTTGGAATAGATGTATATCTTTAGACCTTTTGGGCGTCATGTATGAAGATCGGCGCGTCGGAGCGCCCGTTTTCACGGGATTTTTAGTGAAAGCTGCGCCTCATTTATTGGCGCCCGAGGTGCGCTCATACATGCGGTGTAAAGTTCCCTGCGCCTCGCCAGTGTGTGAGGCGCAGTGCGGAACTTAGGCGCAGAAGGACTGAGCCTCACCTGTATATAAATGGATCGTAATATTCTCCGCCCGAGGAGGTGCGCTCATACATGCGGTGTAAAGTTCCCTGCGCCTCGCCAGTGTGTGAGGCGCATTGCGGAACTTAGGCACAGAAGGAATGCGTCTAACATGTATTATGATTTGAGACATGCAGGAAATCAGCGAAAACTCATTAAACATGTTAGTGAATAGCAAAAAGAGTTGTCTTTCAAATGAATCAATGAATGAAGTGAAAAATCAAAGTTGAATCACATACATTGCAATGTATAGAAAAAGTTGATCATTTAAAATCAAAGCAATTCCGGAACAGATTTCGCGACGGAGATACAGTCCCCATAGTAAATAATGGGGAATGTATTTCAGACGCGAAATCCGTCCTGAATTACATTGCAAATACGTGTCACAAAGTGTGGCACATATTTGCAATGTAATTCCGGAACGGATTTCGCGTCGGAAATACATTACACAGTATGAAGAATAAAATGGATTTGTCATTGAAATAAATTACTTAATAAACAGACATATCCAAGTGCTGGAACAATGAAATCAATGTATTAATACATTTTTTCCAATAACATTTATGACAATGTATATATTAGCTTCAAAGAAAAAAATATCCACTACGAAATGTATTCTAAAGTCTGTGGAAATTACACTAATTTAACATCAAATAAGCCAATGCAGATGTTGGACAGATGTTTTATTAAACATTTTCCATAACAACAATTTTAGATGTATTTGTGCTGCTTTCCACTTTAATGCAATTCTGTATATACAACAAAAGGCAGCACAGGTCTTGCTGGGACCTGTGAAGAGAGAAGAAAAAACAGAGGGGGCGCTCCTATGGTGAAGTATGTCAACTTTCCATACAATAGGTACAATCACATAATAAGGTGCAAGCTCACGTGATCGAGTTGTGCAACTAGTCTAGAGGCACAACTCTCATAAGCATTTACAGGACTCAGTCCGAGTCTGTCAGCAGCAGCCGTGGGTCTCCTCTCCAAAGAAGCAAGAATTGCGGCAGCGGCGTGAACAGTGGAAGACAGAAGAAAAAAGTACGGGCCCCGGCGCTCGTCTATTCAAACCTCATTGAGGTGTGGAGTAATATTAAATAAAGGTTTTATTTCCTGTCAAATCAACTCATGAACAGAGCTAAAAAACCTTTAAAAACAAGGATGAATAAAATCACTATCGACGCGTTTCCTGCCGGAACTGCCGCTACCTCAGGAAATGTGATTCAAGAAAAAAGCCAGGAAAGACAGTAATTTAAATATTTGCAGCACTTCTGATTGGACGGTGAAGTCAGCCAATCAGAATGCGAGCGACAGTAAGCCATTCTATGCTATGGAGTGGTGTTAACCAATCAAAAGTAAGGCGGTACAGTTAAAATACATGAAAAAAAGGGGAGAAGAATGCTGATTGGCTGAGGAGGAAGGGGGCTTGGTTCACTCAGCCAATCAGAAAGCGAGCTACTCCATTCCACTATGTTCTATGGGAAAAATACAGTCAGTAAGAAGAACGAGTGTTAGTGTCATTATACTCTATGGAGAAGTTTTAGGTGCGTGATTGGTTCAGAGTGGAGCGGCAAATATAGGACCAATTTCTAACCTAAAACTTCTTTAATATGCCAAGAATTAGAGTACTCACAATCCATTGTAAAACCCATAGAGCGTTGCTCGCTCTCTCATTGGTTTATTTAACCGAGCCCCCGCATCTTTAGACCAATCATAGCTCGAGTTGCCTTTCTCCATAGGAATCTATGGGACGAGTAGCATGTAACCTAATTGGTTGTTGAAGACGAGCCCTCTTTTTTCTAGCCAATCAGAAGGCTACAATAGTTCTCTATGGACATTTCATTTTTAGAACGCGCCCTTTACTGCGCTCTTCTATTTTACAGTAACATTGGCCGTTTATATTTGCCGCTCCACTCTGATTGGTCTGTTTATATTTGCCGCTCCACTCTGAACCAATCACGCACCTAAAAGTTCTCCATAGAGTATAATGACACGAACACTCGTTCTTCTTACTGACTGTATTTTTCCCATAGAACATAGTGGAACGGAGTAGCTCGCTTTCTGATTGGCTGAGTGAACCCTTCTTCCTCAGCCAATCAGCATTCTTCTCCCCTTTTTTCATGTATTTTAACTGTACCGCCTTACTTTTGATTGGTTAACACCACTCCATAGCATAGAATGGCTTACTGTCGCTCGCATTCTGATAGGCTGACTTCACCGTCCAATCAGAAGTGCCACAAATATTTAAATTACTGTCTTTCCCGGCTTTTTTCTTGAATCCCATTATATGAGGTATCGCCGATTCCGGCGAGAAACGCGTTGATAGGGATATTATTAATCCTTGTTTTTAAAGGTTTTTTAGCTCTGTTCATGAGTTGATTTGACAGCAAATAAAACCTTTATTTAATATTACTCCACGCCTCACGGAGGTTTGAATAGATAAGCGCCGGGGACCGTACTTTTTTCGTCTGTCTTCCACCATTGCTGGGACCTGTGGTTCTCCAAGCAGGATTTCTTGCTTAATTATTTATTCTTCTTGACAAATCATTTATTGTAGTAGTGTACTGCTGTAAGTGTAGAACTCAAGCATATCACAAGAATTCCACGCTCCACTTCGACTTCTCCGCTCAGATAGACCACATTCAACTAGGTCTGCCTGTCGGAGCTGTCGAGCGCTGGAATGCGCCTAACTTTGCCGACCCGCGATCATGCATGCCTCGGAGTTTTGGAATTTTGTGCGTCCCGCCCCAGAACGCCCACACCTCGACAATTGCACGCCCCTTCAAGTTAGGCGCATCCGAAAGTGGCGAAGGTTGCGCCTAACATCGCATCCCTGCGTTCGACAGGGGATTCGACACGGTGAGGCGCAGTTTTTGCGGAGGAGGGAAGGCACAGTGGGTACCTAAAATCAACTTCTCTGGTGGGTCCTCGGCATCCCAGTCTGACACTGCCCTCTGCATGGTGATGTCACAGGAAGCCCAAAAGTATTTGCTAGGCTTCTGGGTTGCTAGGGAGAGCATCGACAACTGTGATAAACATTGCGCACGATGCCGATACAGACAGAGGGAGGAAACCATAGAAACTTGGAGCACAAAAATGTCTCTTATCTCAAGACTAAAGTAAAATCTACTAACCAATGTATTTAGAAAAAGTCTTTATTTAACTGTCTCTTCATATTGAGAAAACCTCTTTAATGCATGTTATTATGGCACAGAAAGTTATCTCACCTTTGTCAATGCTTTTCAATAGCTTTTGTTGTGATAGAACAACAGATAAGAATGTTATAACATATCAGTGCTAGGTTAAACTTTGCTACGTCCGTAAAAGGTAAAAAATAAGACACAATCTATTGATCTACATTATTTCACAAAAGTGAGTACACCCCTCCCATTTTTGTAAATGTTGTGTTATATCTTTACATGGGACAACACTGAAGATATGACAATTCTATACAATGTAAAGTAGTCGTTGTACAGCTTGTATAACAATGTATAACATACAGCTATTAATGTCTAAACTGCTGGCAACAAAAGCAAGTACACCCCTAAGTGAAAATCGACAAATTGTGCCCAAAGTGTCAATATTTTGTGGGGCCACTATTATTTTACAGCACTGCCTTAACTCTCTTGGGAATAGAGTTCACAAGAGCTTCACAGGTTGCAGCCACTGGAATCCTCTTCTACTCCTCTGTGATGCCAACACGGAGCTAGTGGATGTTAGAGATGTTGCAATCATTCACCTTCCTTTTGAGGATGCCCCACAGGGTTTAGGTGTGGAGACATGCTTGGCCAGTCCAGCACCTTTACCCTTGTTTTCTTTAGCAAGGCAGTGGTCGTCTTGGAGAAGTGTTTGGGATCACAATGGAACACTACCCAGCATGCTAGTTTCCAAAGGAATGAGATCATGCTCTGCTCCAGTATGTCATGCTGGCATTTATGGTTCCCTCAGTGAACTGTAGTTCCCCACAGCCAACAGCACTCATGCAGCCCCAAACCATGACACTCCCACCACCATGCTTTACTGTAGGCAAGACACGCTTGTACTCCTCAGCTGCTTGCCGCCACACATGCTTCACACCATCTGAACCAAATAAGTTTATCTTATTCCAGTAATCCATGTCCTTTGTCTGCTTGTCTTCAGCAAACTGTTTATGGGCTTTAGAAAAGGCTTCCTTCTAGGATGACAGTCATGCAGACCAATTTGATGCATTGTGCAGCACAAGGTCTGAGCACTGACAGGCTGACCCCCTATCCCTTTTAAATTTGCAGCAATGCTGGCAGCACTCATATGTCTATTTCGAAAAGACAATCTCTGGATATGATGCTGAGCATGTGCACTCAACTTCTTTGGTCGACCATGGCAAGATCCTGTTCTGAGTGGAACCTGTCTTGTTAAACTACTGTACGGTCTTGGCCACTGTGCTTCAGCTCAACTTCAGGGCGTTGGCAATCTTCTTATAGCCTTGGTCATCTTTATGTAGAGCAACAATTCTTTTTTTCAAATCCTCAGACAATTCTTTGCCATGAGGTGCCATGTTGAACTTCCAGTGACCAGTATGACACAGTGTGAGAGCAATCCATGTCCTTAGTCTGCTTGTCTTCACTTTGTTTGCAGGCTTTCTTGTGCATCATCTGTAGAAGAAGCTTCCTTCTCATTAGACTGCTGTATAGTAAGAATATTACTGAAATGTTAGCTGACACATTACCAACTGACAATGGTGTTGATTTGTATGATTTTACTTCTGAAGAAAAAAAGTTTAAATATATATATGCTGTACCTCTATAGCTGCTGTCTGCCCTGCATCTATACACCCGATCCTGTCATCTCCTTCACTGGCTTACTTGGGGAATAGACTGCACGATAGCCTGCTCGTTCTGAGTATGCGACAGTGTGTATGAGGTGGTTTAGAGACTCTGGAATGCCTCTCTTACTTACCTTTCAGCAGACTCGCCATCTTTAACCATCTGCAGAGTTATGTTGATGTAACTCTGCTAACGGCCAACTACAGCTCATACTCCCCGCTATAACAGCTTCATTCACACTGTCTTTAGAGAATGTGAGTAGTATTGTAAATGAAACACATTAATCCTATTGTTACTATTATAAGAAGCAATTAATTATTTTCCCTTTATTTCCTCTGGGGAGGGTTCGTTTGGTGTAAGTCCAGTTTGGTATCCAGTCCAAGGATCTAGAATGGATTAATGGCTAATACAAAGGTACCACTGTGTTATCATTTTCTTAAAGGCGTATTCCATTTCATTGATTCACTTTAAACATGTAGGCAAAGGTAAATAAATACTATTATGAAATTGTCACGGTCCAAGCCGCGGCCCTTGTTTCGGACCACGGACATGACCGTGACCCTGTTGCGTTCCTGTGTGTGTCCCTTGTGTCTGTGCACTCACCTGTCCTCGCTCCTGCCTATGTTCCTTTCTGTGTCTGCACGCGCTCACTAGGGCTCGCACGCGCTTTCTGGTCTGGATTAAAAGAGACAGTGTCCCAGTTACCTGTCCAATGACCTATGACCTCCTGAGATATAAGGAACTTCCTGCTTCTTATTCTGGTCAATTCATAATTGTCCACCTGAGCTCCCACTTATTGTTGTCCAGATACCATGTTTCTGCTGTATCCTGCCGTTGTACCAGTCTGTTACCTGCCTGGAACTCTGTCATCTGCCTGATCTGATGTTCTTTGTCCTGCACTTCAGCTGTCACCGCAACTAGCCACGTCAAGGGTAGCGACCTGGGGGTTCTTTGCAGCTAAGCCTGTACGGAATTATGGCAGGCTCTGGTAAAGACTGCAGGTCCCTTGAACACCACTTCCTGGCGTGGTCTCCATACCTATACCATCTATGCTTGCGGTGGCCCAGAGGATCCACAATACCCGGCATTGAAACGTGACAGAAATACAATGCTATTTTGAATTTGCTTCTCTTCAGAGTCAGGAGCAGTTCGTATCTCCTGCTTTTGTGCCCAGGCTTCCCTAGTTACTGGCCAACCTCTTTCAGGCTGCAGCAGTGGTTGCATGGTGATGTTCCTTCCTGCTCTGTTTCTTACCTTAGCTCACATTACTTACCGACAATCTTAAACCCTTTATAGCTCTGTAGCCTGCTGCACTACAGTTCACAAACCTCACCGGAGCAGTCCATATCACTGTAATCCGGATAGTAATGCCTAAGCATATAGTAGAAAGTGTGATATAGTCAGAATCAGCTCTACTATAGTAACCCAACCCATGCTAGTACTAACAGAGTAAGTTTATGAAAGTACTGAAGCTGCCTGTGTCTCTGTAAAACAGCATGGTGAGACAACCCCTTTAAGGAATACAGACTTTATTAAGCTCTTTTTAATGCTCAATGGCTAAGTCTGATCCCTCTAATTTATATTTTAAAATACAATTTTTTTTGTCATCCATTGCCCTTTTAACAGAATGTATAAGCCATGTGAGGTTTAATCTTAGTTGTTTATACAGAAGATATGGTATCCAACTATCTTCTCTTTCAACGTGTAATTAAGCAGGCGACACATCTTCAACAACAAACCTCTTTATTAAGTAAAATACCCTATTTCAAAATTCTCTAATCCTTTAAACATGCACATGCATGAGCTAAGATCAGATTGCTGTGTATATATTTATGAAATTCTGAATTAGACAACATGTATGATGGCATGACCTTCTAAATAGCTTACATGAATTGCGATTATGAACCTTTCTATCTGCACACATACTCCCTACACTAGGGCAATCCAGGCACTTATCTGTATATAGATGTACAGTCATGGTGGTAGGTTCACCAAATCTTATGTAACCTCCCCATATTTATAAAACATGACTGGCCATTGTAAATCTAGCACTTCTCCTCTTTGTTTCCCCCAGGCACCCTCTTAGATTGTAAGCTCTTGCGAGCAGGCCCTCACACCTTGTGTCTCACTGTAAGTAGCGTTCACTGTGTAATGTCTGTTTTTGTCTGTAATTATACCCTCTACATTGTAAAGTGCTGCGAAATTTGTTGACGCATATAAATAAAGATTTATTATTATTATTATTATTATTACCCTATTTCAAAATTCTCTAAACCTTTAAACATGCACATGATGAGTATAAGGATTAGATTGCTGTGTATATATTTTGGAAATACTTTGACACTTAGGACAACATGTATGAATGTTGGCACTGACAGGCCAATTCTAAATAGCTTTATGGCAGTGTAGAATGTGCCAGAATGTATGAACCTGTTCTTCTGCAGGTCATACATACAGGCACAGTCTAGTGACAAAACAACAAGTCTGGCTCAGGCACCACCTTTAGCTTGGTCTGGCTGTTCTAACTGTTCTGCGCCTAGGTTTGGCGTCAAAGATTCATAAATGTGCCTACTTCTAAGAATGTGATGCCAAGCCACAAAATGCCCTAAATCTCTAACGTGTTAAAAAGTTTCGCTCCTGCATTTATTGCGCCAAAGTTTTGAGTGTGATTGTTCATACATCTATAGAACAGATATACTAAAGGTTTTTGACGCCAGATAACTGGTACAGCCCCGTTCATACATGTCGCCCTTAGAGTATTATTTCCAACGTGTCAGAGCTAAATACTCTGTTGACCTGATGGATTATTTTCCAAAGCAATGTCCCTTGAGGTCTTTGTTTTAATTACAGTATAAATTTTGAACGACCTATGAAAGATTTTGTCAGAGAGTTTATCCTATGAGCTCTCTCAGTTTGGACCTCTACTGCGTTATGCTTTTTGTTACATATGACTGTGTGTATTTTTTATTCAACTACAAAGCCTGGTTCACATCCGTTTGGAACCTCCATCTCAAAAGTGAAATACTGAAGCCATGGGATCTAAAATAATAGAAAATATGGTTGTCATGTCTGTAAGATGCTATTTGGATATTTTCAAACATTTTTATTTGTCACCTGTCTTGGTATCATATATTATAAAAGTATCAAATACTTTTCTCATCTACATTTATAAAGTTTTATTATTCAGTTTCTTATAGTTCTGGGGATGTTTGATGCAGGAGAAAAAATGTCCTAATATTATGCCGTATGTATATATAAGAAGAAATAAAAAGGTGCTGTATCTCAAGTGTCTGCTTCGTTTCCCATGGTCTAGGACAGGGGTCTGGGTAAATGTGCAAGATGTTAGGTTGACGGAAAACATTCATTTGAGATGTGATACAATACAGAATTATTGCTCAGGTCCTTACAAACGCAGTGATGTCAAATATGTGGGGTTTTTTTTTGCACGATAAGCGTTTATAATTGGGAAGAAGTGTTCCTTCTATTTATTTATTTTTTTAACTTTTTTACATTTTCTTTTACTTGGTAAGCTTGATCGCTGTTATAATACATTGCAGTACATGATTATTATGCTGTCAGTCAGCCTGTCAGGGCCTGCCTCTGGGCAGCACCTAACAGGCCTAAGTCTCTGACATACCGGAGGCTGTTGTTAGTCTCCAGCTTGCATCGCACAGCAGGGTGCCAATGGAGGAAAGAGGGAGCCCCCTGTTTAAACTGTTGACCCCCTGTTAGAGCAGGACTCCTGAGCAGGTCTCCAGAGCCCACATGTTTGATTCCCCTGGTCTAGAGCCTTTTAATTACATGTAATAAGTTTCCTTACATGTCTTTGCACAAAAAGTGGTTCCTTGACCAGGAGAGAAATATAAAAGGATAAATCGCAGAATAATTAATCATATAATTCCAAATCCGAATGCCCAATAGTAAGAGACAAATAAATAAAAGTTTGCAGACAATACACAGTCTTCTGTTTTGTATATTTTGCCAACCATTTCTAATTGGGGAAATAAACTATGTTGAAAAGGCCTTTGAGATGAATCGCCATTGCTTACAGTGAAAATAAGAGATCAGATAACGTGTAAACAATACAGAGAACAATAAATATTGGAACGCTGAGATGAACCGTGGGTGGAAACAGAGTCCCATGGAGCCTAAGGCTATGTCTCCACTGAACACATTTTCGGTTGTTTTTTTTCAGCGTTTTTCGTTTTCTGAAACTGCTGAAAAAGCGACTGAAAACAGATCCCATAGACTTTAATAGTAAAAATATTCTGTAGTCTCCAGAGAAGGTTTTTTTCCTGCTGTTTTCTGCTTCAGGTAGTTTTTTTGTAACGGGGACGGACGGCTGGGGACGTGAGGTGAGGTGAGGTATCAAAACGTATCCGGAAAGCGGATCCGTAAACCGCAACTCGAAAAGCATACAATACGGATCCAAATAAAGTATCAACTGTTGCGTTTTGGGGATCTGCTTTCCGGATGCGCTTATCATTCCTCAAATAGGATCCGTAAAAAGGATCAAAAACGTCGTGTGAACAAGCCCTAAAAATGATCAGTTGCATCAATTACACACAAAAAAATTGCTGCCTGGTATGCGACTCATGCAAGTTCCTCACTCTGGGAGACATGTATGAAGGAGGGCGCTTCGAAGTGAATTCGTCAAGTCTCGTTTTCAGTGTATAATGCATCTGAATGTATGAAAGGGGTTTTTGTGCAATTATAAATGGAGTATAAAATTTGACGCACTTCGCCTATTTTTTAAGCGCATTATGGAACTTAGGAGCATTAGTAATGCGCCTAACATGTATAAAGGCTAAAGATATGCTGAAAATAAAAGTCATTAGAATAGCATGTCAGTGAATAGAAACTATGGTACTGATCTTGCTTGGTGGACCACATGTCCCAGCCAGACCTGTGGTGTGTTGGCTCTTGCTGTCTGTAGAATAAGGGGGGAGAGCAGCAAAAATAAGTTTCAAATGTAGTAAAAATTACATATTGTAAAATATAAACATCATCAGTGGTTATTTCATGTAAAATAAGTTTTAGATTCTATGAATTTTAAATACATTTTATACGAGATGTTTTTCTATTTTTGGGATATATATATATTTATATTAACTTTATATGATAATTTTTTTATAACATTTAAATAATTACATTTTATTTTGTTTGATAATTATTAGAAATTGCTTTTTATTATTGTACTGGTGTAAGTTGAGAAATAAGGGACTTTTTTTGCACTCCTGGCAAATCTAGCTCCACTTCGACTCAGGTTCAGGTAGACCACTTTAAAATAGGTCTGCCTGTTCGAGCAGTAATGCTCCTAGTTTTGCTGAACCACATACATATATGTGTCTAATAATATAAGTGTGGTGTGAGACACCTCCATAACGCCCCCAGAACTCCCCCAGAACAGCCCTTCATGTTAGGTGCATTAGAAAGTGTCAAGTCTTACGAATAATGCGCTTAACACATTCATTAGGCGCATTAGACAACGTAGCCGGCTCAGGCACATTTTACGACAGAAAAGGGTGTAAAATCCGATCATACATGTCTCTCTCAGTGTAAAGGGGTTTCTTTAATGCTGGCTGTAAAGATTATATGGATAGAAATGTCGGTTCCTCAACCATGACCTTTTAACCCTTTCTAGCCGCAGCCTATTTTTTTCACATTTGATTTTTCTTCCAATAACTTTTTTGTTTTTCTACCTATAGACCTGAGTGAGGGCTCATTTTCTGCTAAAGTGTAGTTTTTATTGTTACCATTTTTAGATACAAGCGACTTTTTGGTCACTTAATTCCAATTTTTTGAGGACCAACAAGACTCAGTTTTGGTGTCTGGAATTTTTTTTTCTTGTACGATGTCCAGCATATGTGGTAAATTATATTTTAATAGATCGGTCATTTACGGATAAGCGATTCCAGTTATGTGTAACTTTTTTATTTTTTTATCTGTAAAATGATAAAAGCAGGATATTATAAACTTTTAATATTTGTAATTTTTTAAAAAAATTTCTTTTATTTTTACAGTTGTACATGTAGTCCGCCTAGGTTACTTGACCACTAAAGGGCTTAATTGCTTGTACGCCCTTCTGCATTATGAACAATCCAGAAGGGTGTACCAATATGGCGCTTCTATTACGCTGTGCCTAAGGTAGGAAGTAATAGAAGCTCTAACATGGCAGCCACGGAAGTCTTCATTAGGCTTCCAGCTGCAATAGAAACTGCTTGGCACCCTCGCAGTCTCGATGCAGAAGGGCCAATTATGGGGAGGAATGGTACTGCACATTCATTTAGATGCTGTAGCCTCAATCACCATGGCATCTAAAGGGTTAAATAACAGGAATCAGAGTCGGCTGCAATCTCTGCTGTTAGCAACAGGTGTCAGCTGTAATTCACAGCCGATACCCGTCTCCTACAAAACGGACTCATCAAATGAGCCTGCCCCATAACTCTTTGAAGTGCAACATATCAGAAAAGTGGTGCTTCCATGCCAGTTTTAAGGCGCATTAAATGAATGTATAATGCGCCTGAATAAATAAACCTGTCAAAAAACTGGCAAGTGGAATGCCTTGTATAGCATATTTAATGCACCTAATTTAGGCGTATACAAAAAAAAAGGCGCATAGCATATCATTGCTAGCATATTTGATGCGCCTACTTTAGGCACATTCAAAAGTGCCATGCCTAGTTTTGGTGTATGACAGTTAATTTCTATAGAGAATAGGGCGTCAACAGTTTTTTGGTGTCACATACACCAAAAAAATGGTGCAGCCATAATGGGACATGTCGCCCAAAGCATTCAGACTGAATTACATGTGTATAAAACCCTAGCGCTACAATTTCTGGCAACTTCAGAGCCATTCATTTACTAAAGGTTTTCGAAAACTTCCTACAAATGTGTTAAAAAACCAAAGACACAAACTGTCTTGCTTTTAGTTTATGACATATTCATTATTCACAAGGTTTGTGTCCTGTAAATGCACCTAACTTAGGTTTCCATGTAGAAAAGACATGCAAAACTCCTACTGTGTTTTTCCACAGATGGGAATGAAAAATGTTTATCAAATAGTCAGTCAAAACAAAAGCACAGCAATGGATCCTGGGGTTTGTAGTTTTAGGCCGGGTTCACATGGTGTATTGCATCACATACCTGTGTGCGCTGCTATACGCCTGCAGTTGGAAGTACGTACTTCCAACAGCGCTCTTGCCTCCATTCAGCTGCGAAATTATAGTACTCAATGAGTGGTATGATTTTACCTCATTTGTGGGGCGTACTTCGGCACAATTACATGCTGAAGTACACCTCGCATATATACGCTGTGTGAACATATCCTTACAGAGCAAGGGAAAACAGCTTTCAAACAGGAAATGTTGTTGGTTGGGTGCAGGGAAGAGAGGCTGCATACAGCACAAGAAATGCACAAATTATACTGAAAACATAACAGATATGTGAATTAAGATTCAGAAGCAATGTGAGGTTTTTTTTTGTTGGCTCGCTGGACAATGTCTTTAACCTTTTTGAGGACTGGACCAATTTTGACCTTTAGGACCAGAAGAGTTTACTTTCTGTAGCTGTATAAGATTTAAACCCCTTCATTTGATTTTTGTCTTCCATTTTATCCTTCCTGCTTTCTGAGAGCCATCACTTTTTATTTTTCTGTTTACAAAGTCATATGAAGGCTTGTTTTTTAAAAGGCAAGATATACTTTTTTTTTTTAATATATTTAGTACATTTTCATGAATACAATCAAAAAGAACACATGACTGTTCATCTCATTGGCTTTAATAAAGAACATTTGTCTTTACAATTGGTGTTCCTTATTATTTCCACATTAGCGTAAACAAATACCCACTATAGAAATTTAAAAGTTTAATTATATCCCATTACATAACAGCATATTGTATTCTGTTAAGCAAATAAAATTAGAAAAGCTGAAAAGAAAAGAAGAATAAATCCACCAGAGGGAGATACACATAAATGAATTTCCTAGTACTCATTTCTGGGCAGCCCTATATTTTAGAGCAGTTCTCCAAATATACAGCAATGTGAAGGAGGATGGAAATATACGGTGAATTTTAAAGTGAATCTTAAAGGAGCCTCAGGGTGTTATGGAATTTTAAGCCTCCCCAAAGTTCCCATCAGCTCTTCCTTTAGGTACCATTTGGTATGCAGGAATGGGAATACTATGGTTTTGATTTCCTCGTTTTTCAAAAAATTAAGTATGAAGGGGGTTCATTGTTTGAAAAATCTTTCGGTTTGCGTTGTTTTAGCATGTTCCACCTCAATCCTGTAAATGTTTGGGTAATGCTTTACCTTCATCCAAACCAATCCAAACCTCCTCTACCCTTGTGTGCTATCCTCAAGCCATTTTAGCAGCCAGTGAAATGATATGTAGTAGGTTATGATGCTTTGCAACATCAGACAGATCATGAAACAGGAAGGATGATCTTGGTGAGAAAGGCCAAGTTATTCCTCATTTCTTCTCTAATGTTGTGTGTAGCTGCTTCCAAAAGGTTTGGATGCTGGGGCAAGCCCAGATTTCATGTACTAAATCTGTTTTTGAGAGCTGACGTTTTGGGCACGCCAGTTTGTCTTTGGAATGATCTGACGAAGTCCTGCTTCGGGGAAATCCTTTTTCCATCTGGAAAATAGTTTGGATTACCAATTCCGAGCATCTGGGTTGCGGAGTTTCAAGTAAAGCCTGGCGGCTACAGGATGGGCCGATAATCTCGTTAAAAGGGTTAGATGAAGATTCTTTTTCTAATGGCAGCACCCTGGATTTTGCAAAGCTTAATACCTGTCTATGATTGAGAAATTGCGAAGGGCGGGAATTGGTGTGTCTTTTGTTGTTCGGATACAGAGAAATAGGTATTTTTTTAAGCATCAAAGAGACGTAAATGTCCAAATGCTTCACAAGTAACGGGATTGTTTGCAGAGGGTATTAAAGTTTGTGGAAGCTCATGATGCGAATCAGATGGCATCGAGCTAGGAGCGAAAGGGGTAATTTAGCCCTCTTGTCTAATTCCCTAATCATTTTCAGAATAGGGTGTGGGGGGGATAATTTAAATTAGATATTGAGGTAGGTGTCTTGGCTATGTACATTCCTAAATATTTAACTGTAGATTTCGCTCTCTGCACCTGGGTATCTAGATGTGTTGAAGAAAGTGGTTTTGCATTAGGAGAGATTCTCTGGATTTCTGATTTGGTTTTATTAATTTTGAACCCTGTGCAAGAACAGAAGATGTGTAGCAGGTTGTTCCATAAAGAAAATAATGTCATCGGCAAAAAGTTGCAATTTAAGCTCTTGTGATTTCACTCTTATTGAAGGTGGAGGAGGAGCTGAACAACCTGGCAAGCGGCTCAATCGCCAGGTTGAATAGATAAGGGGAAATTGTGCTTCCATGACTCAACCCCCATTCCAGAGGAAATGGCTTAGAAATGAAGCCTGGAATGAAACTCCTAGCCTCAGACTTATTATAAAGTGATCTTAAAAATACTCTGAATGGTCCAGAGAGGCCAACTTTATCCAGGAAAAGATCTAGCCAGCCCCAGTCTACACTGTCAAAAGCCTTCTCAGTATTAATAGTTAACAGTGCTGAGGAGGCATGTTTGAAATGTTTCTCGACCTCATCTAGAACGAGTATAACTCTCCTTATATTTGCTACTGCAGATGTCCTCTAGACAAATCCTACCTAATGTCTACCAATAAGCTTGGGTATAAATGGGGCTAACCTACCTGCCATGATTTTTGCTAGTAGCTTGAGATCAACGTTAATTAACCCCTTAATGACCGGCCACCGACTTTTGACGTTGGCTGGTGCGGGTCGTTCATCTACGACGACGTCTTTTGGCGTCGCTGCAGACATCGGGGTTTGCGGCACCCGGGCGCCGCAGCAGCGCTGGGATTGGGGCTGTACTACACACCCCTGATCCCAGAGCATCTTCTGCGAGCACCGAGAAGCGGGGGAACCCCTGCAACAAGGTGCTTTAGCCCTTTGATTGTGGCGTATCGTCACCGCAGCGCAATCAAAGGGTTTCTCTGCTCTGTCGGTTGATCGGGACACCCGACAGAGCACGGGGAACAGCTGCACAGTCAGCCCTGGGGACCTGTGAATTTTTTTTCTATGACTCTTACAGCCAAAATGTCTTCATTTAGTTGTTCCACGTATCCATTTTACTCTTATGGTAGGTAATTGCGGCTTCTCCTCACCTTTGTTAGTATAAAAATTAACCTGAACATCATCTCCCATGGACTTTAATGGGGTTTGCCATTTGGACCAAATTTCTCAAAATTCAAGGTTCGACCCCAACTCAAATTTTTTACTGCTCAATCATCACTACCCAAGTCATATATTTTATGGGCAATGCTATCAAATACTAATAAAACGTATGTAAACTTTTGACTTTGCAGAAAGTAATAAAAATGCCTTAAAAATTCTCTCTCTCTCTTATCCTGGCATTTGGCAGGTTTAAATAATTTTGGTAATCCTAATTAACCTAAAACGGGTACGGTTTATTCTGATTACATGTCAGATACTGAGAAAAACATGCATAAGTCTCTTTTATATTGTGGTATTCTGGTTTCAACTGTACATAGACATAAGAGGGCTTTTATTTTGCGGGACAAGATGTACTTTCTAATGGTGTCATTCACCGTACCAAAGAATATACTGGGAACCACAAAAAAGTTCCAGGTGAAATGTGAAAAAAAACGTACTTGCGGAATGTTTGAGAGAGTTTTGCTTTTACGGTGTTCAATCTTTGGTATAAGTGATATGTTATCTGTATTCTACACGCTGATACGAGTCCGGCAATACCAAACATATACGATCATTATGTTTCGTACTGTAAAAAAAATCCAAACACTTTCTATTTGTCAAATTAATGCTACGGCGCCACTTTCTGCGACCAATAAATTTTTTGTACTAACACCTACGGACTTGAATGAGTGGGCATTTTTTGCAGGCTAAAATGTACTTTTTATTGGTACCAATTTGGAATACATGCAGCTTTTTTGATCAATTTTATTCTGATTTTTAGGGGACACAAGATCACAAAAAAAATGCAATTTTGGTCTTTGGAATTTTTTTTCTTCTACAGTTTTCAGCATACAGGATAAATTATGCGATATTTTAATAGATTTTACTTTTTTAATAGATGTTTAACTTTTGTATTTTATTTTTTTTTATTTGTAAAATGGCAAAAGGGGGGTGATTTGAACTTTTCATTTTTTTTTTTAATATAACTTTGAGTCCCTCTAGGGTGTTTAACCACAAGGGGATGCAATCGTTTATACAGTCTAATGCATTGTATAAACAATGTATTAGGGTGTACAAAGATGGCAGCTTTGTTACTTCCTGCCTGGGGCAGGAAATAGTAAAACAGAAAACATGGTGGCGATGGAAGCCTTCACAAGGCTTCCAGCTGTCATGTTAAGCAACTGGGACACAGCGATCTCGACGCTGATGTCCCGGAGTGAGGAATGGTGTTTGGCACCGTTTCTCGTTCATTTAGACGCCATTTTCCCCGACTAATATTTTTTTTTCTCAATTGATAGATTTGAGGAAGGGTTCCATTTTGTTGTGGACTGAAGTATAATTTTTATTTGTACCATTCTGAGATACGTGGAACTTTTTGATCACTTTTTATTAAAAGTTTTTGGGGATGCAAAATGATTAAAAAAAATGCAGTTTTGGAGTAGGGAATTTTTTATTTTCTTTACAATGTTCATTGTACAGGATAAATAATATATTTTAATAGATTGGACTTTTATGGTCACAGCAATACCAATTTTTATTTTTTAATTTGCTAAAATGGCAAAAGGGGAATATTCAAACTTTTAGAGCGACATGTATGAATTTTGTCACCCAGACGTCAATTCTTTTGAGTGCACTTGTAGTGTAGAATGCGCCTGAATCTATGAACCTTTTGTACTGCAGGTCATAGATTTAGTGCTTTCTAGCTACAAAGCGACAATTCAGACTCAGGTAAAACACTTTTAACTTGGTTTACTTGTTCCAGCAGTAATGCACCCAGTTTTGCCATCCTTCCGTCATAAATGTGTAGAATCATACTGTTGTAGTGCGACTCACCCCAGAACGCACCCCCACCCCCCATCTCAGGCACATTACAAAGTGCTGCGGGTGCTTTATAATGCACCTAATTTTGCTCATACATCCAGGGGACACACATACAGTTAGTTCCCGGCGCCATCTCCGATCGCCAAGGTCCCAAGCCAATAGCTTAGCAATAGGTATCAACTTGGGACCTTAACAGTCGGCAGATGGCGGCAGAGCCATGGACTACTGAGTTGTGTGTAATGTTGTGAAATCTCAGGCCGGATGTGGCAGTTTTAATTTTGGGAAAAATTTTTAAAATTTCCCTTTTAAAACCCCCCTGAAAAAAAGAAAATGTAAAAGTATTGGGACCAAAAAAAAAACCCGACCCCCCCTTTTTCCCAAAGGCAACACAAAAAAAGCAAATTTGTCCAAACCCAAGTTTAAAAGGGGGGTTCCCCAAGCGCGTTTGAAATCAACCTGGGGCACATAAAAAAACGGGACCTGTGGCGTGGAATTAACTTCCCAGTTAGCATGGGAATGTCATCGGGGAATGCCCGGAAGGATGTGGGAATCATCATCAATGATTTCCCCTTTTTTTTTTTTGCTCAAAATTGAAGGCCATTTGGGGGAAGAAATTTTTGTACTTTAGTTATGAATTTTGACCTTTTAAAAAGGGGGTAAAATAAAAACAGTTTGAAGGAATTTTTACTTTCAAGTTCAGTGGAAATTAAAAAATTACCTATGCTAAAACAAAAAATTTTTAATTTAAGCACAAAAGGGCCCACAATTTAGAGGAATTTGAATTTGTAAAGACTATTCTTTATGTCATTTGTTTTTTTAAAACTAAATCTTTGAACCTGTTTTTGTGTAAATTTGTGATTTCATTTTTAAAAAAAACTGCTGAAGAAACATTTTTTGGTTAACCTCAAATAAAACCAGTTGCCTAAAGTTCCTATTTATCACTTTTAGGGCTAACCCGAACAACCCCCCCCAAATTGGAATTCCCAAAGGTCCGGGTTTAAATGAAAAAAGCTTAAAATGGCACAACCAACATCCCGACATTTTCCTTCAAAACCCAAAAGGAAAACTACCCAAAAGGCTTACTGTCCCCCAAACCCGGGAACCTAAAAACGAAGGGCGAAAACCAGGATTCTCATTGTGAAGTTGGAAACTACAGGCAAAATTTCCAAACGAACCAGGGGTAAAGGAAAAAACCATCATGGGAATGCACGGGTAAAGGCCAAACTCCTAAAACCCCATTTTCCCAGCGGCTGCTTCAAAAAGGATGAAAAGGTTAAAAAAAACAAAAATTTACACAAACCAAAAAAGGGGAAGAAGACCTTTTAACCTTTTTATAGAAAACCAAATTCTTTCTCAAGGTTCTCCATTGCCCCAAATAGACCATTGAAAACTCTAAAGGGGGTGATGGTTTTCCAGAAAATGACGTGCGAAAACTCCGAAAAGGGGCCCACGGGGGGCCGGAAGGCTGGGGCCCCCAAAAACCCCTAGACAGGCCATGGTTTAGGCAGCCCTATAATTCATGACTTTTTCCCCGGCGGTATCTGAGACGGGGAAAGAAAGGAAACGGTCCATTTTCCAAATGCAGGAACGAACTATCCGCTATTGGAAAGGACGTAATAATAAACCAGCGACAGGGGGCCCAAATTTGGCAGATAACCCTTGACAACCAACAAAAACCTTTGTTTTAACCCCCTTTTTAAATTTAAATGACCAAAGGCCTTGAAAAATTTAAAATTTTTTAAAAAATTTGTAATATTTAGGGGGGAAATTTTTTACTCCATTTTGAATTTTAGTTCCCAAAACCAAAAATAACCCTTATATCATTTCTTAAGGGGGATCTACAAGAGAATATCTCAGTTTAAATTCTAAACCCAAGAGATATCCAGTAACATCCAACCCCATTTTCATTTAATTTTCCCTATTAACCCTTTGAACCATAAAACCCCAACAAAAACCCAAAAAAACACCCCACTAAAACAAACCTAAAAAACGTAAAAAGCTCAATACAAATTTCATACAAAGCCAACATTTAATTTTGGGGAAAACCCAATTCACAGGAAAGGGGACTTCTTTGGGGTCCATATGTCGCCCAGTTTACCACTTGCGTTTTAAGGAGGTATCTATAAAGAAAAATTCCCTTAAATTTCTCAAAATCATGTTTAAAAATTTAAAAGGAGGGAATCCCAAATTCATTTTATGACTTCTTTCCCCCTTTTTAATTTAAATACCTATTAAGGAAAATTTTATTTCTGATAAAATAAAAAAAGAACCCGCTTTTCCAATATAATTAAACCAAGAACAAACCCTTTCCTTCAGAAGGGTTAACAAGAAAAAAATCCATTTTATACACAAAGAAGGACACCCAAAAGGTCCAAACCTGAAAAACAACCCTTTTGAGAAAATTTCCATTGGGAATACACAAAAGTGAGGCAAAAAACGGAGGGCAATCCAGGCGTCTTATTTTACCAAAGTAGGAACATTTCCCATTGTACCTACAACCCACAGCTGGAGATCCTACGAAAGATTGCCAAGGAACTTCAACCTGAAACTACATAGGGACAACAGACCAAAGACATATTCCCAGTCCCCCCTCTCCTTCCTTTCGGCAACCACCAAACCTGCGGCGTATTATTGCCGGAGTGCCCAAGGCCCCAACTGAAAATGGCACCTCACCCTGCCTGCAGAACAGGTGCAAGACCTGCAGGCACATCCACACCCTGACAGTACCTGTCCCCGTCCCACAGGTGCACAGAATTAGGGGGACATTTTCCTGCGGGTCTAGCAATGTGGTGTATCTGTTATGTGTGCGCAATGCCCGACCACAGGCCCTATGTGGGGGAAACAGGGCAGAGACTCAGCCGGCCATGAACTCACACAGATTCACCATTAACAACACGGGACAGATCTCCCATGGCACAACACTGCCCCGGGGGAACCATTCTATTAAAATTGAAGATTATTTTTTAAAAGGGGACATTTTAAGACCAGAGGGAGAGAAAGAAGGGAATTTAAATTTAATGCAAAAATTTCAGACTCTGCAAAATGGCTAAAATTAGCCATTTTCAAACTAGTGTGAACTGTGATGGCCACAAATTAAAACCGATGACTACAAAAATAAGACGCAGATTTACTGACTCCTCCGTCATGCCCACAAGTTTCCAGATAGTTGATGGCTTGACCTGTTGTAAATGACTTCTCTGCTTATATTGCATCTTGTTATTTTTAAGAATTCTAAGATCCTTTGAAGGTCCCTGTCTTTTGTGTATAAAAAAATCCGTGAATTTTCAATTTCTTGTATAACAACCTGTCTGAAGAAGGGAGCTAGTTCTCTCGAAAGCTCACCATCAAATATACTCAATTAGCCTGAAAAAGGTATCGCCTGATTTCCTCACTCTTATATACCCTGATCATATTAAAAATGATATTAAATGTTATACATTATATTTTATACATACTATAGTATACTAGTGAACATAGTTTATATAATTATATACTATATATATATATATATATATATATATATATATATATACATAGATAGATATATATATATATATATATATATATATATATATATACACACACATATATATTTACATGCACACATATATATTGTGCATGTAAATATATAGCAGGCTCACAATCAGGATCACAGCAAACGTTCTTGCAAACGACAGGTGCTTTTATTGTCTCGCCATCCATTTTCCGGCAGACATAAGCAATAAACCAAAAGAAAGCAAGGCTTACTTCAGCCAGCACACAGGTGTCCCACCACAGTCTTTAGCAGAGACCACCCGGCACCTATATATCAGGCACAGTCTGTGTTGCCCACAAGCGCTCTCACCACTCCAACATGGTGTAAGGCACTGCTCCTAGGCAGGACCTTTGTGTTTCCCCCAGCATCAGAGGTGGTTACTCTCCAGTAACTTGCAGGAACACTGACACCAAACACACACACCCAGCACACCTGACCTCCAGGCTTACATAGGCCTTCCCAAACTTTGGCCTGGACCTGAAGTGGGAGCAGTCCTCCTACCCAGCTCTTTGACTGCTCCAGTGAAGGCCGACCCAGACTAGCTGTTGTTGCAGACAAAACTGACTTTAAACGTGTCAGTGGCCTAATGCCACTGACACAGAAATATCTGGCCTTCATTCCACCAAAGACAGGAACTTTGGTGACACATACCTCCCATCTATAACAAGGCCTTGTGCCTTCCTACAATATATATATATATATATATATATATATATATATATAATATATATATATATATATAATATATATATATATATATATAATATATATATATATATATATATATATATATATATATATATATATATATATATATATATATATATATGGCATAGTGACCTTGTGCATTTGCAGGTTTCTGCCACCAACACGCTTTCCCGGAACAGTCATAGCGTTGGGTGGGAAATCCTCCCCACGTTCCAATGCCAGATCTTACCAGACATATTAAAAAGGCTGGTACTCCAGGTGAGTTAACTGGATGTTTGGAGAAACAGCCCTATGGTATAAACTGTTGTAGATGTGCCTCAATAAAGCTGGCTGAGGCCAGTATAAAACATTCCCAGTGTTGGAAGGTTTGTGTGCCAATATCGTTCTCCCAAGGACAGCAATCCAAAAAGCCAGACGAGAATCCCCAAGATGGACCAAGATGGCGTCTCAGAGCTAAGCGGCAGCTTAATATATATATATATATATATATATATATATATACACTCACCGGCCACTTATTAGGTACACCATGATAGTAACGGGTTGGACCCCATTTGGCCTTAAGAACTGCCTCAATTCTTCGTGGCATAGATTCAACAGGTGATGGAAGCATTCCTCATGCTCAAGAAACCAGTCTGAGATGATTCCAGCTTTATGACATGGCGCATTATCCTGCTGAAAGTAGCCATCAGATGTTGGGTACATTGTGGTCTAAAAGGGATGGACATGGTCAGCAACAATACTCAGGTAGGCTGTGGCGTTTGCAACGATGCTCAATTGGTACCAAGGGGCCCAAAGAGTGCCAAGAAAATATACCCCACACCAAGACACCACCACCACCAGCCTGAACCGTTGAAACAAGGCAGGATGGAGCCAAGCTTTCATGATGTTGACACCAAATTCTGACCCTACCATCCGAATGTCGCAGCAGAAATCGAGACTCATCAGACCAGGCAACGTTTTTCCAATCTTCTACTGTCCCATTTCGATGAGCTTGGGCAAATTGGAGCCTCAGTGTTTCCTGTTCTTTAGCTGAAAGGAGTGGCACCCGGTGTGGTCTTCTGCTGCTGTAGCCCATCTGCCTCAAAGTTCGCCGTACTGTGCGTTCAGAGATGCTCTTCTTGCCTACCCTTGGTTGTAAACGGTGGCTAATTTGAGTCACTGTTGCCTTTCTATCAGCTCGAACCAGTCTGGCCCATTTTCCTTTGACCTCTGGCATCAACAAGGCATTTCCGCCCACAGGACTGCCGCTCACTGAATGTTTTTTTCTTTTTCGGACCATTCTCTGTAAACCCTAGAGATGGTTGTGCGTGAAAATCCCAGGAGATCAGCAGTTTCTGAAATACTCAGACCAGCCCTTCTGGCACACACAACCATGCCATGTTCAAAGGCACTCAAATCACCTTTCTTCCCCATACTGATGCTCGGTTTGAACTGCAGGAGATTGTCTTGACCATGTCTACATGCCTAAAATGCACTGAGTTGCCGCATGTGATTGGCTGATTAGAAATTAAGTGTTAACGAGCAGTTGACAGGTGTACCTAATAAAGTGGCCGGTGAGTGTATATATATATATATATATATATATATATATGTACATATACACACACACACACATATATTGTAAGCGTTACTCGTGTTCGGCCGCCATCGTGGCCCGGCCTGGGGACACTCTCGCTCTGGGATCGCCGCTTTGGTAAACGGAACAGCAGGTCGACACAGGTTTCTCATTAAATCTGGCTTCCGCCAGCTTTATTCTCCAACACAGGAAACATATACAGCAAACAAAATAAAATCCTAGGCCGTCCAGCCACTAACTAAACATACAGAGAGTCCCTCTCTAGCAGTGGTCTGGGTCTACTACCCAGCCCCACAAACATGTACTCACACTGTACAATATAGTCCTTGGGCCTGGCTTCTCTCAAGCCTAGGGGGAAGAACCCAGGATACTCTCCTGGACAAGGCCTGCACGCGTCCTCCACTGACTGTGAGCCACACTCCCCCTCTGGTATACTGAAGACCAGGCTATTTAACAGACCTTCAGCTGAGCAACTCTCCTAATTACCACCTGAGTAATTAACTCCTGGTTACCCTTGCCAGACTGCTGACCTTCCTCACTGACAGCCAGCAACTTGGTAACCCATAACTTGGAACTCAGCTGCTGCAGAACATCTAGTGGTGGAGAAATGCGATCTTCTAAGGTGGCAGCGCCACATACCCCTCCCCTTTGATAAAGGCCGAGCCTTTTCCCCTTTGCAAAAACCTTCCTCCAGGGTCAAAGCCCCTATTCTGGGTATCCACCTTCAAGAAAAACCACATCGGGTTTATTGGGGGGGACACGTACTTTCCACCGAAAGAGTACAGGATCACCCACCAACCTCCTAACTTACCTCTTTTTCCCAGCTACCTGTGTTTTCTGCTCATCCCTTAACCCCTAGTTTAACCTGTTGCTAAGGACAACGCCTCCCAACCGCGCCTGAAGTTTTTACTAAAGACCCATCAGGGCACCACCATAATCCGAAACTTTCCTGAATTTTCCCTACCGTTTACTTCTTGTCTTGTATTCGAGTCTGCGGGACTAGATTTTCCCCACTACAAGACCCCGTTCCTCACCACCTACCGGGAACCCCCACCAATCCATTATTTGACCTATTTTCCCCTATTTCAGCAGGTTCACTTTCCCTAACAGGGGCCCTCTGTATCCCTGCTCTGAAAACTTAAACCCTGCTGCCTTTGCATCTCAAGCCCCTGAGGTAACCTCGTCCCAAAACTACCCCGTTACGCGGGGTTTAAACCCCCCGGGGAGGACAGAATCCCTTTCCCTAGGATCCATTCACATTTGTCTGTACTGCATCTCCACAGCATGTCCGACTTTCCCCCTTGCTGGGGGATACCCACCGCTTTTTCCCCCATAAACCCTGATTCCTTACTACCTACCCAATCTTCCTGGACTATCCCCATCTCACAACCCTTTATTTTCCCCCTCTTTTTCCTCTTACCTCACAGTGTTTGGGGCCCCAACTCCCCTCGGCTGTGTCTAGCACTCCCATGGGGGGATTCTTCCCCCATATCTCTGGAACCCGTTACATGGGAAAACTCTGGGTGTCCGTTAGGCCATTCCCCACCTGGCATGCTATGGGCTTATTGGTTCTTAGAGTCAATACTGGCCCCTTGTTTTGGGTTCACACCCTTCCCCACTCAGAGTCTTATGTCTACGTTGCTGTTTGGGTACGTTTAAACCCTGCCCCCAATTTACTTCACACCTACTGCAGGGCACCACATTCCTCTCTAGCCTTTTCCCCTGTCACACCACGCTTTGCGGGGTGTATTGCAACACTTCCCCCTTTTCAACCCTAGTAGCAAAAGACACTTGGGCTACTAGATACATTGGTTTCCAAGAAAAAAACCATTTCCTTCTGGCCATCACTTCAGGACTCAAAACTTTGCACTACCCCAGAAAAACTACATCTGAGGGAATGAACTACCCTTTTCCTTTGCTATAGCTCCCAGTTACAGGGGCATTTTCCCTGATTGTACAAAGGTCAAACCACAGGGACTACATTACCTGCACTACTTGTGCTGTGTCCACCATACCATGGGGGCGCATCTAAAAACCGAACGTTACACTCATTTTTCACACAGTGTGTCCGTCAGGGGTACCCCCCTTGACCATCGGAACCCAGGAGCTTCACGGGCAAATGCGGGGCATTCTTCAATTTTCCCCCCCGGAAGAGCATTGGATACCTTGTTGTACTGGCAACCACCTACCCCCCCTGGAATGATGTTTAACCCTTTTCTCCGGTTATCCCCCACAGGACCACACCCTCTACAGACCCCTAGCGCGTTAACCTCAACCTCTAGGGGCATACCTGAGCTGATTGCCCTCCTGCGGAGCCGTTTCCTGAAGAACTAGTTACTCTTTACACAACTTTTATTATTCCGGGGAAAACCTTTTCCGGGGCACTTCTCTCTTTAAAGCCCTGTCTAACTGATTTACTGCAGTCAGTGGGGGGTGTTTCCTTCCACCCCCCCGGGGGTGCAAGACGGTGACTGACGGCACCCTCCCTGTTCAGACAAAATTTTTTCACAAAAATAACATTTTCAATAGAAATCACATGCAATAATTGATCCATCAACTTTACCCGTCCCACCCCAACAGACCACAACTGTTTTCCCGGGGCTTCGGCCTGGCGGCACCTCTGGGCCTCCTCCAGCCCCGCCAAATCCTCACACAATTCAGTTTAAAGTTTAACAGTGTCACTTGACGGGTCATTAGTAACAGGAACTCTTACCCCATTCCCGGGGTCCCCCCGCTTTGGACAATGTCCCCCGGACTTCTGGACACACTGGTGACAGTCCTCATCAGACAAGGGGGGATTCACCCACTGGGAATCCTGGATCGGGGCTGTGACTTTGTGGTCCCCGATAGAAAAAAGTAACAACACCCCTGCTGCTGTGGGGGTTCCATGGGCTCCCTTTCTGCCCGGGGGCGCTTTTCCCTGTGGATGAAGTTGGTTGCCCTTGAAACACAGCATGCAGGGAACTTAGGGACTCCCTTTTTTTTGGGCGACATTTATCAATCCGTTTGGTATTTAGACTGTTAATCGGTGGGGATTCGCCCACCCTTTTTTAGGGATTTAGCGGGCAATTTTGTACTCCCCCCCTAGGCAGTGGGACAAAACCCCTTCCGGGGGGGCAAAAGACCCAAAAACGGGGTCCCCCTTTACTATTTCCCAGCACTTCCCCCACAACTGCCAGAAGAGGAAAAACTCTGCCCAATAGAAATCCTATCCCTCCCCCACATACTCAAAACTATGATGACAGTCCCCAAAACAGTTCCAAAGCATGGCCACCTTTTAACCACTTTTTCGAGTCTTCAAAAAAGGACAAATGCCCGAAAGCATTTTGGGGGCAGTTGCCGTAGTCCATCTCACCGGACAGTGTTTCGTCCCCCACCCCCTTTTTCAGGGGCCTTACACGTTTTTTCATATTTGGGCCCAAAACCCGCCCCTTTTTGGGAAAAAATGGGTTGCTCCTGGGAACAAAAGAATCCAGGTCTTTTTTTGACTTGCCTTTGGCCCCCCCTGGGTTTGGTTGGTTAAGGTAGGGGGGGTAAGCTTCTGGGAGGTCCGGGGTGTACCCAAAAAAGACCCCTCTCCCCCCCAAGAATTTTGGTTGGGATGGTCATCTGGTGCTGTTTCGGGGGTCCCAGGGTCACCCTCACCCCTACCTGCCCCCCCCCTCCCGGCTTTGATTGGTTCCTGCGACCCCTGCTTTCCCCCCTGGTAAAATTCAGACAGCACCATTCCCTTTCCAGCAAAAAACAGTCCCTGTGCTGGGGGTTGGGGCCCTTTCAAATCGGGTTAGCAATCCTATGCAGCTTTGTAGGATAGCAAACCATTTTCCAATGCAAGTCACTTTTCGAAGCAGTATGGTTTTGCTCCCGGCCTTTTAAAATTAACCCCCCACCCCCAAAACGTCCCAAAATTTACCAGTCCCCTGGTTTAGCACTCTTGTGCCCATTTAATTTTGCCACAATGCCCCAATTTTTTTACGCCCCTGCGCCACTTCATTACTGTGTCAGTCCCCGAGGGTATGTGCCCCTCGCAACCTCCCCATATGTAAGTGTTTATCGTGTTCGGCCGCCTTTGGCCCCCCGGCCGGAGGGCATCTCGTTGGGGTCGCCGCTTTGGAAAAAGGAACACAGGGGACACAGGTTTCCATAAATCGGCTTCCGCCCCTTTATTCTCCAACACAGGAAACATAAACAAACAAAATAAAAAACCCAGGGCCTCCAGCCCCTAACTAAAAATAAGGATCCCTCTCTAGCTGGTCTGGGGGTTATACCCACCCCCGAACCCGTCTCAACTTACAATATAGTCCCTTGGGCCCGGTTTTTCTCAAGCCTGGGGGGGGAACCCAGGACTCTCCTGGACAAAGGGTGCAAAGTTTTCCCCCCCACTGACTGTGACCACACTCCCCCTTGGTATACTGAAGACCAGGGGTATTTAAAAGACCTTCAGCTGAGTAACTCCCTAATTACCACCTGAGTAATTAATCCGGTTTCCCCCTTTCCCAAATGCGACCTTCCTCACTGAAGCCGAAATTGGGAACCCTAACTTGGAACTCATGTGCGAAATTGCGCGGAGAAATGCATCTTCTAAGGGCGCACCGCCAAATAATATATATATATATAATAATATTACACAATATATATATATATTATATATTACATACATACACATACATACACACAAACCCCACACACATAAAAAACCCAACCCCACCCCAAACCCCCCCTTGTGACCCCTTTGCTGAGTGAATGTGTTTTGGGGCGCATCATTCCTGCTTCACCAAAGACAAAATAACAGCTAGAATGCAGGGTGAGCAACACGTGTTGTTTCTAGGTCTGATAAAATGCAGCCCATGTAACCGTCTGTTAGGGGGAATGTAAAAACCAATAAACACATTAAATGCCCGCTTTCCCAAACCCGGAGAGATCAAAAATTAAAACTTTATCATTCAAATTTCACAGGGCATAGTACAACTGCATAACAAAAAACCTTCGCGTTTCGGCAAGTCCTTCTCATAGCGTGTGGTTATGGACTGAGAAAAGGGTTTAAATTTTAAAACCTCCCACCTTTAAACCCTCCCCTTTTTGACTGACCACTTTTTTAATGCCCTGGGAAATGAAGGAAAACAAATTTTCCGAACACATTTGCATTTGTATATCTCTTCCCCTTTCCGGTTGTTAGCATCTTGCATGGACTCTTAGCTCTTTCACTGTAGTGATGTGACGAGTGGGTGTATATAGCTTGCCTACACTGCCCCTATATGGCGCCTGTTGATCCCGCCGCGACAGCTATATACATTTTTCTTTGCGCTGTCTCTGCAGCTCTCCCAGCTTTACTAGTAGGGTACAGGCAGGGTACCGATTGAGGCAGGTGTCCTTACAGTGATGTGTAATGCGTCATCCTCTTGTGCACGTGTATCCTTTATAAACATCGCGTAGTAGGGTCTACATTCACGCGTTCGATGACTGGTGGCTCACGGTGGGGATTACTGCGTGGCATGGCCTCGCAGCGGTTGTGCTGTGATGGTGACTCATTATTAGAGGGGGGCTGTGTGTGTGCGTTATCTTATATTCTCAGTAATCCTGATATGTAGCGGAGATTTAAGGGAAGACAATCTCCTCTTGGGAATTTCGCTTGTTCTAGTGCTGGTGAAGATATGTGGATCGGTGGGTAGTAACAGAGCAAGGAGTCGAGATCTTTGTGCTAAATGCCTCAAATAAGACGTCTTTCCACAAATGAGTTATGTGATTTAATGGACTGAACAGGTAAGAGATTTGTTTTTTTAATTAAATGGCTATTATGAAGATGACTACATTACACTTCCTTGAAGTAATAAATTAGTCTGGATTTACCCCAGCTCAATGTTTTGTTTTCAGATTTTCCAAAGAAGAAAAAATCGCTTTCCATACACCTGTGGCAGACTTATGATGGGCTGTCATGTGATGAAGTAGACATGCTGTGAATAGAAGAGCTCATTCTAACATGAAACTTAGAGGTACCCTAAAGTTCATGGCTTGAAAAGTAGGTGGTTGGACATTGTTTTCGATTTGTGGCTGTCCTTGTAAGTTTTTATTTGTCTCTCTTATTTCTTCAGGTGCGAAGGTCTGTCCGGTGTTTGCCGTGGGCTTTGGAAATTGTTTTGTCAGTAGACATTATGCATCTTTGACTTATGGATGTCACAGGTTTACTATCTATGGCAACAAGACATGACTTGTGTTTTTGGTCTAAACTTGTAATCCAAGTGCGTGTTTACAGAGTTCAGTCAGTGGTTAATATGGTGTCTTTATTTTTTGGTCGCATATTGAGAAGACGTCTAGACGTTGGACATTGGTTCAACCTCCTGATAAAAGATCAAATGTTGTCTGCTAAAATTTTTATGTCCAAAAATGGTTAGTCGTCTAAATTGAGAATTACTCTTGCGGTTCTGATGCTTTTATTTTATTGCCAACATATTCAGCGAGTGCTTAATAGAACAAGAACACTTTGTCGCATCCATGTATTATCAGCGCCCTGCTCCCATTTGGGGCCTCACATATGTTAATTCCATGATGTGATGAACTATAAATAATGTTTGTTGAATTGATGTATGGACATTGGGACTAGCTCAGGAGAGTGTAAATCCACATGTTGATCGTGAAGTATGGTAGGGAGAATGCATTGAAGACGAAAGTAAACTTATATGTGTCAGTATTTTCTGTGCTCATGGTGTGTTATCAGGTTAGAACCCTGTCAGAATTCAGTTGCTGCAAAGTATTAGTGTCTGATCCTACTGTGCCATGGTGCTGGCCATTCAAGAACATAGCATACTTGTTCAAGTTGAGAGTTTCATGTTCATGGTGGGACACTTGACACAAAAGAGACCTCTGTGCAGGAGATGGCGTTTGGGCCACTTTCCTTGATGCAGCGCTGCTCTGAGAATAGATGATCGACTCAATAATAGAAGAGAAAATAATTGAGTCACGATGGGAGTAGAAGATCAACATGTATTAAATCTTATATCATTCATACAATACGATTCCATTAAGCAAGCGGAGAGTGTACTATTTGTTGCTCTCTGTGGCCCCATTGTCAGGTGATTTGTAGACAATAAACAGCAGCTAAGAGGGTAGAGGGGAGAAACACACAGGGGACTGCGTGGCCTACCTATAAGCGCTTTCTAAATGTAGCTTCTAGTCCTGTCGACAAGTTGGTTGTCTGTTTAGACCTTCTCTTCCTGGTCCAGAGACGTACTGAGCTTATTGTGCTATATGTGTGTGGGAGCAGAGGCTGAATGAGTGCCTATAAGTTTAAAAGTCTGAGTTTCTGTTTCGCTTCCCCATTATAAGGGAGATTGGGCTGCGACTAGCGCGGTGTGTATTTGAGAAAAAAAGCGGGTATGTAATTAGAGCACAAGCACTCCCGGGCATAACGAAGGATAGTATGTGGTGTGAGATTGATGCTAAAAGAAGACGTTTCTGAAGCACGCCACTCATAACTAGAGAGTCGGCTGGTAAGGTTAGACGTAGCAAAGCGGAACATTTGATGACAAAGCCTGCTTCATGTTTTGGAAAGAAGGTCCTTGTGTGTACTGTGTAAGAAACTCAAAAGATTGAGTTGTGTGGTCATATACAAAAGGCGGTATGCGAGCGTCCTCCGAAAAAAAACAGCATTCCAAAGGAATAATAACACTTGCGCGCTGTGAAGCCATCTGTAGTAAAGAATTTTGGTGGAAGGTTCCATCATGCTTTGGGGGTGTGTGGGTCCAAATAGTGAGACCCAGGAGGCAACGGGAATTGTGTTAAAGATGTTGGGGGTGCGACTGCGATGGAGGTTGACACTCAAGGTGAATCAGCAAGATTCTTACAGGAAAGTAAGATGTACCGAAATCAGTGAAGATATTTGAAGTAGACAAATGATCCCAGAAACACAAGCTGCTCCAGAGAAGTCTTAATCAGGCTATTCATGCAGAAGGAACATATTAGGCAATGTTCTGGAAGGTGGCCATCCCAGATCATACCGGACTGAAATATCATTGAACATCTGTTGGGGATACTTGTTGAAGCGGGCTGTCCTATGCTCGGCGACCATGTCGCAAACTTAAGCTGGAACGCTTGTATGTGTAGTTTGTTTAGAAAGAGGATATGGTCAAAAAATAAAGCCTCTTCATCCAGGATGTCCAGGAAAGCTCTGATTAGAGAAAGCTACAGGAATGTCGGACATGAAGGGCTGTTATGTTTGCAAAGAGGAGAGAATCTTACTAAATGTGATATTAATTTGGCACTTTTCTGTTTGGCGGTGCTCCGCCATACTTTTGCACCGGTCATCAATTTTGGTGTATAATGGCATATTGCAATCAGTATTTGGTGGTGTATAGTACGAATAAGGAGTCATGTTTCAAGCCGGGAAAATATATACTGTGTCCGGTCAGTTATTTAGATATATCAAATTTTGTGAAATGGCTGTTGCAAACACGCAAAATTATAGGGAAACTAAAAATGTATTGAAATTAATAGGGGTGCCCAACTTTGTTTCATATGGACTGTATATTAGTTATGGTACACGAGAAAGCAGCTCACGTGCAACAGTAGGAGACTCTCAGGGTCGGCTGATATGACTGAGCAAACTCACTGGCTATGACAACTTCCTCTTTGCAACCTGCGAAGCGGGGCTGCATAGGTGGTATGTCCATCTCTAGTGTATTTGTATGTGGAGGTTGAGAGGAATAGCGGTTGACCTAACAGGCATTCAGATCCAGGGGCGTTGCTAGGGTCCTAAAAACATACCGGGGTCAGGGCGCGTGATGTTGTGTTCTGGGTGTGGGCTGGTTCACACGACTTTTTCACGCATTCATTTGAAAAGTCTGCGGATGTTTTTTTTACAGAGAAAAACTCTTTGTGTTACTTTCACTTTTTTATGCACATCCGCTACCACAGATCCCGTACATCTCCTCGCAGCAGTCACTGTACAGTAAAAAATCACCAATGACAAATTTATTTTTTCAGAAACTTCGTCGACCTTCATATGGGACTAAATAGACCACTAAGAACAGGTCAGTCCAAAACTTTACACCGATACATGGGAGCAAAATCTACTGCAGAACAGGAGAGGATTGTTACCTAAAACCTCCGTAAAGAAAAACCAAGAGCCAAAACTATTATCTACTTAAGGCTTCAAGTATAATCCTGCTGACCTGACCAAACCCGAACCTTCCAACATGTGACCATCAGCTGTTCACAGGTCTGATTACATTATACCACCGCCATACAGTGACCTAGATAAGTGGGACGGGAGACACCAGTAGTAGTAACAGTAGCTGGGAGGACTGTGATATTACCCCATTAGGTGTACCATATAGTGGTAGTTACTAGTTGTATTGTAGGGGGGGGGAGCGCTCTCTGCAGGACATATAAGTGGAGATGTACACTTGAGCAGTGTACATTTAGATAGACGTCCACCGGAGACGGGTGTCTTTTGCTGTATCAGCGTCGTTCACTTTCTTGTGTTTCTTCTCCATACGGTTTCACGACCTTCATTGCTGATTGCTCCCGGCCAATACTTTGTGTCCTAGAGGATATTGGACACAAATATCCTTAGAATCCTCAATTTGCAAGAAACCTTAATTTAGGTTATAGCAGTCCCCTCATTAGGTATATAGGGGCACTTGAAGCAGTATATGGGGAACAGGCTGTATATAGGGGAGGACAGGGCAAGTAGAATAGGGGGATGGGCAACAGCGTAGTATATAGGGTGGCGCACGAGTGCAAGGTATATAGAGGCATGAGGCAGTTATGGGGCAATGAGGCAGTATATTGGGGGCCACAGGCAGTATATGGGGGCCAGAGAGGCGAGTATTGGGGGGCACAGCAGGAAGATGGGGGGCCACAGGCAGGGAGTGTTATTTTGGGGCACAGTCGGGCAGGCGTTATGGGGGGGCCACAGGCAGGCGTATGGGGGCCACAGGCAGGAATTATGGAGGCTCCCCAACAGGCAGGTGATTATAGGGGGCCACAGGGCAGGGTTATGGGGAACTCAGGCAGGCATTATAGGGGCCACAGGCAGGCATTAATCAGGGGCCACTAGGCAGGCATTATATGGGCACAGGCAGCATTATGGGGGTGCCAGACAGGTGCTAGAATCATGGGGGCCACAGTCAGGCATGTTATAGCGGGGCACAAGCAGCCATATGGGGGAGCCTCACTAGGCAGGGCTATGGGGCCTCTAGGCAGGGTGATATGGGGCCACGAGGGCAGGCATTATAGGGAGCACCAGGACAGGGGATATGGGCGGCGCCACATGGCCGTTTGGATGAGGGGGCCAAGCGGCAGGCAATTAGTGCAGGGGCACAGGCAGCCATTATAGGGGCACAGGCGGGGTCATTTTTTTTGTTGGTGTGGGATGATGGGGAGGCCTCTCACAGGCAGGGTATGTGATGGGGGGGCCACTGGCAGGCCGAGTATGATTAGGGAGACAGGACAGGGATGATGGGGGGCACAGGGCAGGGATTTATTGAGTTGGGGGCCACAGAGAGTACAGATGGTAGGGCCACAGATCGAGGGTTAGGGGGGCGACAGGCAGGCATTATAGGGGCACAGGCAGTTTATGGGGGCCACAGGCAGGGATATGGGGGCCACAGGCAGTGGTTTGGGGGCCACAGGCAGTGTTATGGGGGCCACAGGCAGGGGTAGGGGGGGCGCCACGAGCAGGCATTATAGGGGCGACAGGCAGTTGGATGGGGGCGCCACTGGAGGGGTTGGGAGGCCCAGGCGTGTATGGGGCCTACAGGCAAGTTTGGTGGATATGGGGGCCAGAGAGGCAGGGGGTAGGGGAGCCAGCAGGCAGGCATTTAGGGGCACAGGCGGTGGATTATGGTGATGAGCACAGGCAGTGTGGGGGGCGACAGGCAGGGGGGGGGGCCACAGGGAGGCATGTATAGGGGACACTTGTAGGGCAGTGTAATACGCTTTAAAATTAACAACATTCTACTCCTTTAACTCCCCCGGCGAGCGCGCTCCGTCTCTTAGCCGCGTCCTCGGCAGCTCCTCGGTGCGCACGGCCTAGGGACGCGCTGTGCGCCCGAGGACAGCAGCGTCGCGTGACATCACATCATAGCGACGCTGCCGGCTGAGGCGCACGGGGCTGTGAGGACCCGGGCGGCCCCGCGCTGTGTCAGACCTGCGGGTACCGAATGTCTGCGGGGCATGGGAGCGTCGGCTCTCTACTTCCGCAGAAGCCCTCAGCTGAGTGTGCGTCCATCGGACGTGAGCATTGCAGCTAAAGGGGGGGCAAGTTTCGGGTTTTTTGCTCCAGGCCCAGGGCAGAGGCCTGGAGCCTCAGGAGAGTCTTGGCACAGGGTGTTTTACTTCGGGACCCGAGCCTCCGTATAGAAAAACAGCTCTAGCGGTGGCCCCTGCTATGTCACGCTCAAAGTGTATGGTCAGTTAAAGTGGTTGTGCTCTTTCTAACTCTGTTTCATACAGCAAAGCAGTTTATTTAGAATTCAGATGATCGCTCTCACTTTTTGTTCAAGCTGTCTTGCCGTAATTAAGCATATCAGGCATCTGTGTATGTCAGACTTCTTGCTAATGAGATAAACAATCACCTTCTCTGAGGTCCTAGAGATCTCTTGAGAGCTAAAGTAAACATATGAGTAATCTTGGTGTGATTTTGTCTGGAAGATCAGCTCGATCTCCACACAAGTTTCGCCAGGCTGCCAGCAGTTCACTGGCAGCGACGATCGTGTGTGATGGCATAACTCATCCTGTGCTATCAGCTAAGACAAACAGCAGGGGAGAAGAACAAACCAATACAGGTCCAGTAACTAGAGAACCAGAAAGTTCTCAGAAGGTGATAAAATCACTTTAAGTTCAATATCAACAAAAAAATGAGAACAAAGCAATATATTTGGATAAACGCCCTTCGCAATTAGTTTCCCGTACAAGTTGAAAGCTATCTTTGTAGCGAGACAATCCCCGTTTAAGTGGTAGCTCATTTAAAAAGACTATCCATGTAGCTATCCAGATAAAGCACTGCAGCAAGCATTATTGTGGTAAGAAATGCTATCTGGCAAAGTATGCATGCTTTCAAAATGACAGAAATATTTACTTTAGTTGGAAACATTCACCTCAGTGTTAGAAAATTGTGTTTGCAAATATAATTGACTAAAAACTGGGTGTGACTGCAAATTTATATAATAGAAAGTAAAACAGAGTTGTCTTGTAGTCTTATATTTAAGCTATGAATTCCACAGCTCCCTAAAGCATACAAATGAAATGTCTGTTTACAGTCCTTCCATATGGGGAATCGCAGAAATGCCTCCCAATTAATCACAAAGGCTCTACAAATATGCCACGTTAAGGCTCTTTACAGCACAAAGACACATTAGGGACTATGCAGTTTTCATACTTTGTCCCTAACCAAGCCATTTGTCCAATTAATGGTCTCTCCACTGTGTCACAGGACAAGACATGTGTCTTTTAACCATATACAGTGAAATGGCATTTTCCCCGCAGAGAAGAAAGAGGATAGTGAAGCAGTCAGTCACACCAGAATCTGTATGTGCACACAATAAGTCGCCAGAGGCTCATTCATCTTCGCGCTGTAATATGTTGATTACAGCACTAACAGGGATAATGCATTATAACTCAAATGGCAGAAGTTAGGAATCTCGCGAATACTCTATGGCCAACAGAATTATCTTAGCTTTAGCTTATTAGGAAATCAAGGAATCAATATTGCTTAACTAAAATTAGCGCAGAAAAGGGGTGGCTTGCTTTTATAGAATAGAAATCTCATAGTGAAACAATCACAAGTGTATTTAGTGCATGTTACAGAGGACCTGTGACTTCCCCAAAAATGACTGTTGTTAGTGTAATGGTGTGTGCTTTGCCACGAATCACTGGCCCATTTTACAGCAATCACGCCCATTTTTCATTGGACGAGGAACAGAAGTGTCTAGAAACTGAAACACGTAGTAAATGAGGTGTAAAGCACGTACGCCATTATTTTAGGCACAAATTCCGGCAAAATTCTGGTGCAGTTTCCTTAATAGATGGGTTGGTGCCTTTTACTAAGTAAACTTTAAAGAGGACCGATGTCTGCTCCTGACAGGTATGGTTTACTAAATACTTATGTTCTCAATGAAATAATAATTCTGTAGCATCTTCTCATAACTCTCTGTTGTGCTGTTTCTCTTTTATTTTTTCTAGAAATTTTTTACTGAATTGGTCAGATGGGTTTTACGAATTGGAGGAATGTCCCTGCACACAATGACTCTGTCACTGCTGATTGGACAATGCCAGACTGTGCAATCGATCACCGACACCTCAGATGGTAACACGCGCCAATCTGATCTAATTCGATAATACATTTCTAGAGGAACACTCAGTAAACGAGCACAAGTGGACAGTATGTTAAAGGGAAGATGCTCAAAATTGTTATTTCACAAGGATTTACTAAAATGGACATGTCACCCAAAGAGGTAGTAGTTTGAGACATGTTTTTTAAACCCTTAAGACTCATGCCTGAAAAGTACTTAATGACCAGCACATTTTTTTTAGTTTTGCATCTTTGTTTTTTTTTCCCAATTACCAAGTTCTATGAGACCTTGGTTTTATGAGGCGTGAACGTGCGTCTGTTTTTTGGGGCACTAGTTTGCACATATCTAAATTAACGCGAGTAATTTTTTTCAAAGAAATGTTATTTTTTGACCATTTTTTTATCACCGCATGTCATGATTTCACACTGTAACATAGTACTTGTTTGATTTGTTTTACATCGGATTATTACGGCTGTTGTAGATTCCTTAATTGTGTAGTTGTTTTTTTTTTTTATGAATCCCCATTAAAGGAGAAACAGAATCTATTTAAGCTTTCTTTTATTAAGGCTTAGTGTTAATGTGTATTTACCATATTCGTATGTTAGTACATTAGATTCTGTGTCAGTATGACACAGGCAGAAGTCAGGGCAGCACACTTTGTGCCCTGACTGCAGCCTTGTTATACAGACAACCCCAGGGCTACTCTAGGTCCCCAAAGCCGACTGAACAGACAGTCCCTTGGCTCCATTGGGTCACCGGGAGTCCCGATCACCCGACGGAGCAGGGGAATGCCTTTTAATTATCCAGCGGTCATGGACCGCAGCAATCAAAGGGTTAAGTGCCGTGGATGGGAGGTTTCCTCCGTTTCCCAGCACTTGCAGAGACTGCTCTGGGAACAGGGCTGTTAACTACAGCTCTGTTCCTAGCACAGCTGCGGTGCTGGGAACCGCAAAAACCATCTGCAGCAACGTCTTAAGATTAACCACCTGCAATTTATTTAAAATCATGTTTATTTATTCATTAACTAATAGCACACAAACTGTCTATGCAATTTTACTGCTAATAAAGGGAATACATGATACATAATATACACCAATGAGGCTGTTTGCCCTCATATAGGACAAGTGCTCAATAGTGTGACATGGAAAAACACTTCAACACCATTTTCAGCAGAGCTAAAATACAATATGTTATAGGTTATGTGGTCACAGCCTTATTAACTCCTTAACCCACCTGGACGTATGGGTACGTCCTGATGCCGTTAAGGAGTTGTGAGCGGGATGGCAGCCCGATCCCGCTACACAGTCGCCGGGTGTTAGTGGCTAATTGCCGCTAACACCCGGCGGTTACAGTGCCGCGGCAAAGATGGCCGTGGCATCTAAATCAACGATCGGTTAACATGGCAGCTGGAAGCCTTATGAAGGCTTTCAACGCTGCCATGTTTTCGACTGCCCCACTTATGTCCCCAGGCAGTAGAAGAAAAAAAAATCTGAACGCCACAATTGTGTTTTTTTGGTCATTTCATGTCCTATAAAAATTGGAATTAAAGTGATCAAAAGAGTCACATGCATTCCAAACTGCAAGCAATAAAAAGAATCATATTTTTTTTTTTCTTTGGAGGGATTAAGGGGTTAATACTTTTGGTCCTGGTCCCCTGTGAGGCTTCCATATTTTGGGTACACATACAGACTAGTATTACAGGGAACCTATCAGGCAGTTTATGCTCTCCTGGACAGGTGATAAAAGAGGAAGCTGAGCCCTGTGATATATAGGTTCTGGCAGTTTTCAGCCAGAAAAGAGTCCAGCTTATTCATGAGCAGGTGCTAGCTCCGCCCACCCAAGACTAGCCCCACACACACACAGCTGAGGCAAACTTTCACTTTGAATATGTAGAATGTAGTATGTGTGAATAATTGGCATGTGGGTGGGGCTTATATCTGCTCATGAATAAGCTGGACTCGTCCCAGGCAGAGCAGACTGGAAACTGCCAGAATTGAGCATTAAATGCTGTGAAACTGCTGCATTTTACAGTGCTGAGAACAGCATGTCTGTCTCTAGCTTGTGCTGTACTCAGCAAGGAGGGCATAATCTAAGTGACAGGTTCCTTTTAAAGAGTACAGTAAGTTTTTCTCTGCTCCTAATCATATAAATCTATATATCACAGAGCTCAGATTCTCCCCTCTATCACATTCTGCTCTCAGATAGGGCAGCATACACCACCTGACAGGTTCCCTTTAAGTTGATAAACTATGAATTTACCTTAGCATGATTAGAACAAAAAAGGCATTGATGATTTTTTAAATAGGTTTGTACTCATCCTCTCCCCCCTTCCAAAGATAAGTCCTCGCCTTGCTATCAGTCCTCATTATGTGTAGT